>CM024519.1:25106440-25673940 GCA_014182375.1 Eucalyptus virginea
GGAAAATAACATCTTAGATGTTCGACCATTTAGACCGATTCCGAAAACAAATACCAATCAATTGCAAGCCTATTGTTCCACATTTTAACAAGCCTAGAAAAGAGAAGACTTATTTGATTAGATCAAAGACAGGTGACAAAAACTAAAATTCCCTTTTCATGGCATTTACTCAGACAAACAATGAAGCAGTCAAGGACGCATTCGGTCTGCATCATAGCAGAGACTATGCAGAGACTAATATTCAGAAACCAACACCCGAAAACAGATGACTTATCATCATATCCACAACCACAGTTTGTCGAGAGCAGAAGAATATGAAAGAAAAGCAGGGGAAAACGCACAACAGAGAGAGAGAGAGAGAGAGAAACAACACAAAATTGGAGCTTGGTGAGTCTGAACAATGTACCCAGAAACCAAAAAAGAAAAAGAAAAAACAATCTCCCTCGACCACAAGCAGTGACCTCCACAAAAGCAGTGAGCTGAAACATAACAACCACCGCAGCATCAAGAGATGTTGATTGAGAACATTGAAGGGATCTCAAGATTACGCACAGGAGTGGAGCCGCCGCGCTCGCCGGGGACGCGATCGAGGAGGGACCAATCGACGCGCGCCACGTGGTCGATGAGCGCCGCCGGCTGGAGGCCGAGGATGAGCGGAGCGGGAGGCTCGGCGACGGCTCTCTCGGGCAGGAATTCCGCTCCCATTCCTCTCTGTTGCTCCCCCTTCTCCTCCTCCTCGGATCTTTTGAAAAACAAAAAGAAAAAAAAAAATTCCGTTTAAATATGAATTTGCGCGATGTGACTTGTGTTTTTCAAGAGCAGGAATCGATTCACAAAGAAAGTATCCTCATATCGAACAATCTTGTTGACCCCGTCCATCGCTTCTGAAGAGAGAGTTGATATTTATAGAGCGAGCTCCGGACGCCCCACCCAGCCGCAGGTGCAGAGCAGCTACTCCATCCACTTCTCCTCAGAATCGCATGGACATTGTTCCCAATTTGCCCTCACATTTTTTCTCTTTTGAGCAGATCCCCTTCGATTATTTGCACGTGAAATAATTCCACAAATGATCAAGAAACTTTCACTTAATGTGCACTCTCCTTTCTAAATTTGTAATCTGTTCAATGTAATTCCTAAACTTTACCCAATATGCATTATTAGCTTTGAATATTTTAATTTATTCAATATAGTCCATGAACATTCTATAAATGTTCAATTTAGTGGACTAAATTGAATTTAACCATATGATAATCTAAGGACTAACTTAAAAAAAATTTAAGGCCATATTGAATAAATCAAAAGTTCAGAGATGACATTACTTATTAAGTCAAAATTCACTAACTATTTGTATCATTTTCCTTTTATGTGTATTTCTCCCCTTATCCCTCAATCATATTGAATTAACTTTCCTTCATCTTACTCTTGACTTAAGATTGCTTTACCCTTTTTCCGCTTCTTTCCCTTTTGTTTCAATTATGGTAGAGACGAAATTACCAATGCTCCACCCACACAACATTTATTAAGGTTAAATGTGGGATTCACTCTTGATTAGGATTATTTCTTGCCTTACTTTCTTCGTTTTTTTATTTTTTATTTCCTTTTCTTTCTCCATTTGGAACAAAAATAGTGTCCCTCTTTTCCAAAAATAGTTTATTTGTTAGAGAGCTAACTTAATATTGTGTTAATATATGACAAAATTAACTATGTGAAAAATTGTAAACATCCACTAACATCCTGAAAAAACAAAAAAAAAAAAAAAAAAAAAAATGCTCCCTAAATCATTATTTCATAGAATACTACATTTACCTTGATTATATGGTATAATGAGCTATTAACAAGAAATTATGGGTATTGTAATGACATTACAAGACAAGACAATCCATTCAAACCATTGCAAACACATATTTTTTTTTGTCAATTATAAATGCATTAGTATTATAAAAGTAAGCATTATCTACTGCAACAATAACAAGTTACATATCCAATTTAACAAAAGATATTGTCCATTCTACTACTTAGCTCCCCTTAAAAAGGTTTCTCTCTTGAAAAAAAAAATTACTTGAATCAGACAATAAATTTTTATTTTAATTACATCAATAATAGAGTCATTATCCACTTAAAACACACACACACACACACACACACACACACACACATATATATATATCAAGGAATAATTTTCAATATTTAGCGCTAGAAGATCCAAAATGAACTTGTTGACATGATTGATTGTTGTTCTCCATTCGCAATTTCATCATCAATAAATACATTTAAGCAATTTGGGTTGTCTTCAATATTGTCTCTCACTACAAAAAAAAAAATACAATGAAATGTGAGTAAATTGTGTATAATACATTTATCAACCATAATATTCTGTCTTTGAGTAAATTTCTGTAAATTTGTACAGAAAATTGAAGTCAAAAAATTCATGATCATGAAAATTATCTAGGGAAATAAAATTAATAATTAGTGGAATAAGTTTAGAAGAAAATAAACATGAAAGAACCATTGAAATGTAATGAATGTGGATGAAATTGGCTAAAGTGAAAAAAAAAAAAACTGTTGTTTGAAAGGGATGTGTTTAGTTTAGTTTTTTTTTAATAAAATTCAAACAAAATAAGAAGAAAAAAAGTAAGAAATAACCTTAAATCAAGAATAGGACCTACAAGGGATAATGTAGCCAATTCAATGTGATAGGAGTGTCAATAGCCATTGAAAAATAGAAATAGCATGGATCTATATTATATATGCTTACAAATCAATACACTAGTGTAGCTATTTCCACGCCCTTTTTGACTGAGCACACATTCCTTTTTGAAGTACTTTTAAGCTGGCTATTTAGATGGGATGATAGATATCAATAATATTTTACAAAGTTGTTGCACTGAAATCACATTTTTTAGCTTAATTTATTTTTTTATGCACGTCCTTTAATTTAAACTTGAAGAAAACTACGAAAATCGATAGATTTCGATTGTACAGCTATTACCTAAGTTTCAAGATTACATCCAATGCATTGACTCAGCCTCATTTGCTATTATTTGCCGTTGCCTTGTTATAAAGCAATTTCATCAAGCACAATATCAAACCCAGTTTCTTTGAGACTTTTAATGTATTTAACGAGTTCTCTATTGACAGGAAAAATATAAATTTGAATATGTTTTGAGTCAAGAAATTGTGGTGAAAATGAATGTTGGTAAATTAAATCTAATAAAAAAGAATTAAATGACACAAATAAAAAATTTAGTAAAATTGATAGGAATTTCAATTTTTAAGAAATATAATTCTTTCAACTTTTTTTTCCTTGTTGCCAAATAAACATGAAAGACGGATATAGAAAATTTACAATAAATCTCGTGCTTCATTAATGGAGTCAAATGAAGTATGATTTGATTCTCCATCATGTTGAGCTTCAGTGACATGAATATAATGAATGAACGAGGGGAAGGAACATGAGGTTTTCTCTCTAACCCAAGTTAGACTCCAACAAAAAGTTTCTCCACTATCCTTTGTTTATGAGAACCAAAAGTTACACATCATAAGCGTGCAACTACATGGAGGTTCATGAAATAATCCAATATCCACAAATCAGTTCGGGTCACTAGCATATATGGTGATCCCATCTAGCGTAGCTTGGTAACGCAATTTGTGTAATTTATCGATGACCTTAATTATTGAGTTGGAAACTCTTGGGTGCCCTAATCGACTATGCCAACTCCGGGGCAGGTTAGATAAAAAGAAATGGTTGATGGTAGTTATTCTTAATTATTTTCCATTATCAATATGCAAACAGTAATATCCTACTTTTGATCTCTGTACTTGCATTTTTTTCCAATCAAGTTGTTGAACTTTTTATCTATCTTGTCAAATTTTTGAGCTTACATAATTTTGGGTCGTCTGACTTTAAATCTAGTTAATTGGAACTTACGTGCCCGTTGAAACTAGTACGAGTTTTGGCACGGAAAGCTTGAATCACAATGCTTGTATCAAAAAATTATCTCGCTCAAGGCCTGGTCATTGGTTTTTCATTTTTCGAGTTTGTGAATTATTAGCCTACATAGCAAAAGGTTTTTCCGCATCTAATTCTTTCTGGCTCCGATGGATATGTTAACTATAAAAAGCGAATTTGAGCCCAAGGAACTTGATTTAAAAAAAAAAAAATTACCTAAGTTCAAGAAATGGATTTGCCAATTTAAAAGTTCAAGGGCTTGATTGAAAAATACATAAATTCAAAAACCAAAAGTGAACTCTTACTTAGGTAAATTTATTCACATTGTGATAAACCATACCAAAAATCATCCCTCTCTTGAGGTCGAGAGGCTGCATCAGATAGATGAGATCTCACTTGTCTCTTCTTTTTTTTTTTTTCTTTTTTTTTCTTGGGCCAAGATGAGACCTTACTTGTCAACTACAAATAAATGGAGCTCACAAGTTATTGTGCTCAGTCCCAAATCAAAAGGGATACATAATAACGGTCGTTTTAATATATTTTTTGTTAGGCTTTGCTCCCGTGAACTGAATTGGGTCATTAGTAGTAGTATAATTTGTTTTAAATAAGAAGTTACATGCCATATCACCGCCTCTCTCAATGCTGATAGGCCATTGTCACCATACGAAGTGCCGAGTACCGCTATTATCGTCCGTTGTGCTATCATTGTCGTTTGAGCGCCGGAGCTTTTTGCAACTCTCTCTCTCCCTCTCCCTCCCTTCCCCTCTCCCTCCCTCGAGTTCAGAGTCTTCAATTTAAGGTCGAGGGACCTTAGATCTAAGGTCTACACTTTTAGTCAACCACAAAGATGTTGGTGTTTGTTTCGATAAATAAGCATACATACATAAGTAAATTAAGATCAAAAGTCTTATTGCAGCAGAAGTAAAAACGCTTATATACTTGTTTCCAAAGCATTTTCGTGCATTTTAACAAAAAAAGCATTGAAGAGCTTAATGTGCTAATCATATTAACCTTGTAATGTGCTCCAAATTTGATTAAGAAGTTTTTTCGGATTACGAGCACGAACGTTTGATGTCCTCATAGCAGTAGTTACGACGTTCTTTAGACTCGACCACAAATATCTAATGCTTTACGGTAACACCGTTCTAACGTTCTTGGATTCTTGACCACGAATGTTTAACGGCTTCCGATAATACTGTTTTTGATGTTCTTTAGATACAAAACGTCCCGATCTCTTCGCAGATTCTAACGTTCTTTAGACCCAGCCCTACAAGTTTCGGGTCTTTAGTTGGACACACCACCATTTTATTTTATTTTGGTAAAGGTAAGAATTATATTGACTTTAAACCAAAAGAGCTATATATAGCTATACCATAAGAACTCGGTCCCAGAAACTTGGACTCACGAAGACAACAAGTTAGAGTGAGTGGAAGGGGGCCAAGGTAAAAGGAAACCAAGCCAAGGGCAAGGGAAAGAAAAAGGGCCAAACAATGACACAAAACCAGCAAGTCTAAACCAACACAGACAGCAATGAGGAAGCACTACCAACAAAAGAAACCAAGCACAGCTCTAAGATTGGTAATTAAGGGCGTCTCGAAGCTAGGAGGAAGGCGACGACGAGAGGATCTAAGCCGAGCTTCCATCTTCAGCAAATGAAATCCGGAAGAACCTCCCGAACTTGAGACGAGATAGGAAAAACCCCTACTAAAAAAAACCAGTCGACTAATAAGGTGATTAGCTCGCCAAAATGGAGGTTAAGCGACCAGCTTTGCAACAATCTCCTATTAGCCACAAAGGTGGGAGGGACTTGATGGAAAGACAAGGCTTTGTCCTTTATAACCTGTTCAAGGCGCCTTTTCATGGCCAAAGGGAAGGAGGTCTACCCAGAATAGTATATTGTTACGCTCCTTCCAAGTGATGTTGCATAAAGCAGCAAATGCAAAGCGAGCAAGAGAAGAGCGAAAGGAAGGTCCTGAGAGAGATTTGATTGCCCAAAGCAAGTTTTCCTTCCAAGATTTATTCCGCCAAGCATAATTAAATCTTACGGCCCAAAAAGTGGCTAAGGCAGCAGGAATGGGGCATCCAAAAAACAAGTGATCAATCGAATATGGCCGACAGGAGCAGAACACACCACCAATTTTCACGTTGAACAAAAGAGAGAAATTGAGAGATCTCATAACTATAATTGTGCTAGCAATTGCTCTCATGTGAGTAATTTGTTGATCAGTATCAACACTCTCGATTATCGCTTGATGATTGTCGATCATCGATCATTCGGTGATCTGCTCTCTGTATTATCTTTTATAGACAGTGCAGATCACATTTAAATCAACACATTAACTCTAAACCATTTTAGAATTAATTCGGCCGTAACTCCTGACGAACATAAGTTCTGATACCGTTATAGATACTAATTTGCGCATTAACTCTAGACATTTATTTGTAATTGTTACGAGTCTTGATTCTAGGTATTAACTTTGTAACTATCACAAATATTTTACTTTGATCTTACTTCTAAAATTGTTTCGGAGCATTAATTGGTCATTTAATCTAAAACCGTTTCAAATCATTAAATTGCCCATTTATTCTGAAATTGTTTCAAATAATTAATGTGACCGTTAAGTTCTAAAACCGTTTCAAAACTTAATGTAACCATTAAATCTGAATCGTTTTAGATCTTTAATTTAGCCATTAAGTTCAAACTGTTTTGAGATAATTAATTTGACTATTGATTCGAACTCTCTTCAAATCATTAATGATGCAATTAATTATGAACTCACTTCAAATCATTAACACATATATTAATTCTGAACTCATTTTAGATTATTAATTCAGTCATCGATGAACATGCTTCAAATCTTTGATTTGATCATAAAGTCTTGAAACCCACTTCGACTTTGTAAACTCTGAAGCCCCTTCATTAGAACTTTTATTTCTAGCTCGACTCAATCTAATTGGCTCAATTGCAAACACATTTGCAATATTCTTTTTCTTGTTCAAACGTCATTCTAATTGGTTATGGTATGTGACATCCCTAGGTTCATCATCGAGTTGGCAGTAGGACTTGTGTTAACATATTAGCACAACCAAGAGAACTGATTGTCCAGATCAATATCTTGTTCCTACAAATCATGAATGACATCTAACAATATATCATGGCTACTCAGACAGTGTGAAATGTTTTCAGAATATAATGAACTTGTTAGCTTTGGTAACTGTGTAATTTGATCATTTTGTCTCACCATGTCCCGATCGAACAAAAGCTATGGAACTATTGGTCAAGCCACCAATTCGATCATATGTCAAAATCTAATTGATAAGTATTTCTTTGAGATATGAACCATTCATTCTCGAATACAACTTTGGCCGATAATTTCAATACAATGTCATTATTAGATCGCATAGGACATCAATCTTGTATATCTATATATAACAAGAAAATAGATTCCATATTGTGCACGCATGTGCCTTCGTATGTGAACAAACTATTACCATCAAGTACAGAGACAGTTTGATGAAGCGTCAATACGCACACTTGTGAACCATAGCCATCCAATATACAAGTCAACATTGTGCCTCAGGTCTAAGGATCTTACACTTGACCAAAGCATGAACGATCAGACATTGACCCCGCTAAAAAGCTTCCATGTCACCAATCGTTTTATGTATGTCATGTTTAGTGAACTTGTCCAAGACAAGTACTGTGTTCTAGCTCGAATATTACCATACCCAATGACTTGTGACTCATCATCCCCTCAAGTATCCAATACTAAATGGTGAAGCTTGAGAATACACCGGTCTTAATAGATCATCAATATTGTGGCACCCCAATCCAATAGGGTCGCCGCAGTGCGCCTTCCTTTTGTTACCCTGACTTGAAGGTCTATAAGTCCTGAGAGTTTGTTATTTACTTTTAATGGTCCCAGCGCATCGTAAGAGGTATAGCAGAAGCGATTTCACATCTCCCCAACTCAAAAATTAGAAAAGGATGCACACTTACTAGACAATTTCACAAGATAAGCCAAGCACTTTTATTTATATAACTTGATGGACAACATGAGTTGGTACAACAAAAGGCCAAGGCTTTTCTAAAACTCGGCTATAACCAAAAGTGACCAACTCCACAACAACCATAAACTTCAGTCCATCAAATAGTGTTGGCAGTCCAAAAAAAAGCTCCATTAGCTACCCATCACCCGAGGTTGATCACACCCAACCGGGTCCATTGGCTGGCAGCGGGGACAGCATCCCCAACATAATCCCGTCAAGGCGAACGTGTACAGACAGGAACTCTTGCACCACAGGGCCTCCAGGTAGGCCCACATCATACATGACTAGGACTTGGACGCGGACGAACACCAGCCCCCGCACACCAACACAAATGTGCTCTGAACACGAGCACTCGACATCGACCGGTACGCCATAAAAGGTGCCACGAGAGACAGGTAGCAAAGGCATCTCAATCTGAAATGTTAGTCCCCAAACGGGGTGAGTACAGCCACTCAGCAGCAAAAGATTCAACAAGCTATGTCGAGCATAACAATCAGCATCTAATTTCATACAAGATAGACAAGGCGGGAAGTCAAGGGATAAATGGATATCAATATCATGGAATTCTTCAATATTAAAACAATTGCAATTCTATAAGAATCATATGCCACATAATCAAATCACATATCATTTATTTAGCCTTCAAAAGATTTCATTCCCTAGAGGACCAATGTTTGCGTCCCTCCGGGCATTCGCATCCACCCTGGCATCGCGAAAGCCTCCGGCATTTAGCCACTAAGGCCACCGGGCATCTGGAGCATATCACGCCTCCAGGCATCTCGTACCCCACCTGGCATCACGAGGAAAACCTCCGAAGCTCACCATGAGGATGGTTGCTCGGCCATCCGGGTTTACGTACCGACAAGCATACAACCGGGCATCCCGAAGCTCCCGGGGCATACCTCCAGCATTCAGCCTCTTAGGGCCACTGGGCATCCACAAGGTATCGACTCTTCCGATCCTTTGGACCTTCCGACTCCGGGGCATCATTAACCTGAGGGTTCAATGGGTAACAAATCACATTTTAATTCACAAATGCATCATCATATGTCAAACAAGATATCTCATGAACCTTTTATCAAACAAATCGCATTTTTAATTCACAAATGCATCATCATATGTCAAACAAGATATCTCATGGACCTTTTATCAATCACAATATCCCACCATCAGCATCATCAAGTCACATAGCAATTCGAAACTACACTTCTTATAGGACAATTTTTGTGGAAATTTCGAAGCAACAGTTTAATTTCTACAATTGCGCAGTTCTGGTAATAATTCCGAATCAATTACTAAACGAGCTCAGAAAATTATGAAATTTTGACACGTTATCAATGAGACTTAGAGGAACAAATCTCAAGAAGAACGCCAAGTCATATTTTTTTTTTTTTTTTTTTTTCGTACTGAGGACAAATATCTCGATCTTTCCTAACATCATTCTGTAAAATTTCCAGATTTGGTGTTTTTATAGGAAAAATCATTTCGATAATAATTCCTTGTTCTTTTATTCTGAATTTTTGATATGTTGTTCATGAGGATGTGCCCTAAAACTTTCATCAAGGACTCGAAATAAGATTGTGGCCAGATAATTACAGAAAAATTAAAAAGTCGCCGGGGGTCACACTGTTTTTCACAAAACAGTCCACAAATTTCACAAGAACTCCTCCTATGCCTTAGATTTCGACCTCCAACCATTATATTCAATGTATATACACACATTGCACATTATCACCGAAATTCCACATAGTCAGATCTCAAATTCGTTTGGTTTCATTTGCTAATTCGAAATCCACCCCTCACACTTCATCCTCACCTAGTTTTCTTGATCTAACACCCTCCTACACATCAAAATCTCCACATGCAGCTCTAGTACTTCATCTTCCTCACATATTTCACTTCTTTTCTAGGCAAAACAACATGCAACAACATAGATGGAAGAACATTTGCTTGCCTTAAACTCTCTCACTCAAAGGCTGTCCGAAAATGGAGGTCGGGGGGTCACGGTTTGGCCGGTCGGCAACGGGGACCAGTGGCGTCGACGGTGGCTGCTCGGACACGGCGAGAGGGCGGCCCTTCCTTCTCTTCCCTCGCTGCCTGCACCCACGATTGACCCTCCTTCTCTCCTTGCTTGGTTTTGCTCTCAAGTTCTCTCTCGGTCTCTCCCTCCTCTCTTAGTGCGAAACCCCCTTCCCCCTTTCTTTTTCCTTTGATTAATTAATTTCCTCCATTTTGCATGAAAGAAAATGTTTTAGTGGATGTAGGATGGACAAATGTTTAATGGCAAGGGACAAGTGTAATTGTGGAGGAAGACAAGTGTGGGAGGGCATGCAAATTTCCCTCCCCCTCCCCTTGCTTCATACGACGCCCATGGGGGTGTCCTTGGGCCTACTTGGGCCCAAGAGTCCATAAAATAAAGCCCTAATCCTTTTTTTTTTTTTAATATAACTTAGCATTTTATTTTTATCAAACTTACTTAAATAACAAAAATTTAAATTGTCTTATATATACAAGTATATATACAAGTATATATATACTCCAAATTCTTGCAGCCCGTTCAATATCCTCAAGTTCTAATTCTTTAATTTTTAGCGCATATAATTCTT
This sequence comes from Eucalyptus virginea, assembly GCA_014182375.1. NCBI lineage: Eukaryota > Viridiplantae > Streptophyta > Magnoliopsida > Myrtales > Myrtaceae > Eucalyptus > Eucalyptus virginea. Next base: position 25,117,046 of record CM024519.1, read on the forward strand.
ATGCAAGATCAAATCCCATCCTTTTGATTCAAAAGATAAAATTGAAATACTATTCCAAATGAACAAAGACAAATTAATGCTTGTAAAATAAAAACATAGTCACAATTCGGTGACTGTCACCTATCCGAGGGTTGTCTAAAATTTTGGATGTCACAAATATCCTCTCAATGATCCATCGATCGGTAACTACTTAAAGATTCAGCATAACTGTTACCCGTCACACATATTCTTAACACCTTAAGAGTATGTTTAGTCCTAATTGATCTTATGGACTAATTCGTATAAATTGGACGACGAATGAAACTTATTTGTCATTAAATAATCCCTAACATGTAACTATTACATGGTTGCTTTAGGACATACAGCTAACAATCTCCCACTTGCACTAAAGCCAACCAATCTCACATCTCAAACCTATCTTGGTACGATGTCTTTCAAAAGAAAATTGAGACAATGATTTAGTGAAGGGATCCACCACATTTTCCGTTAAGGCTATTTTTTGCAAGGTGATATCACCTCTCCTAATGATTTCTCTAATGAGATGGAAATGCCTCTGATTGTGTTTGGATTTATGGTGAGACATTGGTTCCTTAGCTTGAGCTATTGCCCTATTGTTGTCACAAAACAATGCAATCGGCTCTTCAATCGAAGGAACCACTCCAAGTTCTGAAATGAACTTCTTCATCCAAGCTACTTTCTTCGTTGCTTGAACAGCTGCATACTTTGCTTCAGCCCCAAGTAGTGGAATTAGTAGTTATGCTCTATTTGGAACTTTTCCAACTAACTACACCACCATTGAACATAAAGACAAACCCAAATGTTGACTTATAGTCATTAGGATCCGATTGAAAATCAGAATATGTATATGCTTCAACTTTAAAGTCTTCTTCTCTATATATCAAGAACATATCCTTAGTCCTTCTCAAGTACTTAAGGATAGTCTTGACTGCTATCCAGTGTTCTTCACCTAGATCAGATTGATATATGCTAGTGATGCCTATAGCATGCGCAATATTAGGTCTTGTACATAGCATAGCATACATTATGCTTCCAATAGCATATGCATAAGGCACATTTGCTAGCCGCTCTCTTTCCTTAGGATTATTTGGACACATATCCTTGGAAAGACAAATTCCATAACTAAAAGGCAATAATCCTCTTTTGGAATGTTGCATGTTGAAACGTGTCAACACTTTGTCTATGCACATGGATTGTGAGAGGCCAATAATTTGTCTAGATCTATCTCTATAGATCCTAATACCTAGAATATAGGTTGTCTTTCCTAAATCTTTCATGGAGAACTTCTGAGATAAGAATATTTTGATCGATGATATCATAGGCATATCATTTCCGATCAATAGTATGTCATCCACATACAAAATAAGAAACACAATTGCGTTCCCACTGACTTTTTTGTATACACAAGGTTTATCCAGATTTTTTATGAAACCAAACGATTTGATCACCTCATCCGAGCATATATTCCAACTTCTGGAGGCTTGTTTGAGTCTATATATGGCTCTCTTAAGCTTGCACACCTTCTGATTACCATAATCAGACTTAGAACCTTGTGGTAGTTCCATGTAGATATCTTCTTCAAGGAATCTATTTAGGAAAGCCGTCTTGACATCCATTTGGAATATCTCATAGTCCAAATGTTCAACTATAGCCAACATAATCCAAATAAATTTCAGCATGGCTATGGGTGAGAAAGTCTTGTCATAATCAATCTATTCTATTTGACGGTATCCATTCACCACCAGCCGTGCCTTATATGTGCGAACTTGACCATTAGCATTTATCTTCCTCTTGAAGACCCATTTATAGCCAATTGGTACAATACCATCCAGCAGGTCAACTAGAAAGTCTAAATGTCATTGAAATACATAGAATTCATTTTGGATTTCATGGCCTCCAACCATTTATCACAATCAATGTTAGACATTGCTTCCTCATAGGTGTTCAGATCACTTGATTGATCACTTTTATTCACAATGAATAAGGGATCAATACCTTCAATCAAGTGTCTATAACGAACAAGAGGACGAGACATTCTCGTACTCCTCATCAGAAGTTGTGTATCATAAGCTCCCACTAAATCTGAGGTCTGCATCTGATCCTGATCAGATTGTGCATCGGGTCCTCCCATTGAATCTAAGGTCCGCACTTGAATTTGATCATTTACTACTCCATCGGTTTCTTCTTATAAGTCTTTTTTCCATCTAGCTCCACTTTCTTGGATGAACTAATTCTCTAGAAATGAAACATGTCTACTGATCAAAACTCTTTAATTAGAATGAAAATAGAAATAGTATCTAAGACGTTCTTTTGGATACCCAATGAAGTAACCATGTCAGATCTTGCCTCTAATTTGTCCGTCTTTAGCTTTTTGACATGAGCTGGACAACCCCAAGTCTTAATTGGTTTCCTACCATGCCATATCTCATAGGGCGTACTTGGAACAGACTTAGTTGGAACTCTGTTAAGTAAATATGTGGTTGTCTCAAGGTGGGGATATGTGTAAATCGGTATAACCGATCATAGATTGCACCATATCCATTAAAGTGCGATTCTTTCTCTCAGACACACCATTATTTTCTGGAGTTCTTGGAGGTGCCCATTACAATAAAATGCCGTTGTCTCTCAGATGATTCAAGAACTTAGTACTTAGGTATTCACCTCCTCGATCATATTGAAGAGCCTTAATACTTTTCCTTGTTTGTTTCTCAACTTCAGGTTTGAATTCCTTGAACTTTTCAAAGGATTCACATTTATACTTCATTAAGTATAAATAACCATACTGTGACATATCATTTGTAAAGGTAATAAAGAAAGAATAACCACCTCGAGTTGGTTCATTAAGTGGACCACATACATCAGTATGTATCAATCATAGAATGTCAGCAGCTCACTCACTTTGTCCTACAAAGGGTGCCTTTTTCATCTTTCCTAAGAGACATGCCTCACAAGTTGAGTACGGTTCAAAGTCTGATGGATCAATATATCCATCTTTACTCAACTTATCGATCCTACCCTCTCCAATATGACCTAATTAAAGATGCCAAACATACTTTGGATTTGGTCTATCTTTAGGTCGTTTATTGCTCATGGCATTTATATCATTCTACTTATTGACATTGGTAATCATATTACCGACATTGTAATGGTATAAAGATTATTGATCATCTTACTAGAACCAACACATCTTTTATCATAATAAATGGAACACACATCATCAAAAAAAGAAAATTCATAGTTCTCTTTACTCAAATGAAGTATAGAGATGAGGTTCTACGACATTCTTATAATGCAAACAATTATTCAAAACCAGTACATGTTCTCAAGGTAAAGATAAACGATAAATCCCTATAACTAATGCAACAACTCTTGCTCCATTTGCAAATGTCAAGACTATCTCATTTTGCCTCAACATCCTACTTACTTCTAGATTCTGCAAAGACATACAAATATGTGAAGTTGCAGTAGAATCTAGAACCCATAAGCTAGATTCAGAACCAACCGTAAGGTTAGTTTCAATAAGCATGGACACCATACCTTCATAAGGTTGGTTCTTCGGCTTGACCTTGTAGCTTGCAAGGTATTTCTTGTAGTTCCTCTTCCAATGTCCCTTGACACTACAATAGTGATAGTTCCCTTTTTTCAATCGTGGGCATTAGTCGTGTAGTAGGCTTTGTGGACTTCTTCCATTTCTTTTTTTTTTTCAAAGTAGTTTTACTCTTTGAAGAGGAAGCCTATGCTACAGCCATTACGGTGGGCCTTGTGTTGTTCATAGAAGTAAGCATGTATGACCTAACTTTTAGGTCATCTTCGCGCCACTTCTCATAAGTTTTACGCTCATCATCAGTACCACCCAGAAAATGTTCGGCAAGTTCGATCAAGCACATACTCAATCTTCTCGGCAATTGAGAACAATTCTCAAATTCCTCACCAAATCGGTATGGTTGGGTACCATCAGACAATTCATGTCAAGAATTGAAGCAAGTGGGTTTGTTGTAACCATTTTTAAGAGTATCAAAAATCCATGCAGAAAAATAATTGTTAGTCGTTGACTTTCAACAAATATTTCATTGTGGCCTTTGAATGAAATATTATATCCCACTATTGTTTTCGGATCCCACACTCCTTAGGATGAAAAACAATAATCTTTGTTGGGAAAAGATCACTAGTGGTGATTGGAGTCCTACCAGTTCATTGTCCACCTCACCTGATAGTTATTGGTATCCTCTGAACTTAGTGAGTGGATCACATATCCAACGCATCACATGCGAGTCCTAATCATACTTCGGCCTCTAGATCACGAAAGCCTCACCTAACAGTTATTGGCCTCATAACCATAGTTAAGTTTACCCCATCATCTCCCCGCAAGTATTTAGGACACAAATGATTCCTCACCTAACAGTTATTGGAAATCATTCGGCATAAACCTCACCCCATCAGATGTATAATGGAGTGGTCCTATTTTCTTGAATAGCAACTGACTCCAATATATCCATAATCAACCAATCAACCATCATAGCATAGGAACAAACCACGACGATGGTAGGCCACAAGTTCAAGCACCCATTACAACTTAATATCACAAATAAGGAGATTTTTATTTATTATTATCAATGGTCTCACCTTGCATATTAACCAATTAATATGTATATCAAATAAAAATTTGAAAGTGACTTTAAAAGAATTCTCATCACAAATGAGAATTAGTCCTTAGATCATACAAACAACATGAACCAATCAACAATTAAAAGCACGAAAATATCTAGGGATTGGCTTTGATACCACTGTTGGTGTTTGTTTCGATAAACAAACATATGTGCATAAGTAAATTAAGATCAAAAGTCTGATTGCAGTGGAAGTAAAATCGCTTATACATGTGTTTCCAAAGCACTTTCATGCATTTTAACAAAAACGCATAGAAGAGCTAAATGTGTTAATCATATTAAACTTTTACTATGCTTTGAATTTGGTTCAGAAGTTTCTTTGGATTCCGAGTATGATGTCCGATGTCCTCACTCACGGAGTAGCTCTAACATTCTTCGACTCGACCACAAATATTTAACGCCTTCTGGTAACACCGATTCTGATGTTCTTGGATTCTTGACCACGAATGTCTAATGGCTTCCAATAATACTGTTTCTGACGTTCTTCAGATACAGAACGTCTAATTTCTTCACAAATTCTAACGTTCTTCAAACTTAACCCCACAAGTGTCGGACCTTTAGTTTAGACACACCACCAATTCTCATGTTGAATAGAAGAGAGAAATTGAGAGATTTCACAATTACAATTGTGCTAGCAATTGCTCTAATGTGAGTGATTTTATTGATGAATATCAGCAGTCTCAATTGTCGATTGCCGATTGTTGATCATCGATCATTTGGTGATTTGCTCTCTGTATTATCTTTTATAGACGATGCATATCACATTTAAATCGGCGCATTAACTCTAAACCGTTTTAGAATTAATTCAGCCATAACTCCTAACGGAGGTAAGTTTTGATACCGTTACAAACACTAATTCAGGCATTAACTCTGTAACTATTACAGAGCATCATTCTAGACATTTATTTGTAACTATTACAAATCTTTATTCTGGGTATTAACTTTGTAACTATTACAAATATTTACTTTTGACCGTTACTTCTGAAACAGTTTTAGAGCATTAATTGGTCATTTAAATCTAAAATCGTTTCAGATCATTAAACTGTCCATTTATTCTGAAACTGTTTCAGATCATTAATGTGACCGTTAATTTCTGAAATCATTTTAAAACTTAATGTGACCGTTAAATCTAAATTCGTTCAGATCTTTAATTTAGCCATTAAGTTTGAAACTGTTTCAAATTATCAATTTGGCTATTTATTCTGAACTCACTTCAGATCATTGACGCAACTATTAATTCTGAACTCACTTCAGATTATTAATTTGGTCACTGATTTTGAACATGCTTTAGATCTTTGATTAGGCCGTAGAGTTTGAAACCCGCTTCAGACTTTGTAAAAACTCTTAAGCCTCTTCATCGAACTTTTATTTTTAGCCTCGACTCAATTTGATTGGCTCAATTGCAAACACATTTGCAATATTCTCTCTATTCTCTCTCTCATTCAAAGGTCATTCTAATTGGTTATGGTGTGTGACATCCCTAGGTTCATCACTGAGTTGGCAACAAGACTTGTGCTGACATATTAGCACAACCAAGAGAACTGATTGTCCAGATCAATCTCATGTTCCTGTAAACCATGAGTGACATCTAGTAATATATCATGGCTACCCAAATAGTGTGAAATGTTTTCAGAACATAATGAACCTGTCAGCTTTGGCAACCATGTAATTCGATCATTCTATCTCACCATGTCTCAATCGAACAAAGGCCATGGAATTGTTGGTCAAGCCATCAATTCAATCATATGCCAAAATCTAATTGACATGCATTTCTTCGAGATATGAACCATTCATTCTCGATTACAACTTCAGCTGAGGATTTCAATACAATGTCACGATTAGATCGCATATGACATCAATCTTGTATATCTATATATAACAAAAAGACAAATTCCATATTGCGCACGCATGTTATGACATCCTGATTTTTAACCCGCTTTCGACTAAATGAAATGGGTTTTTCATCGACGCGCCTATAGTTTTTCTTTGAGCCGATCACTCATAAGATAACTAATCTATCGTAAAGCCATTAAAGAATCTAAACACGACTGACTTGAGAATTCGATCAGAAATCGACTGCTCGATCGTGCAAATCTGTAAGGATTAATACGGACCTTTGTCAAAATCGATTAAAGACCAGAGATAGGTCGATTCAATAGAGGCATGTGATTAAAGTGTCGGTGATTCCACCTGATTGCAAAATTCTTGTCGAATGGCACTAAACCGATTTTTTTTGCTGTTTCTGTACCCTATGCTCGTATTTGAAATCTTGAGATTTTTACGATAACTGAGAGTCGCCTATGAGTCAAAAATGCCCAACGTGGATCGAAAATAATCGACCACGGGTCAAATGTGCTAAAAATTCCTAAAAACTACTTGGTAGGTTACGTAATGCTAAAATCGCATTCGGTTGAAATTAACCACGAAATTGAACCCGATTTCAGAAATTGAAAGTTCTGTCATGTCATAATTTATTTTAGAAACGTCAACTCTTCCTCAAAAGAATTTTCAGTGAGTCCAGATTTTTGGCAAAAATTCAAGTTTGGGCAATTTTGGACTGGGAATTTCAGAGGGCCATTTTTGTGTAAATTCTTTTCCGTCACATTGGAACATTTGGCGAGGAAAATTGTGGAATTGAGTGTGGGCATCCTCCATGGCATTTTGGCCATTGAATTGGATTGAATTGAAGCAAAATTGAAATGAAATTGAAATTGGAAGCTTGATATTCGTAGCCATGGGGGGGCTACAACATTTCAGCTTCATCATTGGCTTCTTGAGGAAGTTTTGGAGGGGATAAGGCAACTGAGCATTGCTGTGGACTTTGGGGGACCAAGTGATGATGAAACAAGATATTTGTTGAAGACTTTGGTGGCCTTTGTCCCCCTTAAGACAATAGAGCTTCTTCTTCCTCTTCCTTGCTCCCTTGGTGCTCCATTGTTGTTGTTTTGGAAGCCAAAGAACTAGAGGAAGCCGAGCCAGCCCTTGTAGCCATCGACTATTGCTTGCACCGCCCACCCAAGCTCCCCAACACGCCCGTCGATCGCCGCACGCCGTCCTGGTCATCCGTCGAGCCAGCTGCTACTCCACTTGCATCCACGCCTCCAGCTCAAGCCCGTCGTAGCTCCATCTGCCTCGCACGCCGTCCCGAAGCCCTCGAGTCGCCAGTCACCTCCACCTGGTCCTGCTGTCGCCGCTTGGCCGTCTAGCTCCATTCGCCGAGTTCCTCAACCGCCCCTTCCAGCCAACCACATAACCGAAGTTCCAATTCGAGATGTGGGCTGTGTAAGTCTTTTCTAGGCCCTTCCAAGCCTTGTTGGGTGTCGCCATAGGCCCGTGTTTCACTCGCCTCCGTGAACTCATTGGCTTGCTAATCTAGTGAGTTTACTTGCTAAACCTTGCTTAGGGAGGATTAGTTTAGCCTAAGATTAGTTTAGGTGGTTAGATTGATGTAATTAGTCATTTAGTTAGTTAATTAGGCTAATTAGGTGGTTAGATTAATTTAGTTAGGGGTTAATTAGATTGTATGATTTATTTAGATTAGTGCATTATTTATTTAAGTCCAATTAGGTGATTAGATTAGTGTATTTAGCTTAATTAGTCATTTATCTAATTATTTTGCATTTATTTAATTAATTTTGTAATTATTTTTAATTATTTATTATTTTCCAAAAATTATACTAGGATAGTCGATCGTTAGAATTTTGTGCTGATTGCCGTGGTTTGATTAGTTTGTGCAATTGATTGTTAAATTGTGCAATTGAGTGATACTTTTTGATTTTCAATTATTATTTCAAAATCTTGAAATTTTGGTATTTAATTAGAAAATACCAGGTGTTGGTTTTTGACGTCAAAAATATTTTTATGTACTATAGCAAATAGTGAGATTTTTAACATGAAGGCTATCACTTTTTATGGCTCAAGCGACAAAGATACCTACACATGATTATTTTACCGGGTGTTTTTAATACGAATAAAATAGGCCAAGTTCATTATCTTAATTGAGGCATTTGAGTGCAATGCGCGATGTCCTTGGCCAGGATTGGTTGGTTGTGTGATGGTTATGAGAACCCGTTGCGAGCTTTTAAGCTAGACGATGCTCCTATATGGAATGCCCTTGACAACAGATGCCGGTCGCAGTAGATGCTAGACCGATGCTCATTCGGGATTGTTGTCTAGATGTAGATGTTGTCGTGCTTGATAGGGCGAGACGATGCCTAGCTACGCCAGAAGACTGCCGAACGTTGAGTAGGTCGTGCCTGTGGGGCCGTAATCAATTGGAATGCATGAATGAGTGATTTAACCACGCCTGATTATAGGACAAAATTGTGTGGCACGGAATGGGACATGTCATAACAATTTGGCCTTATAATCAGAACCCCTATAATTGATTGAGATATGAAATGAGGCGTTCCAATTGTTGAGTGTGATTATTGCATATATTTGTTATATGAACTGTACTCGATGTTTAGAAGGAACCGAGGCGAGGTGAGTCTCATTGGTTGTGTGATTAGACTACCTCTAGGCGTATTTTCTTCCTAATTGGGGTTTAGAGCGTGAACTCGATGAGACGTTGTCTCACCCCATCGTGGGTTTCTTCTTTTCAGGTCCCTAGATGGAGGCATGTCATATGCGGTACAGGTCCCGAGGGAGGTAGACTTCCAGTGTTCCTATTTCCCAGTTCCCGGGACTAGCCTAACCCGTGAGCTTGTTGAGTCCACCGTCTGGGTCAATGAGAGCCTACCCCATTTGGTACCTCATCGTTTCAAGGCGTGGTACCTCCACAAGTCCAATGGGAGTTGGGAGGGTCCTTTGGGTGGTTTCGACGAGCCTCCCGTTGAGACCGAGGAATGGGAGATAGGGCATCCATTGGATATCGACATTCCTTATGGTGCCGTGAAAGACCCGAAGCCGGGAGACTGGAGAGTCCAAAGTTTAGGTGGCTCCATAGCCCTTTTTGATTTAGACTTCGTACATGAACCTTAGAGTTGGCCTCTGTGTATAAACTAGTTGGTTTATAAAAGTGTGGTTTGTTTTATATGGTTGTCCTACTTTCCTATCCAATGTTGATTGTTGTATGGGGATTGTTTATTTTGCTTCCGCATGTGCATGAATCGATTTAGGTCGGTGACGCGTCCTAGAAACGTTGCAATTTAGTCGACCACCGAGGGATGTGTGCGCGCTTGAGGATCGAGGCGTGACACATGTGCCTTTGTATGTGAACAAATTATGACCATCAAGTCCAGAGATGGTTCGACGAAGCATCAATATGCACACTTGTGAACCATAACCATTCAACATACAAGTCAGCATTATGCCTCGTGGTCTAAGGATCTTACACCTAACCAAAGCATGAACGATCAAACATTGACCCCGCTAAAGAGCTTCCATGTTGCCAATCATTCTATGTATGTCACGTTCGGAACTTGTTCATGACAAGCACCTATGTTCTAACTCGAATATCACCATACCCAATGATTTGTGACTCATCATCTCCTCAAGTATCCAATACTGAATGGTGAAGCTTGAGAATACATCGGTTTCAATAGGATCATCAATATCCTCTCAATGATCCATCGATCGGGAACTGTTTAAAGATTCAGCATAACTGTAACCTGTCACACATATTCTTAACACTTTAAGAATAGGTTCAATCCTAGCTGATCTAATGGACAAATTCATATAAAATGGACGATGGATGTAAAAACTTATTTGCCATTAAATAATCCCTAACACGTAACTATTACATGGTTACTTTAGGGCATACAACTAACAAAAGAGAGACGACGAACAGGGGACTTTGGTAGTGGTGGAGGTTTTGCTATCTGTGGGGTTGCATTTATGATCATCTTGGCTAATCAAGGTTGGCGGTGGCGACGACAACATGGTGGTTGGCCGTGGGGGTGTGGTGGTGATGGAAAAATCTGAATCAAGAATAAAATATTTGCCTATTTATTGGTTATCCCAAACAAACAATTGGGCATTGCTTATATAATTTGGGCTAATGCCCTAAAAAATCCTCAACTTTAGGTCTAGTCTCTATTTCGCCCCAACTTTTTGTTTAGTAAAAAGTCCCCAACTTTTATTCTAGTTACATGTCTACCAACGCATTCAAAAATTGCCACCGATTTCTTCAATATTATCAATATCATCAAGTTGCTATTGTTCTTTATAAGATGAGAGTGTTGATGAAAATGCAAGTTCTGATAATGAACTTCTAATTAGATTTGATATCAATGATTCTAAATAAACTAGTGGCGATTTTTGGACATGTGGGTAGAAATGGGAGTAGAGTGAATAGTTAGAGATTTTTTATGAAAAAAAAAAATGGAGCAAAAATGAGATTAGATTTAAAGTTTGGGGTATTTTAGGAAACTAGGCCTACGTAATTCCAATTAACAAGAGGTTTTCATCAATATAGATTTGATTTTCTTGGGAAAAATAAAAACTTTGCAATGAAGGATGATATGCTTATACTTCTGGAGCACAATGAAGCTTCAAAAGGTTTTCATCAATAAAAATATAAAAAATTAAAATTTTTAATCAAGGATGATATGATTAGTCTTTTGGAACAAAATGGTTCTTCTTCTCAAAATGACAAAGAAAAGGATTGCATTGACTAGGAGCAACACCTCCAGTTCTAAATCGTAGGAGTACCAAGATTATTAGCCCTCTTGTGAAAATTACTCTTCTGAGTGAAATTTCTCTGGTAAGCAACAAACACACAAGTGGAGGTGAAGGTAAATAGAACAAATGATTTGTAACTTTTGGGGGGGGGAGGGGGGGAATGACATAAATGGCTTTTGAATTATGATTCAATGTGTACTATGGTCCCTAAATTTTTTAATTATTCAATGAAATCCCTAAACTTTAGTCTAATATGCAGTATCGTCCATGAATTTTAAATTTGTTTGATGTAGTCCATGAACTTTTTCATACATGTTCAAGCTAGTCCTCGAACTGTACAAAAATATTCAATATTGTCTCTGAATTTAAATTAATAAAAGAATAATATTATTTATTTTCATATAATCTAGAGACTAGTTTGAACATATACCAAAACTTCAAATACCACACTGAACAAATTAAAAATTCATGGACGGTATCGCACATTGGGCTAAAATCCATGAATTGCATTGACCAAATTGAAAATTTAGGGATCAAATTGAGTAAAAGTTCAAAAAACATTTGTGTCACTCTCTCCTTATTTTCCGCAAGATGGCAGTTGATTCGACCCTGCATGCACGTCATGTGCAGCGTTTATGGACTCTTGTGATAGTCTAATTGATAATTTCTTGGTAGGTGAGTTCCCCGGTAAGTCAAATCGCCCGTTTCCGGTCAATCGGGGACACTAACATGTGATATCCAGAATAAATCTGATGTCTCCGGATCAATAAATTAACTCCATCAATTTCCAAAAAAAAAAAAAAAAAAGACAAGACAAATTAATTTTTTATTAACTTCAACCGATGATTATAGGAGGAATATTAGTAAGAGACTGAATTTCGACGCTTGTGTATATAATAATTTTTTTCTAATTCTGTTGCATCTCACTTTCAGGAAATTTCAAACAAAAAAATATCGACAAAAGAAGTGGGGGAAGCTTCGAGGAAATTGAGGACCTACTCCTGAGCGCGTCGCGTACGTTATATTTGACGATTAAGAAATTGAGATGGAAGCTTCGTTTATCATCTTCAAACACGATGAAATTCCCCGACTGACAAAAATCAAAGTCAAATAAATTATAAAACTTAATCCCTTGCCGACATTAAACAAATTAACAAGTTACCAGTCAACTCATCTCTCGTCCCTAACCTGGTAGTCGTTGTCTTGACAATCTAGGATTGGCTCATTCAAGTGATTGGCCAATGCTTCGGATCGACCTATACATCTTCGAACATTTTATCAAACTCCCATGGCTTAGAAAATGCCATACCTTGACCTCGTCTTGTCTTGACATCATTATCGCGTGGCAATGACTTGTCCCGACAGAAACTTGCTTTTCCCATTGTGCATTTAAAAGGAACTGGGTTGGAAGGAAAAGCAAAACTAATGAAGTCCCAATCACAAATTAATTACAATAATCAAGGGATTAGCGAAGTCCATAAGCTTGTAAAGATTCTCACCTTAAAGTTGTGCCTTAAGAAGCGTAAGGTTTTCAAATCCTGTGTGACCCGACCGCTATAGAGTCGAGTCACTTGAAAACAACTATTCCTTTTAATTTCTCTAGTCCAAACATGGACCATTTGCCATTGGAAAAAAAGATGGACAATATGTTTTTGACCGGACCACAACGCATAAGACAAAACCTGCACCAAGTCAGCAGGTAGACGTAGTAGATGGATCGGAATTACCTGCTCTATACTCTTCACCTATTTGTTCCTACCGAGTCCAAGTCTTTTTTTCCTCGAAGCAAACAAAAGGAAAAAAACAATCTTCTTCCTGATTTATGTTTCTTACCCTCATATATATATTGTTAAATATATACATAGATTATCCCAGCCAGTCAATATGGTTTTGATCAAATGGTTAGTTAAAGATGGGGTAGTTACATTGGAAACCCCAATCTATTTTTGAAAGAGAGTAAATGTGTAGGTAGTAACAGAGGACCAGAGAGAAGTTTTTCATTTTTGCAGTATTAGGTGGACTACTCTCTCTTGCCAAATTTTTGAAGGGATAAGTTCTTAGTATAATGATGTCCATTTCCATGCCATACTTCTATGACCAATTTAGATGGGTCAATTCCTTTAAAAACACCGATTTTAACTCGAGTTTAATTCTAATTCGATCTCTTTTTTTTTTTTAATTTCATAAAAAAGCACTAACTTTATTTTGGATTCCAATCTGATTCATTTTTTTGTCTCATAAAAAAAAACACAAGCTTTAGAAATTTATCAAAACAAAAATCTAGAGTCATTTCTCTCTTTCCCCACTGATATCTCATTTGCCACTTGTCACAATTTCTAACTCTTGACAATGATTGTGCCTCCGTGGTCGTTACGTCCTCATGATCATTGCCCATTGCATGTCGCCACCACATCACATTGCTCTATGCCTCCTCTCTCTCCCTCTGTCTTTCATTGTCGATGAGGTTGCAATTACCACTAGAGATAGAGAGGGGGCGAAGGGATTGAGGTGGCATGGGTGCTCAAATAATGAGATCAAGTGATGGTAGAGCTAGTAAAAGTGATTGGTTCCATGAAGGGTCAATTCCAATCCTGGAAATAGGAATTGAACACTTGTCCACCTGAGAATCGGACTAGATCAGATCGATTGGTCCTAATCCAATTCCTAATTGGATTGCAACTGGTTGTATTTTTTTTTTTGGTTTCTTTTAGAACTTTTCTTTTTAACAGCCCTTTTTTCTGCTTTCACATTCAAGCGTCCCCTCCAAATTGAATTTTGCATAACTCATAGATAGCCTATACTTTTCTTTTCTTGTGCCAATTTTTTTTTTTTTTTTTTTTTGGGGTCAAATTTCTTGTGCCAATTGAAAAAGCACACTTTTAATCGATCCTAGAGTATTGTAAAGAACCGGTGTATGCAAATTTCATATGATTTATGTTCTTTCGCAGGAATCTTCGCATCCAAGAGACCTTCATATCCGAGAGATATCCTGGCGATCGTTATTATTGTGGCTAGTGATGTAACCTACAGTGGATGAATGGATTAATTAACAAAATTAGACAACTTTCTATGGAATTGAATGGAGTCAAGATTATAATATGTATATATATATATATATATATATATATATATATATATATATGTATGTATGTATGTATGTATGTATGTATGTATGTATGTAAGAACTACGTGAGTCGTGCTTCAATCAAACAAATGAAATAACAAGTAAATGAGATACATATATATGTACGTAGATTCATAGCAGTTCCACTTAAAATAAATATACAATTATTTTTCCAGACTAATAGCTACCAACAAGGTTGGAATTCACTAGTAGCTCTTGAGATGTTAAAGTTTTAGCTTGTCACGTCTACCCAAAGCTGGCAGATCATGCTACTAAGAAAACACGCACTACTACAATGCTTGTACAATTCTCAAAAGATTAACAATCAGTGTATGACTCTCAATAAGCAAATTAATCGATCACAGAATTGTGAGGTGTTCTTGTAATTCTTGTAGCTCGTCTCCATCCACAATCGCTTGTACTGGTTCCTTTTCTAGTCATGGATCTTCAAGTTGACTGTTGAATGATCTTTGAGATAATCAGTGTAGCCGTTGTAGATTGTAATAAAATGACTGGAGCTTTAGTTGCCCATACAATCAGATCTAACAGTTTTGTCGCTTACAAGGATAGAGTTGTCGGGTCACGAAATAATCATTGTCCTATGATATGATGAGTAATAATAGATTGGATATTTTTTCAGAGCAAATAATTCGTAATTCCAAGCTTGTAATTGGCTATCAGATTCCTTTGAATGCATAATAACGGTAAAAGTAGTATGGGTCTTCATTTTATCAATTATCCAAAAGTGATCTTATGAGACTTATATTAGCTGTAGCTTCTCTCAACTTTCCCTGGTTCTGCCTACTGGTCCAATTTGACAGTTGTTGTATTTATCAAAATCCATCCTAAGTACGTATGTGTTATTAGCCTTCCAAAGATTTTTCACCTATTGGTCTCTCCAGGTCCTTATGAACTTCTTGTTCTCTTTAACTTGTTTACCCTTAAGGTCATTTTAGTCTTTCAAGTTCTTTTACTTCACACTTATGATAATTTCATAGGTGTTGAGTCATCAATAGTCACTTCAACAAAAACAAAACATGTTAGTTTTGTCAGTATTGATATCTTCAGAGGTCTTGTTAACAATTATGTCACCCGAGAATATCCCTTCAAGGACCACCAAGTAAGAACATCATTTAGTACGGTAGGAAAAGAGAACTTCCTCGATGTTTGTTCTCAAATTTTCAAACTTTTGGGAGGATATATGGTGTTTTGTTAATCAGTGTGATTAATTTAGGACATTCCAGATGCTTAGTGGATGGAGCAGAGGAATTTATCCTGAAGCAAGTGAGATTATTGCATGTGAATAATTAAATCAAGGTTTTATCTAACAGTTTAAACTTTTAGAACAGTTAGTAGTAGTTTCACAAATCTCACATGGTATTAGAGTTAGAGGTCTTGAGTTCAAATCTTTTTAGACCCCATTTGCTTTCCCAATTAAATATATGCCCATGCTTAAAGCTAGGCAAAAAAGACTAAACTAAATATGAAGGGGAGAACCACTGGGGGTTCGCCCTAGTGGCCACCCTTCCAACTCGGAAGGGGGAGGTTGGGGGTTTAAATCTCCATCTTTTCAGGGGGGATTAGGGTGGGGACGATTTCATTTCAGGAGTGGGTTTCGACTCCCACGCCCTGCAAGGAGGCAATGGCAAAAATCTGAGAGTGAGTGTTAGAGTAGAATTATAGTAGGACCGACCAAAAAAAAAAACATGAAGGGGAGTGTTAGAATAATTAAATATTAAATCACGCATTCATCTAATAGATTAAGCTTTTAGAATAGTTGGTAGTGTGGTCCCACAAATCTCACAGCTTATTAGACCCCACATAATGACACATAAATGAGAACCAAGAAGCTTAAGAATCAGAATTAGGAATTGTGGTAGGATTAGAGAAACATGGTGTGACTCGATCACAACAACCTCACAAACATGAAGTTGAAGTACAATAGAGTCGACACCATCAATTCCGATAGATTCACCAGCACTAGCAAAAGAAATCGAGCAATAACAACAAGAGAAAGACCGTTGCCATTAAGGCAAGAGTGAGAGAGGGAGGCAAGGCCACAAAGGGAGTGCTGGAGGCAAAAGCTCAACTAAAAGACCATCGAGAGCGAGTTAAGGTAGGAGAGTCGAGAGGATTGTGCAAGGAGGCTAGGGTTTCTTTCTTTTGTCTTTGCTAGTTACTTTACTCATTTAGAAGAGCAAAAAATTACAAAAAGAAAAAGAGAAAAAAAAATAGCATAGATATCACTTCGGTTCGGTTTCAGGCAAGGAACTAGGAACTAAACTAGTTATTCCCGGTTCCAAATTTTCGAAATGGAAAACCGCCCAAAACCGGCCGATTTGGTCTAATCTAATTCGATTCTTGTGTTGGACTGGGACTAGGACCATGCTCACCCCTAAGAGCAAAAACTGGCAATGATGACAGCGAGGAGGAGATGCTATGTGGTGGTGGGTGTGGGTGGTTGGCATCGTGGAAGTGCAAAGGGCAAAAAGAGCAAAGGGTAGAAAGGGGAAGGCAACAAAGGGCAGAAAGGGGAAGGAAGAAAGAATAAAGGGGGACAAACAGATTTGCAATTGAAAATACTTGTGAAATTATGTCATCAAATGCACAAATAAAGCCACTCCCTAATTTTAGTGATCTCATCTTAATCAAGTGGGGAAAGGAGAAGATAAGATTTTAGGGATAAATATATTAGGAGTGTCATAACTTTTGTAAGATACTCACTTGAGCACCATGTTGATTTAAAATCTGTCACTTGAGTGTCATTTCCAACAAATCACTCTACGTGGATTTTTTTCTTAATTTTCCATTTTGACAATGAAATTTTAAAAATAAACAAAGAGAAATTTTTCTCCAACATGGTGAGAGGATAACGAATGTTGTCGTTCTTGCTATATCTTTAAAATCTTCCACAATTATACAAAAACATTTGCAAATTCTCTCTTTTCCTCAAATGACGCCATTTCCAAACTTTCTTTTCCTTTTGTCACTTAAGTGGTCACTTTAAAAAAAAAAAAAATTGAAACTAAGTGTTCACTTCTAAAAATTTTATGGTACCAAAATGATCATTTGTGAAGTTATTGGAACTTCTACTATCTTTCAATTAGACACTTAAGCAGCGTGATTTGCCTTCTCAAGTGTTGACTTTAGCTTTTCGACACGCTACATCGAATGATGTATTATAAATCCACGCCACGTCGGCTTTTCTAGTTAGGCATATCATCAATGGCACTCAAGTGATCGATTTTTTTAAAGTTGCATCATTCAAGTGAGTGGGGAAAAAAAGTTGTAACACTCCCTGAGCATTGTGCCAAAATTATGGCACTCCTAGTGTACTTATCCCTAAGATTTTAGAAAGCCAATTTGTGAAATTGTTTCCAATCACATCTCTAATTGGTAAGGTACAAGTTGTAAACATCACCCACATGCAAATCTAACTAGAATTAGAAGTGTGCATGATGCCATTTCGGGGGTGGGCAATTCATGTTTTGAGTGATGTCGAAAAAATCAGCTACGTATTTTAGTGTATGAGGATGGATGTTAATAGATAAAAGTAAATGCACGATAGAATACGATCACATCTAAGGCATAAAGGATGCACCATCAGTCAAGGATAAAGATCGGGATTGAAGAAGTTCACTACCAAGACTTAAAGGACAAACCACTCACCATGGATCAAGGACTTTAGGATAGGAAAATTCACCACTAAGGTCTAAAGGAAAACCATTAGCCGAGAATAAATGGCCTTTTGGGTCATCACCATGAAAAAATCAACATTCCAAGGATAGAGAAATCAAGGAAAAATATTTGCTCACACAGAAACAAATCTCATATAATCTCAATATTCAAGCCTTGTATTGCTAGAAATCGAACAAATTCTTGGGGATGCGTCTAATTATGACCCTTGAAAGTAGTGCCACAATAAAGACAAATGAAAAACCTTGAATTTAAAGGCTCAGGACTAAATGCATTTAACTAGCATCAAATGCATTGAAACTTGATAACACCCTCTAGATTTTTGCATTAGTCTTGGAAGTTGAACAATCATAGTAGGTCATTAAACAATAATAAAAATTGATCGGAACAACCTCCAGTCATTAGGTAGTCGATAGTGAGTATTGATTTTGACAACTATGTTGCATAATCGGTAGCTTTATCCTTGAACTCATATAATTAAATTGCACTATAATTTGGCTTTTCCTTGCATGAATAGCAAATTAGTTGATTCAATCGACGAAAAATGAGTTGAGTTTGAGAGCTGATCAATAGAACTCGATGCTTTTGTTTCTGTGTGTAGTGTCCATATATGTAACTCATCGATAAGAAAGTATGATTAGGGGGAGGAAATTTTCTCTAATTAGATATTGAGGGAAAAATAGCTAATAGAACGCTAATGGTTGAAATCTGGTCCAATAGACTCGAAAGAGCCTTATGTTTCTACAAAAGGTTCGTACTTAAGAAACTCCAAATTGGCCCATTATCCAAGTGCCCCCACAAAATGATCTTTTTTTTGTAAATAAGGCTCCATTTGTTTTGCAGAAAATGAATAGCTGGGAATTTTATTTTAAAAATGACCGCTGGTATCATTTAAAATAATTAGTTAATGGAAAATGTTTTCATTATCAATAACAATCTATGTCTAAATATTTTCGTGGAAGTGAAAATACTTTTTTTTTATTCATTTTAAGAGACTATACAAGTGATTGATTTTAGAAAGATATTTTTCATAAATTCATTTTTCAGGAAATAAATGGAACCTAAGTAAGAAAAATAATTTTTCCCTCACTAGTAGTTTTTTTTTGGGGTTGAACCTTACTAACAGGTTGAACTGTTTGTTAGAAAAGATGAGTGGTATGGATCATATGGACGACGCAATACATGCCGAAAAAGCCATACACTAACGCCGAAAGAAAATGGACAAGAAGATAAATTCTAATATCCGAATGATGAGTTGTTCGTGCAGTGCGGGAGACGGCGGGTTTGTCTCTTCCCTTTGGAGGCAACTGGCAAGCAATGCTCTGAAATCACGGGAAGAAAATAATAAGAATTGTTTCATGTATGGCCTCTTTCTAAGATTCCTCATGCTCTCACTCTAATCATTGTGAATAGGAAAGAGGCAAGGCCGTAGCTCGTAAGGGCGCCTATATGATGATTGCATGCTTTATTTACTAGCTTATCCTATGGGTTATATCTATGATTTTGGCACATGGGTTAGGTTTCAGCTGTTTTCTATAGCAAATTCGTAGCCCTTTTGGCCATTAAAGAACTATCCATTATAAATCCTTCGCGTACGCGGCAAGGTTGCCCATCCGGAAGATTCGATAATCGAGTCCTAATGATCTCTGACCTTTTTTTTTTTTTTTTTTTTTTTTTTTTTGTATAATCAGCATAGGTTTTTCTCCGTTCATCGTTGAAGGACGTTTTCTTAACCAATTTTTAAATTAATAAGTTGCAAAATACGGATGTCACTTGCACGTAAAATTAATTGAAAATAAATGGGGGTGATAGTATTCATAATACACGAACTAGAGATCTGACTGGAGAGTTTTCTCCGATCAGGATTAGGAAAAAACACAACATTATTATTTTAATTTTGCTCACATTATTGTCTCGTATGAGCTATAATATAATGTTTGATATTTTTGCAAGATAGAACAACCAATAAATTTACGTGACATTTCTTGCTTAAGCAACCCACACCATTCGGTTCCTTGCCGACAATTGTGTTCGCGCAATCGCCCACAGTGACAAACGGTGCGTAAATTAGGCACCTCCAACATTCAAATCTCAAAACGAGTCTGTGTGATATCAAACCATAATGACAATCATTCATATTAGTATATTATGGGAAGAAGAGTTCCCACTCTTAGATAACCGGTTCTCTCCTTTCTTCCTTAAATGCCTTTTCAGATATACAAATTCAGATTAAAATGTAAATTTCATAACTTTTGAAAATAAAAATCAAATAGACATGTCTATGTCTATGTAATTACCATTGATTTCATTGTCAATGTCTCTTTTCATTTTCTCATTCTCTTTAAAAACTATTAAAGGAAAAGAAAATCCAAATAAGCTTATCTACAAACATGTTGCATAAGTCGACAGTGTTAGCTGTATGCACTAAAGTAACCATGTAATAGTTACATGCTAGGAATTATTTAATGGCAAATAATTTTTTTCATTCATCATCCAATTTATATGAATGAAGTCCATAAGATCAGTTATGACTGAACCTATTTTTAAGGTGTTAAGAATATGTGTGATAGGTTTATAGTCATGCTGAATCTTTAAACAGTTCTTGATCAATGGATCATTGAGAGGATATTGATGATCCTATTGAGACCGGTGTATTCTCAAGCTTCACTATTTAGTATTGGATACTTGAGGGGATGATGAGTCACAAGTCATTGAGTATTGTGATATCTGAGCTAGAACACAAATGCTTGTCTTGGACAAGTTCATTGAACATGACATGCATATAACGATTGGTGACATGGAAGCTTTTAGCGAGGTCAATGTTTGATCGTTCATGCTTTGGTCAGGTGTAAGATCCTTAGACCTGAGGCACGATACTGACTTGTATGTTGGATGGCTATGGTTCACAAGTGCGCATATTGACGCTTTGTCAAACCATCTATGTACTTAATGGTCATAGTTTGTTCACATACGAAGGCACATACATGTGCAATATGGAATCTGTCTATATACAATGTTGATGTCATATGCAATCTAATCATGAAGTTGTATTGAAATCCTTAGTCGGGATTGTAATCAAGAATGAATTATTCATATCTCGAAGAAATACATGTCAATTAGATTTGTGCACATGATCAAATTGGTGGCTTGACCAATAATTCCATGACCTTTGTTCGATTGGGACATGGTGAGAAGAAGGATCGAATTACATGGTTGCCAAAATTGACAAGTTCATTATGTTCTGAAAACATTTCAAACTGTCTAGGTAGCCATGATATATTGCTAGATGTCACTCATGATTTATAAGAATAGGAGATTGATCTGGACAATCAATTCTCTCGGTTATACTAATGTGTTAGTATAAGTCCTGCTACCAACTCAGTGATGAATATAGAAATGTCACATATTATAACCAATTAGAATGACGTTTGAACGAGAGAGAGAATATTGCAAACGTGTTTGCAATTGAGCCAATTAGATTAAGTCGGGCTAGAAATAAAAGTTCTGATAAAGGGGCTCCAGAGTTTACAAAGTCTGAAATGAGTTTTAAACTCTATGGTCGAATCAAAGATATGGAGTGTGTTCAGATTCAATGACCGAATTTATGAGCTGAGTTTAGAATTAATAGCTACATTATTGATCTAAAGTGAGTTTAGAATTAATCGCATCATTAAAGATCTGAAGTGAGTTCAAAATCAATAGCCAAATTAATGAGTTGAAACAGTTTCGGACTTAATGGCTAAATTAAAGATCTACAACGGTTTCAGATTTAACAGTCACATTGTTTCAGAACTTAATAGTCACATTAATGATCTGAAATGGTTTCGGTAGTTTAATGATCTGAAACGATTTCAAATTTAAGATTTAAATTACCAACTAATGCTCTAAAACAGTTTCAGAAATAACGATCAAATTAAATATCTGTGACAGTTACAAAGTTAATATCTAGAATAAAGACTTGTAACAGTTACAAATAAATGTCTGGAATGATACTTTGTAACAATTACAAAGTTAATGCTTGAATTAGTGTCTAAAATGATATCAAAACTTACGTTTGTTAAGAGTTACTACCAAATTAATTCTAAAACGGTTTAGGGTTAATGTACCAATTTAAATGTGATATGCACTAGCTATAAAAGGTAATATAGAGAACAAATCACAGGATGATCGATAATTGATAATCGATAATTGAGAGTGCTGATACTGATCAATAAAATCACTCACACAAGAGCAATTACTAGCACAATTTAATTATGAGATCTCTCAATTTCTCTTTTCTATTCAACGTGAGAATTGGTGGTGTGTTTGAAATAGAGGCTTGACACTTGTGAGGCTGAATCTACAGAACGTCAGAGCTTGCGAAGAGATCAGACGTTCTGCATCTGAAGAATGTTAGAACCAGTATTATCAGAAGGCATCATACGTTTGTTGTAAGAATCCAAGAACGTCAAATTCAATGTTATTGCTGTGAGGACATCAGACGTTTGTGCTTAGAACCTGAAGAAACTTCTGAACCAAATTTGGAGTATGGTACAAAGTTAATATGATCAGCCCTTTTAGCTCTTCTATGCATTTTCTTAAAATGCACGAAAATGCTTTAGAAACACGTGTATAAGCATTTTTACTTCTGATGCGATCAGATTTTTTATCATAATTTATTTATGCACGTATGCTTGTTTATCGAAACAAACAACCAATAGATAGCTAGACAAGAAAACTAATTTTCAAGACCACCGGAAGTTTCATACATGAATCTCGTGTGAAAGCATGCTAGCATAGAAAAAAAGAAAGGGAGCTGCCCCTCCTCCTGGAACTTCAAATCAATGCCTGCTTTCTATCTTTTGCCACAAACAACACATATCACCACTTTATCAACCTTTGTCCAATTTTAGGATGCAATGAGCTTTCTCAAGTAACAGAGCGAGTATTTTTAACGTTTTTTTATTTTTTATTTTTTGGCCTTTAAGGGGACAAGTAAAATGAAATATTGCTATGGTAGTGAATCTTTTATTTTTGAAGCGGTAAAGCTGTCTGAGATGGACCGTTGCGTCAGTGTGTTGCTAATTCAAGGAAATGTTACAAAGCACAGGGAAAGGAAGGGAAATGAAAATTAAATAAATTCATGCACCAGGCAGAGAAATCAGGATGTTGGGGACCAGAAATCAGGTGGGCCCTCTCGCCTGCAGATGCTGCCGCTCATGCTCGGACCAACTCGCTCGGATCCTCCGCATATATGTGCTCTTTTCCGTTTTTCTTATCATTAGAGTTATTTCTGGGGAGCAACTTGTCCCAAAACTAGAAGATGCTTAGACATCTGAATTGTATACATTCAGCGTTGTTTATTTTATGAAGAATAAATAATTTAAAAAATATTTTGATCAATTTGTCTTTATATCCCTTATAAAAATAAATAAAAAATAATATTATCATCAATGTTTTGATGTAAATCGTTATTGATAATGGAAATAATTTTCGTTGATTGATTATTTTAAGCAATACAATTTTTTATATTTAGAAAATATTTTTTAAATTATCCACTTACTCAACAAATGAAGCCTTAATCTTGCAGGATTTTGACACATATATATTTGGCCAAATAAATGCTTACTGACGGTGCTGAGATAATTTGAAATTGTGACTCACAAATGGTCCTGTCCGTTCCATAACAGAGCACATGTGCGCTGGCACAAGCCAGCCAACCCAGATTCTATATAGTACTGATCGAATGTTTTTGCTTTTGTAAAGAAGAAGCATGTAAACTATCATTGAAATTTCAAAAAATTATTACAACATCATGTATAAATTTACGTACTGACATTTGTCTATTATAAAAATTTCAATTGTTTCGGGTCTAAAAAGAGTAAAAAAAAAAAATACAAAAATGCAAGATTTGAAGAAAAAATTTGCAAGCATAAAGTAAAAGTCAATTTAAAGTACTTATATATGGCTTGATCCCAATGAGATTGAAGCTATTTATATAGAATCTAGGTTCACTGGACATTCAAAATGGGTCATAAATTCATTTATTAATCCATATTTGATAAATTGAGTAATTATGTGAATTAATTATATTTAGTAAAGAGGTAATAAATGGGTTGAGAATGGTAAATCAATGGCTTCACAATTTATTTAAACATAACCCATTTCTATGATCCTCTCTTCACTCTTTCTCACTCTCACTCGATCTTGGGCTTATTCGATTTGCACTTTCACGTCAGTTCGGATATGAATTTTCCTAAATTAAGTTAAATATGAAAGTAATTTAGCAATATAAGTTAGATTAAATTGAATACGAGTCACTAGATTTATATTACATAGAAATGGGTCAAAACAGGTTAAATAGATTAATTTTGGATTAGAACATTTCGACTTGACCCACTTGTTTGACGGGTCTAATTGGGGCCATTGGAGTGAAGAAATGGGAGGGGAGTCAAGACAAAGGGGTTTGATTGGAAAATGAAAAATGAGGCACCACCAATTGAGGTTTCAAAGAGCACTTTATTTGAAGAGCCTGCACATAGTGTTATCGTCCTCTGCATGGAAAACTATTTTCATAATATTTTTTAGCACGCTTTATCTTCAGCAAAATAAAAAGAAAAATCTAATTCACTTATCAGCTACAGGCTAAATAAGGTGAATTCCATGTCGAAAAATTCCAGGATAAATTCAGTATCCTGCTTTATTCTTGTAACTTTAGTACCAATCAAGCTTTAATGGAAGTAATGATATTGCTTGTTTGATTATTTTTTCGTTTATTCATTTTTGTAAGCGATACAAGCAATCATTTTTTAGAAAAGATTTTTCAAATTATCTATTTACCAAGAAACAAATGAGCCATGGCAACACTTGAATTATCTCATGAAAGATGGGATAAAGAACTTGTCTATCCAAAAGGGATGGATTTTCAAATTCTATGCTCAAGGGAGTGTGAAGTTATTCAAATTAAATGATATTTTCTTTTATTTGAATATACTGTTACATCATTCGACCAAAAAAAAAAAAATACTGTTACATCATTACACACTCCCTTCGAGCATAGAATGTAACAAGTAAAGGAACTTCCCCGTAAGACTTACATAAAAAAATATTTGTTTGAAAATCCATCCCTTTTAGGTAGACAAGTTCTTTATCATCCCACTTGTTCCATCGTTCATGAGTTGTTATAAATATGTGATTTGGAAAATATTTCCTATCATTTGTATCGTTAAACTTAATGGATGAAAATAATTATCATAGTCCACGCTTTTTCGAAATGCGTGACTTCAGGCAGCTCTTCCGTCGCAATAGTACAAAGCCCATGATCATTGGAATAAATAAAGAGCCTCATGAAGTCCAACAACTTATTGTCTATTCAAAGCCCTGAAGAGCCCACGAATCCCCCTAAACGGTCTTTCCTGTAACCTCCAAGCCCCAGCCCGTCTCGCCCGATCTTACATCAGAATTTGTCCGACCACGATGATTTTGGTTCCTCCGACGCCATCGACGGCGCAAATTCCATGTTGTTTCTCTGTTCGACCGTGCGGCAGACGATTCTGTCGATTGGTGGATTGATTCCCTATTTCTCTCTCTCTCTCTCTCTCTCTCTCTCTCTCTCTGAGCTCGTAGACATTTCGCGCGGCATGGATCCAAACAAGGTACTGATTAGTGCTTGTCGATATTCATGCTATGACCATTCTAGTTAAGTGCGCTTTGAATCGATCTGTTTTACTGGTTTATGTCTCAATTGGGTTCTGCTTGTGCGATTTTTATGTTTATTTCCATTGTCTTGTTGTTTCGCAGGTTCAGGGCTTCAGATTTTTTTGTGTTTCCTGCTTTAACGGTTTGGATCACTCGACTGCGTCGGATTTCCATTGTCTTCGCTATCGTGTTGTTTTGCAGGCTTTTTTCCCCCTCTCTGCTGCTTGCAGCTGCGACGTGCCGAAGAGAGGGGCGAGATAGAGGAGGCTTTAGAAAGAAGTTACCGAGTGTTCTTGTTTCTTGTTTAATAGCAAATTTGGTGGTCTACAAAGTACATGGCGGCATCATTATATATCTTGTGTTCATGAAGTGCGAGAGCAAACAAAGCTTCTCTAGGTCCGGTGAAATGTTACATAGTCGATATTCAATAACTATTATTTATAATTGTCCAAATTGGTTCGGAATTTGTGTTTTTTTGCAAAACATTACTCACGTCTATGCTAGGTCATTTTCATCTATTTGGGGGTCCTGGCCATTGTCTGGAGTTTGGATTATCTTTCTCTTTGAGTATGCATAATTGGCAAATTGCACACTATATGAGTACGAATACCGACAAAAGGGGGAAAAAAGACTCCGTGCATGTCAAATGGCACTCTTTTTTTTTTTTTTTTTTTTTTTTGTGGGGTGAAATGGCGCTTTATTTTGGGAAATTCATACAGGAACTTTTTAATTTGAGGAATCTAATTTTCTTGAATATAAAAACCAAACTAATGAACTTCAATTAAAGAAATTCAAATTGACCCATTTGAAACTAAGGTTTAATTTCGAGAATTCAGGTTCAATTTCATCATTAAACCTCTACTCAATTTTAGCATAAGAGTCATGCCACTAATTCAAGGTCAATTTAGATGTAATAAGCCACCCTGGTGTGGACAATTAATCAATATGTGTTTTGCAATATTAATTTAATTTAATTTCAATTAATTTGCAATTTTGATCAAGCAGTTACGTGAAATTGTCTAATTTAGCCTAGAAAGTCAATCACATGTACCCATGAGGTAAGTCCAATATTTGTCATGTTAATTAGGTAATGAGGCCAATAGAAGATTACTAAATTGCATTTATATGGTTTAATTGGCCTCACATCAAAATTGGACCGTGTCTCTCTAAATTGGATAATCTTCCCTTAAATTGGACAAAATTTGAGGGACTAAATTGCACAGAATTTAGAACCCTAACGACCAAGCTAACCAAGGAATGGCAAAACCGATCAAACTAGTGTGAATCAATCTAACTGACCACTAGTGGAGGAGGCTGGTTCGGCCCTTCACCAGTTGACCCTAGGTGGTCAACCACCACCCATGGACATCTAGTCGTGTTTATTTCATTCTCATGCCCTTCAATTTTCTATACTTTACGAAAATCACCCCAAATTTTATTAAATTACAAACTTCCCTAATTAAGCTTTAATCTCAAATTCGATTTAAACTTTCAATTTCGACACATCAATACTATTCGATGACCATGTGACATATTTTAACTTTGATTAGTCACTAATGAAATTAATTACGCTATCCAATCAAGTTTTAGCCGTCAAATCAAATCGAGAGCTAAGATTTGATCTTGAAAGGAAGTATATAAGACATTTTTCCCTCCAAAACTTGGGGGCCCTCATTTGCA
This sequence comes from Eucalyptus virginea, assembly GCA_014182375.1. NCBI lineage: Eukaryota > Viridiplantae > Streptophyta > Magnoliopsida > Myrtales > Myrtaceae > Eucalyptus > Eucalyptus virginea. Next base: position 25,144,529 of record CM024519.1, read on the forward strand.
TATTTCCAGATCTAGAAACAAAGAAAAATCTCTTAAATAGCCTCTCTCTCACTCTCTCTCTCTTCCCACTAATCTCTCTCTTGGTTACCCTCACCGCTGTGCCAATCATGGCCCTTATGCAGATGGATCCTTAGCCACCACCTAGCCCTCCAACGAGCCTTAGCCTCTCCCTAACACCGTTAAAGAAATAGCAACATTGGCTATTGCTTCCTCTTTCCATTGGTGTCGAAGATCGGCGATTAAGCCAATGAGTGAAGTCGGCGACTTCCCATTGTTGATCGGCGACCAACGGCGGTCCATTGGTAGTCTGACCACCGTCAATCGTCCCCTAGGCGTATCCCCAACCCTCTAGTGGTCAGGGCTTGATCAAAGAGCCATCAGACGAGCTCCAATGGCCATTTCTTCCATCAGCGGCTCAAACCAGGTCCAATCAGACCCGGTCCTTCTCACTAGCGAACTAGTGGCCAACCGATGCCAATTTGGTCCATTCCGGTGTCCTCAGTGTTCCATCAATGATCCCTGATGTCCTCGAGTCACTGTGGTGACTTGATTGTAGTTGATCAAGTTTGTTTCGTCTAAAATCCACACAAAGGTAATTGCCTAATTTCGAGCTCGATGAAGCAATATCTTGTTAGGAGATCGGGGCTAGAGCTTGCACCTAGGATTTGTTCGATGATGATATTCCTATTATAGGATGTTTAGGATGATCTAGAATGGATATGGTTGATTAGTTATGGTTTTAGGATGGTTGATTGCTTGAATGATGTAGTTCTACAACTTCAAATCATTGATTGGACTGTCTAGATATTACCCTAGAACGACTTGGTTAGTGTGCTTTTTGTGTTCAATGTCTTCACGACATCGAAGGTGGTTCGAATGCCTTTCCAATGAGCCATAGAACGCCCTGATCTTGCTTCGTTTCATACAATTTTTGTCTGTCCGAGTCCAAAATCTAGTATTTGCTTGTATTTCTGTTCATTTGTGGTTTGCAACGTTTGTTAATTTTTTTTGCTGGTTTTTGGAGGTGAGGACACCTGGAGTGCCATAACTTGGCACGGAGGGACACTTAAGTGCCATAACTTTAAAATGGTACACTTAAGTGCCATCATCGGAGTAAAATGGGACACTTAAGTGCCACTCCGGCGAAAATCCGGCCAAATGGCTGACGTGGCAATTTTCCGGCGAGTTTAGTCCAAAACGGCGTCGTTTTGCACGGCGACGTGGCGGAGAAAACGCAAAACGACGCCGTTTCGTGTTTACGTGTAAATAATAATATAAAAATTAATTAAATTATAAAGTATTCAAAAAATTAAAAAAAATAAGAAAAAAATAAGAAAATTTTAAAAGTTTTAAAAAATTAAGAAAATTAAAAAAAAAAAAAAGGGGAGGTCGAACGGGCGGTGAGGGCCGAGCCCTCGCCGTCGCCGCCTCCCCGCCGTCGCCGGGAAGGGTCGGCGGCGGGGAGGGTCGGCCGGGGTCGCCGGCCCCGGCCGGCCGACGGCGAGGGCCCGCGAGCCCTCGCCGGATCGCGGCGAGGGCCGCGACCCTCGCCCAGATCTGGGCGAGGCTCGCGGGCCCTCGCCGCCGGCCGGCCGGCCTCGCGGCCCCCGGCCGAGGGCCAGGCGACCCGGCCGACCCTCCCCACTCCGTCGCCGACCCTTCCGGCGGCGGCGGGAGGCGGCGAGGGCCGACGGCCGTCGGGCGAGGGTCGCGGCCCTCGTCCCGGATCCGGCGAGGCTCGCGGGCCCTCGCCGCCTCCCGCCGCGGCCGGGAAGGGCCGGCGACGGAGTGGGAGGGTCGGCCGGGTCGCGGGCCCGGCCGGGGCCGGCGAGGGCCCGCGAGCCCTCGCCCAGATCTCGGGCGAGGGTCGCGGCCCTCGCCGCGATCCGGCGAGGGCTCGCGGGCCCTCGCCATCGGCCGGCCGGGGCTGCGACCCCGCCGACCGTCCCCCTCCGTCGCCGGCCCTTCCGGCGACGGCGGGGGCGGCGGCGGCGGCGGCTCGCCCTCGGCCTCCCGTTCGACCTCCCCTTTTTTTTTTTTAATAAATTAAAATTTTTAAAATTTTCTTATTTTTTTAAATTTTTTTAATTTTTATGCTGATTTGGAGCTCCGGTGAGCCACATAAGCAAAAAATAATAATAAAATATTGCCACGTAGGATTTCCGGCAAGGGTCGCCGGAGGTGGCACTTAAGTGTCCCACTAGAAAAAAAGTGGCACTTAAGTGTACCGTTTTGAAGTTATGGCACTTAAGTGTCCCCGCGTCTTGAAGTTATGGCACTTGTCTTTGGACTTACGCCCGGTTTTTGTGTTTTGATTTTGAAGGTGGTTTCTTCATGAAAGTTGCACGAAATTGGTTTGGTCATGACATTTTTTTTTTCTAGATTTTTTTTTTTTTTAAGAATATATTTGATTAGGCAAGCCTTCAAAAAATCGTCCTCATGTTGATCTACCCTGTTTAAGTCCAATGTGTGTTTGCTTTGAAATGGGGTAGTACGATGCTTGATTGGATTTGCATCCTTCATGAAAGTCATAGAACATGTCATAAGCTTTCTAACAAGGTATAAATTGTGCCAAACGATAATCGTTTGCTAGTTCAATTGCTTGCACAAAATCATGTTTGGACTGCTACAATTTGAGGTGTTGAAAGTTTTGCTCTGTCTTCCTATTTTCGTGTAGATTTTTATGAACCGATTTAGACTTTGATGTCTTTCAGAAGAAAACGATCATGACATTGCATACTACAAATAGGAATTTTTATGGATTTTTACTATTTCATTAGATCACTGAAAACCATCCATGTTTTGAGCAATCCCTCCTACAATTGTGATTGACTAGATCCCTGTGAAAATGTGTCGAATTGAGTTCCTTAAAAGCAAAATTTGTGCTTGATGCCCCCTAAACATACTTAAACCACATCGCAAGCTTCAAAATGATGTATGGCATGCATCATTTGAAGGTCGTTTGCTATATGAAAACCATTTACTAAGTTGACATATTATTGTTGAAATTGTCATGCATTCGGTCATGATTGCTTTTTAATAATAAGTCACCTATTTATGTTAATGAATTTGTGTGATTTTTTGTGCATCAATTTAGAGTTAAATATCTTAATCAAATTATTCCTCGTTTTTAGCCCTACTTCATATTCAAATGTCACCATTTTCGTGCATCATTTAGGTAGTTTAGTAAGCCAATTGTCATCCATCATGTTCTGTCATATCATGATTAATATGTGCACTTTTGCAATTACTATCATTTGAACATAAATTTGACCTTAACTAAACTTGATGTATCTTAGAAATCTTAGCACACGTTTTAAGCTTTCTAATGATGCCAATTTTATCTCATTTTCATATTTTTGACCCATTTTCCATTTTTGCAAAGTTTTCCCTGAAAAATCTGGACTAAAGTACAGTCCAAATGCCAAAACTTGGCATGGAGGGACACTTAAGTCTCAAAAGTTTCAAAAGGTACACTTAAGTATCAAAATCGGAGCAAAATGGATCACTTAAGTGGCAATCCGGCCAAATTGCTGACGTGTCAATTTTCCGGCGAGGTGAGCGCAAAATGACATCGATTTGCACGGCGACGTGGCTAAAAAAATGAAAAATGACATCATTTTGTCTCTACATGGTAAATAATTAATATAAAAATTAATTTAAATAAATTAAAAATTAAATTTATTTAAAATATTAAAAGAAATTTAGAAAACTTTTAAATAGGTGGGGTGGGCGAAGGTGCGCGGGGGCCGAGCCCTCGGCGCCCTTGCCTCCCCACCATCGCCGGGAAGGGCCGACGATGGAGGGGGAGGGTCGGCTGGGATCGCCGGCCCCGGCCGGCCGGCGGTGAGGGCTTGCGAGTCCTCGCCCGGATTGCCGGATGCAGGGCAAGGGTTAGCGACCCTTGTCGAGATCAAGATGAGGGCATGCGGGCCCTTGAAGCTGGTCGACCAGCGTCACCGGCCTTTGGCCGGGGCCCGACAATCCCGACCGACACTCCCCCATCGTCGCTAGCCCTTCCCGACGATGGTGGGGAGGTGGCGAGCCCACGAGCCCTTGCCCAGATCTTGGGCAAGGGCTTGCGGGCCCTCGCCACTAGTTGGTCAAGGTCGGCGACCACGGCCGACTCTCCCCCGCCAACCCTTCCCGGCGACGGTGGGGAGGCGCGCGGCAACGAGGGCTCGGCCCTCGGCCGCCTTCCTTCGACCTCTTTTTTTTTTTTTTTTTTAAGTTTTTATTTTTTAAAAATATTTTAAATAAATCTAATTTTTAATATAATTTAATTAATTTTTCTATTAATTATGTACCACATCGAGACAAAATGACGTCGTTTCTACATTTTCTGGTCACGTCAACATGCAAAACAACGCTATTTTGCACTCACCTTGCCGGAAAATTGCCACGTTAGTAATTTGGCCGGATTTTGGCCGTTGGTACTTAAGTGATCAATTTTACTTCGATTTTGGCACTTAAGTGTACCTTTCGAAATTTTTGGCACTTAAGTGTCCCTCCGTGCCAAGTTTTGGCACTTGGATTGTACTTTAGTCCTGAAATCTACCATGAATGAAATTCGGAATGCTTGTTTGTCATTCTCATGTCTATGTTGTGGTGAAATTTCAGAATTTTTAGACAACGTTTACTAGGACAAATTGTCATTGATTTGCTATGATGTCTTGCTGCCCTGTTTTGTTCCTAATGCATTATTTTATGTTCTTGGATTTTTATAAATTCATGCATAGCTCATCTTAGGAAATTTCCTTCATGAAAGTTGTTCCTTATTATGTGATACATGTTTTTTTAATTTTCTTAGGGCTAATTATCCATGGTTCCTACCCCAATTTCTCTAATCTTGATTGCTCTATTCGATGTTTACTGTTGTGATTCTTTGCTACAATTTCGTTGTAGGATTTTTTAGAATGTTTTGCATGTTGAATTGAGACTACTTGTCTTCATGAGTTTTGATCCTCATTTTTTGAACTTCATATACAAATTTTTTTAGAAAATAAAAAACATTTTACTATACTTTTCAAACCCCTCAATGTTGTAAAACAATATGAAATTTCATGTTCTAGCTAATTCAAATCCAATTTTCATTCTAAAAAATGCCTTCGCATGGTTTGAATAGTAACTTGATATGAATTTTGTCTTAATTTGAGTCATATTTAAAATGCCAACAAAGCTCGATCAGTATGCCCCTTGATGCACCCGAGTTAGCCTTGGCTAGTAAATGTGCCTCATAACTATTATCCAAGCTTTCATGTTACACTTTATATCTAGACTTCAAAATTATGTTTTTGGCTTGGTATTGATGTTGTCTAGGTTTGGATCATATTTACGACGCCTATAAGGCTCGATTAGTGTGCCCATTGATGCACTTGAGTTACGCTTTATATCCAAACTTCCAAATTATGTTTTTGGCTTGGTATTGATGTTGTCTAGGTTTGGACCATATTTAGGATGCCTACGAAGCTCGATCAGTGTGCCTGTTGATGCACTCGAGTTAGCCTTGGTAGCTAAATGTGTTCCATAGCTATGATATAACTATACCATGTCATTAACAATTTTCTTTATGGTTCATTGTTTGATTCTCTCTCAAATGATTTTTGGGCAACACTTGAATCTTTTTTAGCTTTTGATATGTTTGTTCTTATAAAATGCATGTGAATGTGTTTGGTGCTTGACAACTAAATAAGGGATCTAGGGTTGGCTCACTAATTTTGCTTAATTGATTGAGAATCAAGGTCCAATGGTCTGCGTGTATGTTTACTTTCGATTATGCATGTAATTTTTAGATGTATTCATAGGTGCAATGTATGATCTTGTTGGATATTTGGGTCACACTTAGAACCCATTTTGGGGACTTTTTAGCATTGGTTGTCATGTGAGAAGACAAATGGTGGCCAATGCCTCATTTTGAATGAATTGGGCATGCATCCCAATTGGATTGTTGCATGAATCACAAAGGCTGATCAAAGGGCCATGTTTGATTATTTAAATACATTGACTTGATTTATTTTTGCTTGTTTGTGATTGTGATTGCTCTTTTCTATCTTGATGTATGTACATTTCTTTTATATTGTGAAAATCTAGTCTTAGTATTAGAGTTAGAATAAGTCCATGGAGGTGGCGATCCCGATGACATGAAGATAATGAATGGTCGATGTTCAATCCAACCTTGTTTTGTACAATTTATTCCATGATAGATGTTTTATATTAATGGCTGACGAGTTGCGGGTTCCTTTCTTTTGCTTTACTTTATGTTTAGGACTGCATGTTAGATTTACTGCTTTCCTTAAACTATTTTGAGTATTTACTTACTGCATTGTCTTTAAACTTTCATTGATTGTCTTCTTTCCTTTTACTTCAATAGAAATAGAATGTCATGAAACCGACCATCCATGCATGATCATCTCGTCATTTTCTTATTTGCATGAAAAAGTAAAAAGACACACATGGACACCTTAGGAAATACAATAAATTGTTAGGTACCAAAAGGGCATTAATAGAAATATTAATGTAACCTAAGTCCTTGAACCTTAGAAACTCTTATTGCATAGATATCAAAAGACCAACTTTGATCCTCAATTGGGTTTTCTAGCCAACCCCTAAAAATGAGGCTAGTGATGACTCCTAATTATCTTAAACAACTCATAGATAATAAATAAACCCATCATGAGGTGTATGAACCTTAAGAAAAGGTTCACGATCATGATTTAGCATACTCAAGATGGTGAAGCTAAAAGATGAAGTAATGCAATCTTTAGCATATTTACATCTTGAGAGGGCAATCATGATCAAAACACCCTTAAACTCACATTTACATACGGTTTCCATTCAACATTTAAACCGTTGATCAAGACTTGTCGTGGCATTGAAGTAAAGTCACAATAAATCTCGCTATCACACGAGGTGCGAGCTTAAGAGATCTCATGACCATGACCAAGATACCTCGTAGTGTTGATCCCAATGGAAAAGGTGATGGCATCTTTAGAGTTACATGTTATGAGGATACTCTTATGTTTAACCACCTCTAAACCCGACCTTTTCCCACCCAAGGGTCGGGTCATGATAGGGCTAACAAGGAATGGCTGCGGATGGCCAATCACGGTTGAGGAAGTGCCAGGATCAACATCGGCTTGAGTGCTGCTAATCTCGACTCACAGGAAAAAGCTACTGGACGGGGAGATTTGGGCAACCACTAGCATTGCTATTGCTCCAATGGCGTGCTCGGTAGGCCACCAACAAACGGCAATTGAAGGAGGAAGAGGGGAGAGAGAGAGAGAGAGAGAGAGAGAGAGAGAGAGAGAGAGAGAGAGGTTTTAAAAGATTTCTAGATCTATAAAATGTGAAAAAAAAAAAAAAAAAAGAGTTTCTCCTTAAGTTTTGGAGGGAAAATAGTATATATACCCCCAAGGATTGAATCTTAGCCATCAATTCGATTAATTCAATCCGATGACTAAGATTTGATCCCAAAGCCTAATTAATCCATTCAGGGGTTAATCAAGATTAAGATCGAGACATGTGATCATCCAAATGGTGGTAACGCATATAAATTGGCAATTTGGATCAAATTTGCAATTAAGGCTTAATTAAAGGCACTTTTGTAAATTCACAAAACTCAAGGGCATTTTCACAAAATCTGAAAAATTGAAGGACATGGGGGAGAAGTACACACAATGGGATGCCTAGGGGCGGTCATCGGTCGAAGGAGGGCTAAAGCGGCTTCCTCCACCGATGTTTGGTTGAACTAGTTGGATCGTTCCTAATCGATTCAACCAGTTTTAGCTAGCTTTTTGGGCAATTCGATCCTTGTCTTTCTGAATTTTATGTAATTTACCCTTAAGGACTAAATTGAAAGGAAATCTCGTCTAATTTGAGGAAAAATGGTCAATTTTGAAGAAATTAGGCCAAATAAATCATATAAATGCAATATGTAATTTTCTATTGACCTAATTACTTAGTTGACATGAAAAACATTGGACCTGCATCATGGGTATACCTAATTGGACTTCTTAGGCAAATTGGACAATTTTATGCAATTTCTTGCATAGAATTGCAAATTGATTGAAATTGAATTCAATTAAAATTGCAAAGCACCTTTTGGATTAATTGTCCATACCTAGGGTGTCTTATTGCATCCAAATTGAACTTAAATTAATGGTGCAACTTTTATGCCAAACTTGGATCGAGGTTTAATAGTGAAATTGAGCCTCAATTCTCGAAATTAAACCTTAGTCTCAAATGGATCAACTTAAATTTCATCAATTGGAGTTCATTAGCTAGATTTTCTTATGTTCAAGAAGGCTAAATTCCTCAAATTAAGAAGTTCCTGAATGAATCCCCACAAATGACCCCAGACTCAAACTTATCTCACAAAAACAAGTGGGATGGAGGTCCCCGTTCACAAATCATGTAGAATCGATCTAAACTCCTTAATTAGGGCTAAAAATGAGAATCCATATTTCTGCACGATCGATCTCGAAATCGATTGAACGAGTGAATGAGTAATGGTCTCTATATTAATTGTTGTTAAAGGAACTAAGACTAATTAAGACTAGAATGAAAGTAATTTTGTTTTTGGCTGATTTTAAATCTAAAACCAAAAAATTCGAAAAACAAGGTTCTTAATCGATTTTTGCAAATTTTTTTATGCTAAAGTCAAATTGGAATTGAAATGAATTTACTTGTGGATTTTTATATTTTTCAATTTTTTTAATCAAAGGTTTGACTAAAAGTCAACTCTTTAGTTGATTTTTCTTAGAAGATTTTTTTGTGATCAAATCTTTGAAATTTTTTGAAAACTAATGTGATTCGAATGTTATTGAGGTTAAAAGGGTTCTTTTTATTAAAAAAAGTCAACTTTTGACCCAAGGTTGACTTTTGGTTAAAGGGTTAACCAAAAATCAATTCAAAAGTTAACCATTTAACTTTGTTTGGTTTTTTATAAAAGAAAGAATGACTAAGAAATTACTCAAAAATGACAGTACAAAAGAAAGAAATGGCGAAGGTTGGGTTGATTAGGCTCTCCTCAAAGGTCTTCTACGATGCTGTTGTCACTTGAAGGGGGGCAGTTCAGGTGCTGGTCGTTGTCTAGGTCCGTCTTTTCCTCCTTGTAGCTGCCTCTAGTTTGCTATCCATGTTGTTGTTTCTTAGGTTTGTCGCTGTTGTTTTGGCTGTTTCTTGCCTTTGGTTGGTTGTCTCGTTGCCGTTGTTTGGCGGAGGTGGTTGTTTTTCTATCGGGACCCTTCCACTCGTTTTGACTAGTACTGTCATTATGAGTGTAAATTTTTGGTGCCGTACTTTCTTGTATAGTTTTGGTTAAAGCTTAGTATATTCTAAATTACCAAAAAATAAAAGAAATGAAAAACAACACTTTTTGTTCGAAAAACGGGTTCCGTCACAATTGGAAACCTTATTTTCGAGTTTTTCTACCTTTATCGACACATCAACTAAAGATTAGGTGTCAACAAACCTATGTCACTACGAATTGACTAATCCCACATAAACCACATAACAACCGTAACATCCCGAATTTCCAGTCCGTTTTCAATTGAATAAGTTGGGTTTTTCATCAATGTGCCTATAGTTATATTCTCTGAGCTAATCACTCACGAGATAACTAGTTTATCCGAGGAAGCCATTAAGGGATTTTAATGCAATAGATTTGAGAATTCGACTAGAAACCGACTGCTCGACCGTGCTAGTCTGCAAAGGTCATTACAGCGCAGTTAAAAATCGATTAAAGATTAAAGATAGGTCGATTCGACTAAGATATGTGACTAAGTGTGGGTGATTCCACCAAATTGCAAAATTCTCGTTGATCGGCACTAGACTCGATTTTTCGTCGTTTTGGTATCCTATGTCCGCATTTGAAACCTCGAGATTTTCATGACAACCGAGAGTTGTCAATGTGTCGAAAATGTACAATGTGGCTCGAAAATAATCGACCATAGGTCAATTGCACTAAAAATTTCTGAAAGCTATCCGGCAGGCTAGGTCATGCTAAAATCACGTTAGATTGAAATTAACCACGAATTTGAATCCGATTTCAGAAATTGAAAGTTCTACCATGTCACGATTTATTTTAGAAACGTCAACTCATCTTCTGAAGATTTTCCTACAAACCGAGATTTTCGGCAAAAATTCAATATAAGGCCATTTTCAACTGAAAAATTCAGGGGACTGTTTTTTATCACGTTTTTGGGATACAAGTTGGTTCTATTGGCAGGGAAAAATGTGAATTGAAGTGTGGCACCTTAGTTGGTTTTATGGGGGCCAAATTGAATCAATTCAAGAAGAAATTGAAGTGGATTTGGGGGAAAATGTTACAAATTCGATACGTCAGCTTGTGAGAGCAGTATACATTTTATCAACTTTTGAGACCCTTTGCACGTTAGCTTGTATGTGCTTCGATACATTAGCTTGTGTAAGCAGTATACCTTATTAGTTTGTGTGAGCTAAGATCGTTTTATCAGTTTGTGCAAGCACGATCTATATTTATTAGCTTGTGTGAGCTACTATTTATTTATATCAGCTTGCGAGAGCTATAACCATATATTGCAACTTGTGAGAGAAAAAAACCGTCTATTTCAGCTTATGTGAGCCGTGGTTGTATCAATTAAATCGATAGGCTGAATTGAATTATATGGTCCAGATTGATAGATAGTACTAATTAACAAATGGTATCAATTGTGTTGAAATCAGCTGTTTGACTGAGTTGATCAATGGTTTGGTTTGAATTGAGTGCATTGGTTAAGATCATGAATTGTACTAACTTACAGGAAGGAACTAAGGTGAAATAAGTCCTCTATCTTTTGTGTGCATAGGCAGCATTTAAACGTATTTCCTTCTTAGTCGGAGTTTAGGGGGTGAACTTGCTGAAACATTGTCTCACCCCGTCATAGGCTAACATTTTTAGGTCTTTAGATGGCTGCTCCTCTTGAGCGTTTCGACCAGCCAAGGAAGGTTATCGAACAGATTTCTTAGATTCCCCTCCTTAGGAGCCAAGGAGCCTGGGTCTACGAACTCGTGAGATCTATTGTTTGGATTGATGTGGGTCTATCACAGATGGTATCCTATCAATTCAGATCGTGGTATCGTTACGGGCAAGATGGACCCAAAGAAGGTCCCCTACCGGAATCTAAGATTCCTATGTCGGTGCTAGAGATTGCTTTTGGCAGGGGTATGGCACCCTCCTAGTAGTTCAGTGGTAGACCCAAGTTCCCCAAAGCTAGAGACCTTAGAGCCAAAGACCCCAGAGCCTTCGGTTGAGGGTTCGAACGTTTAGAGGACTTGTAGCCCTTTTGTTTTTGGTAGACTTATGAATATAGACTAATATTGTAAATGACTTAGTTTGCTGTGAATATAAGTGTGTTGTGGTTTTCAAAATTGTGGCTCTGCTTTTCTATCCCATCTTTGTGTTGTTTGGGGATTTATTTATACACTTCCACATGCGCATTAAAATGAATGGGTCAGCGATGTGTCATTGGACGTCGCAATTTAATTGACCACCGAGGAATGGCATGCGCTCGAGAATCGGAACGTGACATCCCCGCTCGAAGTGGTATCAGAGTTGATCGATAGTTGGAGTGATAAAGTGCGATAAGTTTATGGGATAGTTAGTAGGATTGCCCTTTATTTCATGCTATTGCATGTCTATGATAGCTGCTTGGTAAATTGCTTGTTTAAGATCTCCCTTAGCTTCTAATTCTGTGTGAAATTGGAAAGCAGGTTTCTATATAGAATCTGTGCTATGAGTAATCAGGAGTAGAGGACTCCTAGAAAGCGTACCATCAAGCCTGTTACTCGGGGTAGGACGCCAACGAGGGTCGGTACCTAATGAGGCCGTGGTCGAGTGCCAGCTCAGGCTAGCGTTAGTGGAGTAGCATCGCCTCCTGTTGGTGCTAGGGTAGCAACCCCTAGTGATCCTAGGATCAAAGGGATCATGCAGGCGTTTAAAGCAATGGGAGCAATGATGGGGCAACAAGCCTAGAATCAAGTTGTTACCACTACCACCACTGCTCAAGCTGCCGCTACTGTTGCCATTGTCGCCGCTGTTGAGGCCGCCGCCGTAGCCGCACCTACCGAGGTCCCAGCTAGAAACATGGTTATGCAAAGAGAGAGACTGGTTCATAAGCTTGTGGAGCAGTTCTTGAAGTTGAACCCACCTAGGTTCACCGGTGCAAGAGACCCTAAGACTGCCCCGCTTTAGATTTAAGACCTAGAGAAGGCCTTTGCACTCCTGATGTGCAATGAGGAAGAAAAGGTTGTCCTGGCCGTTTACCAACTGGAGGATAATGCGAATACATGGTGGAGAGCCACAAGAGGTACAATATTTCCGGAAGGTGTAGTTTCGGTGTGGAATGCTTTCCTCAGAGCTTTCAACAATAAATACTTTTCGGGTAGTGCCTGAGAATAGAAGATGGAGGAATTTAAGCGCCTTCGCCAAGGAATGATGACCGTGGACCAATATGAGGTCAAGTTTGCAGAGCTTTCTCAGTACGCTTCGAGATTGGTGGAGGATCCAGAAGACAAAGCTTGGAGGTTCAAGAATGGCCTTCAACTAGAGCTGAAGAACCCGCTAGTACTGTTGGATTTGAAGGATTATAATGAGGTATATAATCGGGCCCAACTGATAGAAAGAAGCTTGAATGAGCATGCTGCCTTGTCTGGATTGAGGTTCAGTTCCAACAAAGATGGGAACCGATATGGGAAGAGGCCCATGACTGGAGGAAGGTTCCATGTTCTGCCAAGTCGAAAGGGTGGAATTAGAAAGCCAGCGTTGAATTAGAATGGCGCGTGTCGCTTCTATGGAAGGCAACATGATTCAGCCCCGTGCCATCTTAGAATAAGTGCGTGTTTCGAGTGTGGCCAACTGAGTCATATGGCTAGAGATTGTCCTAGAAAACCAAGAGGATTTCATCAATTGCCGCCGCTGCCATCATTGGGTCAAAATAGAAGGTTTGTGCCATAGGCTGCACAGCAGGGAGGACAGAACAGACCCTCAGCGCAAGGACAAGTGTACCCCATTACGAGAGGACAAGTAGAGGACTTGCCTAATGTGATTACAGGTACGGTTTCGTTGAACAACCATGCTGCATATGCTTTATTTGATCCTGGTCTAACTCATTCGTTTGTAGCTAAATAATTTATTAAGCTGATAGGATTGAGTCCTGAGTTGTTAAAGTCAGTGGTTAACATATCTACACCATTAAAGGATAAGGTGTTGTCTGCATTGGGTTGTTTTGATTGCAAGTTAGTGATTGGTGAGCGAAAGGGGAAGATAGACTTGTTAGTCCTAGCCATATATGATTTCGATGTGATAATTGGCATGAACTGACTCACCAAGCAAAGAGCTAAGATGGACTGATATTGTAAAGCGATTCAGTTTAACTTGTTAGGGGGTGAAAGTTTCGAGTTTATTGGGAGTCGAGGAGGACCCTCGATTTCCTTAATCTCATCGCTTGAGGCAACCTGTTTGTTAGATGGGGGTTGTCAAGGTTACTTGGCAACTGTCGTGGATACAACAGTTGAGGAGCTGAAAATCAAAGATATCTCAGTAGTGCAAGAATTTCTAGACGTGTTTCCGAAGGAATTGCCAGTCTTACTGCCAGAGAAGGAGATAGAATTCGTGATCAAGTTAACACCTGGGACAAAGCCAATCTCTAAGGCTCCTTAATGGATGTCATTGTCTGAGGTGAAAGAACTGAAGGTATAGATGCAGGAATTGTTGGATAAGGGATTCATATGTTCCAGTGCATCACCTTGGGGAGCATCAGTTCCGTTCGTGAAGAAGAAAGATGGTTCATTTCATCTGTGCATCGACTATCGTCAACTCAATCAAGTGACAATCAAGATCAAATATCCATTGCCGATAATTGACGACTTGTTTAACTAGCTGCAAGGAGCGTCAATATTTTCAAAAATCGACTTGAGGATAGGGTATCATTAGTTGAGGATCAAAAAGGAGGACATATCAAAATCAGCGTTTCGTACTTGATACAGCCATTATGCGTTCAATATAATGCTGTTTGGTTTAACGAACGCTCCAACTACTTTTATGGATCTGATGAACCGAGTGTTTAAAGAATATCCGGATCAGTTTATGATCGTGTCCATCGATGATATTCTGGCGTATTCGAGAAGTTTTGAGAAGCATGAGAGTCATTTGAGGAGAGTACTTCAGACCCTAATAATTCATAGATTGTACGCTAAGTTTAGCAAGTGCGAGTTTTGGTTGACTCGTGTTGCATTCTTAGGTCGTGTGATTTCAAGCGAAGGAATCTTTGTGGACCCGTCCAAGATCGAAGCAGTTATCAACTGGCCAAGACTGACAACTGTGACAGAGATAAGAAGCTTTTCGGGTTTGGCAGGTTACTACAGAAGGTTCGTGGAAGGATTTTCAGCTCTGGCTTCACCGTTGACTCAACTATTGAAGAAGGAAGAGAAGTTCGTGTTGACAGACAAGTGTGAGTGTAGTTTCCAAGAGCTTAAACAAAAGCTGACTACTGCACCTATGTTGACCATACCGTCTGGTCTTGGAGGATACAAGATCTATAGTGATGCATTGTTCAGAGGACTAGGTTGCATGTTGATGCAACATGGCAGGGTTATTGAATAGGCATCTCGTCAATTGAGGCCTCACGAGTTGAATTACCCGACACATGACTTAGAACTCGCAGCAATCATTTTCGCTCTAAAGATTTCGAGACACTATTTGTGTGGAGAAGGATTTCAGATCTTCACTGACCATCAAAGTCTCAAGTATTTATTCTCTCAAAAAGAGTTGAATATGAGATAGCGCCACTGGATGGAACTTTTGAAGGACTACGATTGTGATATTATGTATCACCTTGGAAAGGTGAACAAGGTTGCAGATGCTTTAAGTCGGAAGTTTTTAGTTACATAGATGATGGTTAAGGAATGGGTTTTACTCGAAAGAGCTCGAAATTCGGTTTTCAAATTTGAGGTAGGCCACCTTTCTAATCTTATGGCTACCTTCAAAATTGAGCTAGATGTACAGATTAGAATCAAGATGCTTCAATTGACAAACCCAGATGTTTAGAAGATTCTGCAAGAAGATACTGATAAGAGAAATGTTGATTTTCAGATTTCTAAAGACAAAACACTAAGGTTCCGAGGACAATTGTGTGTACTTGATGATGCGGAGCTTAAAGAGGAGATCTTATTAGAAGCTCATTGTAGCAGTTATAGCATTCATCCTGGTAGTACAAAGATGTATCAAAATCTGCGTCAACACTATTGGTGGTCCGATATGAAGGCGAACATCGCCAAGCATGTCACCAAGTGCTTAACGTGTCAGCAAGTGAAGGTATAGCACTGTAAGTTGGGAGGAGTTTTGCAATCTCTCGAGATTCCCGAGTGGAAATGGGAGCACATCACGATGAATTTTGTGACAGGTTTACTAATGAGTCAGATAGGTAATGATTCCATTTGGGTAATAGTCGACAAACTGACGAAGTCAACTCACTTCATCACAATACGAAAGGACCTTGATTTGGACAGACACACAGAGTTGTACGTGCGTCAAATTATTCGTCTACATGGAGTGCTAGTGACAATTACTTTAGATAGAGACCTGAGATTTATAGCTGCATTTTGGAAAAGTTTACATACTGCTTTAGGGACGAAGCTGCAGTACAGTATGGCCTATCATCCTCAGACGGATGGCCAATCTGAAAGGACAATTCAAACCCTCGAAGACATGCTGCAAGCTTGCATATTGGATTTCAAGAGAAGTTGGGAGGAACAGATTCATCTCATCGAGTTTGCCTACAACAACAACTACCAACAAAGTATTCAAATGGCTCCTTTTGAAGCATTGTATGACAAAGTGTGCAGAACGCCAGCGTGTTAGAATGAGGTCGGAGAATGAAAGATCACAAGCCTAGAGTTAGTTCAGTAGTCAGTAGATGTAGTTGCTGTCATCAGAGACAAATTAAAGACCGCTCAAAGCTGCCAGAAAAGCTAAGCAGATAAGCGTCGGAGACCATTGAAATTCTAAGTTGGTGAATGAGTCTTTTTGAATGTGTCACCAATGAGGGGTACTTCATACTTTGGCAAGAAGGGAAAGCTGAGTCTGAGGTACGTAGGTCTCTTTGAGACTCTAGAGAGAATTAGGACCCTAGCGTATCATCTTGCATTACCGCCGAGGCTGGCGCAAGTGCATGACATCTTTCACGTGTCGATATTAAGAAAGTATGAGCCCGACCTAACCCATGTGCTTAATTTTGAGGAATTAGACATGGATGATAAAGTGTCGTACATGGAAAGCCCGGTTCACATCGTGGATCGGAAAGAACAGATTATGTGCACCAAAATGATTCCATTGGTAAAAGTGGTATAGCAACACCACGTCACAAAGGGAGCAACTTGGGAAAGCGAAGATTCGATGAAACAACTATACCCTCACCTTTTTGTTTAAAGAATTGTAACGGTTTAAATTTCGAGAACGAAATTTTTATAAGAGGCAAAGAGTTGTAACATCCTGAATTTCCAATCCTGTTTGCAATTGAATAAGTTAGGCTTTTCATCAATGTGCCCATAGTTTTATTCTCCGAGCTAATCACTCACGAGATAACTAATCTATTTGAGGAAGCCGTTAAGGAATTTTAATGCAATAGATTTGAGAATTCGACTAGAAACCAACTGCTCAACCTTGCTAGTCTGCAAGAGTCATTACGACACAGTTAAAAATCGATCAGAGATTAGAGATAGGTCAATTCGACTAAGATATGGGACAAAGTGTGGGTGATTCCACCAAATTACAAAATTCTCGTCGATCGGCACTAGATTGATTTTTTTTGTCGTTTTGATACCCTGTGTCCGCATTTAAAACCTCGAGATTTTCACGACATCTGAGAGTCGTCAATGTGTCGAAGATGTACAATGTGGCTTGAAAATAATCGACAACGGGTTAATTGCGCTAAAACTTTCTGAAAGCTACCCGGTAGGTTAGGTCACGCTAAAATCGCGCCAAATTAAAATTAACTGCGAATTTGAATTCAATTTCAGAAATTGAAAGTTCTGCCATATCATGATTTATTTTAGGAATGTCGACTCATCCTCTTAAAATTTTCCTACAAACCGAGATTTTCAGCAAATTTTAACTCGTGTTTTTATCAGCTTGTGTGAGCATATTTATCGTCAGCTTTTGGGACCCTTTGCACATCAACTTGTGAGAGTAGTATATTGTATCAGCCTATGTGCTTCAATACATCAGCTTGTGAGAGTAGTATACATTATTAGCTTGTGTGAGCTAATATCATTTTATCAGCTTGTGCAAACACAATCTATATTTATCAGCTTGTGCTAGCTACTATCTATCTATATTAGCTTGCGAGAGCTGGGACCATATATTGCAGCCTATGAGAGCAAAGACCGTCTATTTCATTTTGTGTGAACCGTGGTTGTATCAATTGAATCAACAGACGAGATTGAATTATATGGTCTGGATTAATAGATAGTACTGATTGATAGATGGTATTAATTGTGTTGAATTGAGCTGTTTGACTTAGTTGATCGATGGTTTGGTTTGAATTGAGTGGATTGGTTAAGATCATGAACTGTACTAACTTGTAGGAAGAGACTGAGGCGAGGTAAATCCTCTATCAGTGCATAGGCAGCCTTTAGACGTATTTCCTTCCTAGTGGGAGTTTAGGGGGTAAACTTGTTGAGACATTGTCTTTCCCCATCATGGGCTAACATTTTTAGATCCTTAGATGGCTGCTCCTCCTAAGTGTTTCGACCAGCTGAAGATGGTCACTGAACAGATCTCTCAAATTCCCCTCCCTGAGAGCCAAGGAGCCTAGGTCTACGAACTCATGAAATCCATTATCTAGGTTGATGCGGGTCTATCCCGGAGGGTACCCCATTAATTCATATCATGGTATCCTTACGGGCGAGATGGACCTAGAGAAGGTCCCCTACCGGAATTTGAGATTCCTATGTCGATACTAGAAATCGCTTTTGGCAAGGATACGGCTAACCCTTCTGGTGGTTCAGTGGTAGACCCTAGTTCCCCGAAGCTAAAGACCCTGGAGCCTTCGGTTGAGAGTTCGAAGGCTTAGAGGATTTGTAGCCCTTTTGTTTTTGGTAGACTTGTAAATATAGACTAATATTGTAAATGACTTAGTCTACTGTGTATATAAGTGTGTTGTGGTTTTCAAAATTGTGGCCTTGCTTTTCTATCCCATCTTTGTGTTGTCTAGGAATTTATTTATACACTTCCGCATGCGCATTAAAATGAATAGTTCGGCGACGCGTCCTGGGATGTCGCAATTTAATCGACCACCGAGGGATGAGCACACGCTTAAGGATCAAGGCATGACAAACTGAGAGTTGACCTTGGACCAAATATAGCTGGCCATGAACTGGTCACAAATTGGCCATGGGCCCCTTGCAATGGATCATGGACCAATCTTGGATAGGTCCCGAATTGGCTCGACAACCCTACTATTAGGACAGGTGCTAAATCATGAACCAAGCCTTGGGCCTAGCAACAAGGACCATGGACCAAGCCGGGAGCTCGATCATGTACCAAGCCTTACACCAGGCCCTATAACAGGCTTAGGGCTAGTCACGGGTTTGGTTTGCTCAACCGGTGCCAGCGTGGTGCTGGCCACCGAGCCCACGAGATAGGCCACCAAACTAACCATACGAGGAGAGTTCAATCACTAAATTGCCCCCGTTCAATGGTGATTCGATCTCATACCTTGATTCGGTTGGAATGATCAATCATGGATGAACATAAATAGCCATCGCTTGACCCCTTTAACATTTTAAATGGCCTTATATCCATGTTTGCTATGTTCATTGGAAGAGAACAAAATAAAAGGTTCTAGAATGTTTGTGGCACCCCGAAACACCTTAGGTCGCCACAGGCACCTATTGCTACACCTAATGAACACTAGCTACATCTCTTTGTAGAGGTGTCGTAATTCATAGACACATTTTTTTTTTTTAAAAGGGTCCCAGCGCGACTCATTAGCGGAAGCAAAGTTTAATATCACCATCTCTCCCTCCAACAACCATGATACGATGCACACCACTATGTACCATAGGAAAAGATAAAGCCATACCACTTTTATTTACATATTTTCCATGATGGATTTTCGCGGATCGATACAACAAAAGAAAGCCAAGATTTTCAGCTACACTTGGCCATATCCCAAAAAGAGACTCTCGACCCCTAAGGTAATCACATGACGTCCTCCATCTAACAGTGGCGGCTACTCCCAAAAAGAAACACCAGCACTCGCACTTGCACAAAAGTCAGTCCAGGGACGAAGACGTAGTCGATCTCCGAACACTCTACCTCTACATCCGATGGGAGGCCATAGAAGGTGCCTCACGTGACGGTAGGAAGTGGCATCTTTCTAATCTAAAATGTTGGTCCCCGAAGGGGTGAGTACGGCCACTCAGCAGGTAAAAGATCCAATAACCACTCAATGCATCATATAAAGCAGTCATAGCATAATACATGTCATTCATGTATCCAAGCATAACTTACCTTGAAGCCATGCATATACCATCATAGATCCTCATCATAATCATATCACATACATATCATCATGCCATAGGAAATCATCATCATGTCATACACATATCATCATGCCATATGTGATCATCATCATATCATACACATATCATCATGCCATAGGTGATCATCATCATATCATACACATATTATCATGCCATACACATATCATCATGCCATATGTGATCATCATCATATCATGCACATATCATCATGCCATAGGTGATCATCATCATATCATGCACATATCATCATGCCATAGGTGATCATCATCATATCATACACATATCATCGCCATCATGCCACACATCCATACGTATGTCATCATATCACATGTGCATGATTCAATTTCCACTTTTATCTTTCAATTTGATCACCACATCTCTCTTTCTCGGGATCAGCAATTTCATCCCATACTTTACCACTCGCATCCCAACCTGGCATCACGAGAAAAACCTCCGGCATTCAACCATTTAAGGTCACCGGGCATCCAGCACCCCCACATTTCGGGCATCTCGCATCCCAACTGGCATCACGAGGCATCCCCTCGGGCACAAACCTCCGAGGCTTCCGGCACCCAACCATTCCGGGCATCTCGAAACTCCCGAGGACATCCGGCCATGTATCTCAATACAATCCGGGCATTCGGCACCCCCCATCCCGGGCATCCTGACACTCCCAGGGCATTATCAACCGCCTCAAACCGTTTCCTCATTTATCATTGTTCATGTTCACCAATTCATGTCTCAACTCAGCATGGCACACAATGTAATGGCAAACAAGATCACTTTCATCCTTTGATTCATACATGCATCTCTAATCATCATCATACATGCAGCAAGACACAATCATTCATAACAATACCATTCATGGAGTCCACACAATTTAGAATAGTCCATTTATCGTGCCTTTTTGAAGTTTAC
Organism: Eucalyptus virginea; assembly: GCA_014182375.1. Classification (NCBI taxonomy): domain Eukaryota; kingdom Viridiplantae; phylum Streptophyta; class Magnoliopsida; order Myrtales; family Myrtaceae; genus Eucalyptus; species Eucalyptus virginea. The sequence continues at coordinate 25,165,010 of CM024519.1, forward strand.
TAAATTCCAGCTTATACCATTTTAGAAAACATTTGAATTAAATATCCATATGATTCTCAAAAATCATGAAATCAGGACATGAGATAGACAAGACAATAAGATAACAATTTCGTGAAGAACGCATGCCCTAAAGAGTTTCACATAAGAAAATATAATCCACACAATTACAGCATGCAATTTCGGGTAGAAACAGATTGCGCAGTTTTTGAAATAATTCGATTAAAATACCCGAATGACCTCCAAAAATTATGAAATTTTACCAGGTTATATTTAAGACACTAAAGTAGATTTTTTATGAAGACATATAGGCCAGATTCATTCTAGATAATTTTCTATAGGCGTCCGAAGCTCCTGATTCTAGCACCGAAACGTCCAGTATAGTTATCTCCGAAATATTGAGTTTTCACCCACTTATTCTTCTTCGTTTTCTCTGAAATTTGGATATGTTTTGCTTCAAAAGATCCCCTACAACTTTCATTAAGGAATCTAAGTGAAATGTTCAAATAATAGTCACCATATAGGTCCAAGAAGTCTCGGGTGTCCAGTACCGTGTTTCCAGATTTTACCGTCTTCAAGAAAAAGTCGATTCACTAGGCTACACTTGCTCATTTTACCTCAAATTTGAGTATGTTAGTCGTTAGGATGTTCGCTACAAGTTTCATGAAGAAGTCGAAGTGAAATTCTCGGTAAAAAGCAACATGCAACCCATAAAACTACCAAAAGGTCAGTAAAACAGTTCCAGATCTAGTGTCTTTGTAGGAAGAGAGTTTCACCCCTTAAATCTCAACCATTTTGTCCCAAATATTAGTATGTTATAGTTTGATATGTTGTATAGAACTTTCATGAAGGGATCGAAGTCAAAATCCAACTCAAAACATGCATGCAAGACTCCACAAGTTTCTGGGTCGAGCGGTACACACGAAATCAGCAAGCATCTTCAAGAACAAACCACATTTGCTTCGATTTCTTGCCTCTAAACATCCAAGATTTTCAACCATACATGCAAGACACACATGCAAAAGTAGAAAGTGGATCCTAACTTGCCTCTAAGATCAAGGGAACGACGGCACACGGACGGCACACCGGCGATGGACGGACGGACGGCGTGCGGGCGGACGAACAGCGAGCTCCTTCCTCTTCTCCCTCTCGGTTCCTCTCTCTCGCAACTCACTCTCTCTCTCTCTCTCACTTGGACGGTAGCCCTCAACCAGCCACTCTCTCTCTCTCTCTCCCCTTTTGTTTCCCCAAAACTCCATCATTAACAATGATTAAGGGCCACCCACAATGGCCAATGCATGGGACTCCCTTTTTGCCACTTGGCAAAGCTCATGCAAGGTGGGCTTGGGCTTGGGCTTGGGCTTGGAAGAAGTGGGCCGGCCACTTCACCCCCCTTGGTCGACGGTCACACTTCCTTGGGCTTCAATGGGCCGGCCATCTTGGCCCATCAAAATCCACTCTTGGGCCTAAGGCCCAAACCTAAATAAAAATCAAATTTCACCTTTTATTCTTTCTTTTATAGATTTTAAGTTTTAAATTCCACATGGCCAAAATCTTGTAACATTTTATCTATAGGAATTTAGCCTATGAGGTGCATAGCCAAGAATAGATTATTCTCATTAATTTATCCTATAATACTAATTTCAAAAATTCATGAACACAAGCATATATCACTTAGTCTTAAGAGAAAACTAATGGCTAAAACATAAACCATAGGTAATTTCATTACCTAATTACGGGCTTAATTTCCTCTAGAGGTTGTCTTGAATTTTGGGATGCCACATGTTTAGCTTAATAAACAAGTAAAGGCATGAAACATGTACCAAAAATACAAGCTTTATAATTATCATATCTTGGGCATTAAATGAAGAAGGTAAGTCACTAACTTAGATGGCCATTAGAGATTCACCTAAAATCTTGCTTGAAAAACAAGTTGGCCAAGTTATTATGACAATGGTGACTCATAAGCTTAGGTGTCTCATGGAAGATTATATATATATATATATAGAGAGAGAGAGAGAGAGAGAGAGAGAGAGAGAGAGAGAGAGAGAGAGAGAGAGAGAGAGAGAGAACATAGGGAGCAAGTTTTGTTAAGGACATGTGACGAATATATAGCCTAATAATTACACGTAATCCAAGCGTTAAATGAGAGAGGCTTAGTCATTAGCTTAGGTGTCCCCACAATCGTTACATTTCCATGATGATTCAACCCCCTTAAGTGGACCAATGGAAAGAGGAACAAGTGTTTCCCCTAGGAACTATACTTGCCACTCATCTCTTTAGCTTGCCGCCTCCTCGTCCTAGGGTTGTTCACCTAAATGAAGATGATTGAATCACTTAGAAAACTCATTATGAGGGGTTTGCCTATAAATTGAGGCATCTATAAATTGAGGCATCTCCCTTCATTTTCCTATCCCTCTCTCACACGCTGCTCTCTCTTCCTCTCTCTTACTCCCCCATCCTCTCATGCCGCTTCTTTCGCTCAATCTCACTCTCATGCTCATGCCCTCACCGTGCCACCATATCACCGGACGGCCAACTATTAGCAAAACCATACTTAGTTCATCGAAGATAAGTAGACTTTCTACTCTTGGCTAGGCGATAGCCTACGTTGTCGAGTTTAATTGTGTACACACTTGTGCTTAGTTTGATGCGTGTTGATGATTGATTGCTCACATATTTACTTTCCTAAGCTAAATCACACTCCAAGTCTCAAATGGGTTTTGCTCGGCCTTAGGCCGGCATTGAGGCGTGTCGGTTCAAGTCGTGAGTCACGTTGGTTGGACTTGGTTGCACTCTCATTTAGGCTTAGTTTGTGCACATGTCTTTGTATGTAAGTAGAATTCCTAACTCTTTGCCAAGACAATAGGCTACGTCATTGAGTTTAGTTGTGTGCTCACCCATGTAAGCCGTGTGTATGTTGTAATGTTCTTTGTATGGTTTACTCATGTTTGCATGCTTGAATGCATTCACGTCCCAAGATGAGGTCGAGGTTCGCTCGGCTTAGAATCAATGTCAAGTCGCGATGGCCTAAGCCGCGACGTCATGGATCGGTATTGAGGCATGTCAGTTCCAAGTCTCGTTAGGTGTGGGGATCACCCAAGACCACGAGGTCTTCGATCGGCATTGAGGCAATGCCGGTTCTAAGTCTCGTTTGGTGCGGGGATTGCCCAAAGCCACAAGGTTTTTAATGCATGCGTGGGCGAGTGATTCTCGGATGTAGGGATTTTTGTGGTTAAGTGGTTTGGGAAAATAGTGTTCATGAGGATGGTTTCGATAGGTAAATATAAGAGCACGATTGAATGGGGTGTATGGGGATGGATATCGAAGGATGAATTGCATAATAAAATATAGATTATGATTTCACCAAGGTCTAAAGGATACGCCACCAACAAAAGATGAAAATCAGGATAAACGAAGTTCACCACCAAAGCTTAATAGACGAATGACCTGTATATGATAAAGGACTTTGAAATAGGAGAAGCTCCCACTAGGGCCTAAAGGAAAATCCACCAACCAAGGATAAAGAGCTTCTTGACTCATTACTGAGGAGTAATCTACTCTCCAAGAATAAACATACCGAAATGGGAGTTATCCACTCTCCAAAGACATTCACTCGTGCAAAGAAAATCTTAAGTATTTTCATTCATCAAATCTAGTCTACTTACAATTGAGAGGCTTCCTCTATTTATATGAGGAATACAACTTAGGAAATCGAAAAGTAATAAATAGCTATGGAAACTAGCCTATTATTAAAGACCTAGAAACTTACAACTTTGACTCTTGAAACTTACATAACAATAAAGACTCCTATGAAAATAGAGATGCATTTAATAATTTGGGAACTTGCATTCTTGACTCTTTAGCCTTGCAAAATTCGTGCTCCCACTTTCACCAAAAGATAAATATCCCAAGATTTCATCAAATAACTAAGGAACTTGTTTAGAACAACTTCCCATTGATATGTTGTTGATAAATATCAAGATCAGCAACTAATAAAGCATATTGAGAAATTAGCAACTAATATATCTACTGAGAATTTAATAACTCAATAATCATCGGTATCGACAACTTTGGTAACTCATTAATCATCGATATCAATAACTTCAGTACGAATAATTTAGTACTGCTTTAATTGGAAATTTGAGTCTTGATCCATTGAAGCATGTTATGCCCAAATTCTATCTTGGCTTGAATGAGTAATGATGGTGCTGAATGGGCTGATAAAGCTAAGCCGGGTGCTCTTGCATCAGTCTTGGATAGGCATTGAGGCATGTCAATTCCAAGTCTCATTCGGTACAGGAATTGTCCAAGCCCATGAAGTCTTAGTACAACATTAAAGCATGCTAATTCCAACTCTTGCTTGGTCTGGGGATCAGCCTCCGGGTGCGATTCGAGGCACAAGCCAAAAATCGTGCTCGACATATTGTATAGTATGGTAATGGGCCATGACATACGCACTTGAATGAGCGCACCATCAAGCCTTTTCTATGTTAGCTAAGAGGAAAGATTAAAAACCAGCTTATTTGATATATGACATATGATCACATAAAGGAAAGTTAAATTGCCAAATCATGTCTTGGCTACGTTAAGGGCAAATTCTCGAGGGAGATGATCTAGGAGCACGCCCTGAAGAGGATAATATCAAGTTAGAATGAGGGATGGTCCAAGAGCATGCTTCTAACCCGAAAATAAGTAACATTGCCTCATGCATGAGAATGGGATGTCTTGGTTGAGTTAGGAAACCCCTGAAAGTATGGGATAGCTGGCCCGGCCTATAACATCCTCGATTATGACCCCGTAAGGATCGGCCATAAAGTCCTAAATGGATCGATCATGGGCCATTGGCCATGGATCGATCGGCTTGATCAGCAAGAATCGCGAATCGATCATGGTCTAATTGACCAATCAACCGACTGACCGACCGACTAGTCACAAATTGGTCAAGGTATCAGTCGTGAATTTTCTACCAACCATACCGATGGTTTTGGATCACCAGCTCATAAGATGACTTTTTGATCATGAAAATTAATCACAAGATGATTTTGGATCGGAGGATGGTCATAGGTCAATCCGATCAATCGCAGTTTCTAATCGCAGGTGATTCCGCTCGATTATGCACTGATACACGGACGATCCAAATTGACCAAATGTGACTTCCTTCCAACCCAAAATGTATCATTCTCTATTTAATTATTAGTGATCGGAACAAAATCTCGAATTGGTGATGTTCGATCATAGATTGGTAATACATCTACCATAAACCCTACCGGTGGATCGAGTGCCAATTTGAATGAGCCTAGGGATAGACCCGACTATTCCGTCACTAATTCTAAGGTCCGTGGGTGCCTTGGCTTATGCTAGGCCATGGGTAGCCTTAAGATTGGTCTCAAACCAATCGAAGGACAATAGATCCTTTTGGCCGATCGACCGTCCAAAGGAACGGTTTGGGTGAATATGGAACGAAATGGCCGAACCTTGGGTGTACATGATTCGATTTTTCGAGGTGTACCTAATGATCCCTTCTCTGGCCCCGAATTCTGAGATAGCTAGTATAAGCACCTAGAGGGGGGTGAATAGGTGTAAAAATAGTTTTTTGTGATAAGTGAGCAATATTAGACAATAGAAAGGAAGTTCGCCTTTTGTTACCACAACGAATTATGATCAAAGTAAAAGATAGTAGAGAAGAGAAAATGAACACATAAATTATAGTGGTTCGGCTTATCCCAAGCCTATGTCCACTCTTCCACACCGACATACCTAGGTGGATTTCACTATGAACAAAAGAGTTGTTATAGCAAAGCTCTCCCTTGATTTCACAAAGTAGATACTCTACCACACTTCCTCAATGTTTCTCAAGAATGTAGACTCTCTTTTGCGTACAAGATTTCGCTCAGTAAATGAATTGACTAAGAACAAAGAGCTTCAGACTTTAGAATTCTTCTATCGCGCACTCACTCGAACAACTGGAACGTCTTCCTTATATACTCCTTTATGCCATCATACCCATTGGCACTTACCAAAGAAATTCTTCCAATCTTCCCGTTGGACAGAATCAATTAGAAAGATCATTCGAGCTATTTAAGGAACATGATGATAGCCCATCAATCCTGCTCGCCCATACAATCAGGATCTCGATTTCCATAAGTAGAACCTTCCAAGTATACTTCGCCAATCATCTGATCCTTAATCAATCTTGATTTGAATAAAGGATTCCGTTATGTCATATCCAGCCAAAAGATCTTCTCTAGTCGATAAGGTCAAATCCTTGACGAAACATCCAGTCCTGGATAGGCCTTCTTCGACGGACTAGAAACTGTCAATGAGAATAGACTTTGAGTCTTGAGTCTGGCAGTCCGGAGGTCTTCAGACTTTAAATAGAAGAGTCTGCAAATCTTCAAACTAGACTGATGGAAACGTTTTGTCAACTTCAAAACACTCCACGAAGATTTCTCTAACAATCTCCCCCTTTTTGATGGTGACAAAACTTTCCTTTAGATTTGGATAACTTTGACCCGCAAAACATTACTCAAGCAAATATGGATATCTCATAAAGATAAATGGCTTAATGATAACACTAGAATGCAACCACTTGAAAAGTAAAATAGGTTAGTCTTGTAGATGAGTAAAGCCATAGGATATCAATAGTATTTAAGATAAACAGTCAATCCTTTTTTTTTTCATCATTAAAAAGGTAGAGATTGAAAGAGAATAGAATTAAGATTGCTTGGGAACACGAACAAGCTGGAAATCTCCCATTGACTGGACAATGCCTTCCAGCTTTTTCAATTTCTCCTTCAGTTGAGCCACATCTTCACCCTTAGCATTTGCTTGAATCTGAAGAGCAAGGGCTTGGATTTGATCATTCAAAAAAGCTGAAGAAGCTTGACCTGCATTCTGCAAATTCTGTACTTCGCATCCCAGAGCATATATCTGACCCCGCAACTCTAAGAGAACATCAAGAATTCTGCGAAAATCTGCTGAATTATCAGTCTGTGTACTGGCTTCTGCACGATCAGATGGAGTAAAGGCAAACCATGGCAAATCAGCATAGGCACGCAGATTGGGCGATGAAACATCATGTCCCTCCTCAGGAAATTGGGAGGCATAGATGTCCTCTAGATCTGCTGGAGAGCGGCTTACTCCTTCACTGGTAGCAGGATATGAGGACATTCCTCTTTTCTCACGATCTCCCGTTGTTTCCATGCCTTCAGGTGGAGAAGAGTGTTCCTCATGCTCTGCTCCCACTTGATCTCCTCTCTCCTCTTCTTCTTCTTCTTCTTCTTCAATTCTTTCCTCCTCTGCATCTCTTTCTTCTGCTTCTCTCTCCTCTGCTTCTTTCTCTTCTGCTTCCAAATTTTCTCTTTCTCCAGTCCTCTGTTTTGTCTCATCTGTATCTTTCTCTTGTCGTACCGTTGATTCTGGAACAGAACGACTCAGGTTCTTCAATGCCATTGCAAAAATGGTGATGTCATCATCATCTTCTTCATCCTCAACGATGAGAGCTCTTCTTTTCTTGGATGGAGCAACCATGGGCTCCTTCCCTTTTCTTTTTGCTGCCGAAGAGATATGATGAGTCTTAGCAGGGGTTTTCTCCTTGAATGATGAGAGCTCTTCTTTTCTTGGATGGAGCAACCATGGGCTCCTTCCCTTTTCTTTTTGCTGCCGAAGAGATATGATGAGTCTTAGCATGGGTTTTCTCCTTGAATTTCTCCAACGCCTTGTTGAGTTCTTTCAGACGCATTTTAGACACCATTTTCAGTCCCACTACCATTTGATCACACGTTCTAACACAGAGAATCCGAGGAGGCTGAACATTCAAATGTCTGAATAACTTGGTCACAATAGCTGGATAAGGAAGTTAACCATTGTCCTTTACCACTGCTCTATACATGTGGAATATAATAGTGTGAGGAAGAGAAAACCTTTTCCCAGCATTGATGGCATACATCAGCTTTGCCTCCGAGTTTGAAACATCAGTCTTTGAGGTAGATTTTGGTCTGAGGCAGTTAATCACAATCTTGTGAAGCAGAATGTTGAACGTACTCATCCTCAAGTAGGAAATCTTTCCCTCTATCCTTTTATCCTTAACAAGTTCCAACGTAGTACGAGCAATAGACACATTGATAGGTTGATATCTCCCTCTTTCAACCCCAATCACATCAGCCAACATATCTACATCCACCACATAGTCCTGATCTCGGACACTAAAAGAGAATCTATTCGCATCCAAGAAACTAAGATTCGAATAGAAATATGCAGTGAGTTCAGCATAGGCTTCTATAGATTCAGAACAAAACTGTTCAAGTTGAAGAAGACTGAATTTTTCCCTCAAATTGACGTTCACAGAGCCAAGGAAATCAAAATCCACACTTCTAGGGTTTATCACCCCACGCTTCAACAACTTAGAGTATAGATGCTTGTGTTCCTCCGATCGAAACAAGTCTGTCCTTTTGCTCCGAATTTTGCCGCAACACACATTCTTGGTTGAAACCGACTTGTACAACTTGTCATCATCATTCCCATCTGGCGATTCAATCCCTCCAACACGTGGATCACTTGGGATATTAGCAAGGGCTTCTTCCGCCGACCCCACAGGGGTAATTCCCAAACGTTCCATATTTCGTAAGAAGAAGTACTCATTACTATACCCTTTGTCCTTAAGAAACTCATCGATGTAGTTCAATGGAGTACCGCTCCTCTTTAAAGCACGGTAAAGCTTATAAGTAAAAGAGGGCTTATGAATTCTTATGGGTTCTACGCCTTTGATGATTTCTTCTTCTTCTCGATGAGCAACATCCTGTGGTCTAGATGGAGGAGATGGACGCTGCTGAGAATGTTGTGGGCTCTACTGCTGACTAGGAGACTCTTCTTCCTCGGTGAGATCAAAGTGCATAGGCCCCTCATGCATTTGCTGCGGTCCCCTGTTTGCGATCCTCGAAGACTTCCTTTGAGACGATATCTTTCACAGTCTTTGAAAGATTCCAAACTTGTTTTTCCCAAGAAAGATGACAACTTTTCGAAGATTAAATAAGAGAAGAAGACAAGTGGAAGATCGATGCTTTTTAGGGTTTTTGGAGTAAAAACGAAGAGGAACCGACCGTATATAGGACAATCGAAGAGAGGCATTACAAAACGTCAGTAAAGGAAAGTAAAAAGATGCCTTTTTAAAAAAAATAACTGCCTTTTCAAAAATTAGATAACTGTCATTTAAAATTAACTCCATTTTTGAAAAAGAAAAATTGGAATAATCACGGAAATTGAAAATAGCAAAAATCAATTATGGATAGATAATCGTACCTTTTCGAGATTTAATCGAGAGAGAATAAAATAACTTACAGTCAAAAATCTCGATTGTCTAAGTCTAAGAGTTTCTAGACTTTTACTTCTTCAAACCTCAAGATGTTGAGTCTGGAACGAATAACTTCAAATTGATTTTTCTCCAAAGGCTTTGTAAATATATCCGCCAGTTGATTCTTTGAGTCAACAAACTGAATCGAAACTTCTCCATTTTGAACATGATCTCTAATGAAGTGATGTCGAATCTCTATATGCTTTGCTCTTGAGTGAAGAATTGGATTCTTGGTAAGATTGATTGCGCTGGTGTTGTCACACTTAATCTCCGTGCATGAATCTTCAATTCCAAAGTCTCTTAGCTGTTGTTTTATCCACAGAATTTGTGAACAACAACTTCCAAGAGCTACATACTCTACTTCTGCTGTAGAAAGAGCTACTGTATTTTGCTTCCTTGAAAACCAAGACACTATCCTGCTTCCAAGTAGTTGATAGGTACCCGAGGTGCTCTTTCTATCAACTCTGCATCCGGCTAGGTCTGCGTCTGAGTATCCAAGAAGAGTAAAGTCTCCCTTTTTAGAATACCAAAGACCAAAATTTGAAGTAGATGCAATGTATTTGATAATACGCTTTGCAGCACTTAGATGAGATTCTTTAGGTCTGCTTGAAATCGACACAAATGCAAACACTAAACAAAATGTCGGAGTCTAAAAGCAAGAAGATAAAGAAGTGAACCAATAATACTCCCGTATAGCTTCTAGTCAACTTTCTTTCCTCCTTCATCTTTGTCTATCTTCAAGGAACTTGACATTGGTATATCAGTCTTTTTGCAATTTTCCAGTCCAAACTTTTTGACAAGATCATTAGCATATTTTTCTTGATGAATAAAAGTTCCTTCCTTCAATTGTTTCACTTGAAGCCCAAGAAAGAAGGTTAGTTCACCCATAATGCTCATTTCAAATTCATCCTACATAGACTTAGAGAATTTCTTGCACAAACTTTCATTAGAGGATCCAAAAATAATATCATCTACATATATTTGAACAAGCAAAAAACTTTTGCTTTCTCTTTTGATAAACAGAGTAGTGTCTACTTTACCTTTAACAAAGCCATTTTGAATTAAAAACTTACTCAGCCTGTCGTACCAAGCTCGAGGTACTTGCTTTAAACCATATAAAGCCTTTTTCAATCTGAATACTAAGTCTAGTTTCCTTGGGTCTTTAAACCCAGGTGGTTGTTCCACATAGACTTCCTCATGGATAAATCCATTCAGGAAAGCACTTTTGACGTCCATTTGGAATAACCTGAAATTCTTATAACAAGCAAAAGCAAGTAATAATCTAATTGCTTCTAACCTCGCTACTGATGCGTAAGTCTCATCATAGTCTATCCCTTCTTCTTGCGTATATCCCTTGGCCACGAGTCTTGCTTTGTTTCTTACGACATTTCCTTTCTCATCCATCTTGTTCCTGAAAACCCATTTAGCTCTAATAATAGATTTACCTTTCGGTTTAGGAGTCAATTCCCAAACATCATTAATACTGAATTGCCTGAGTTCTTCTTGCATAGCTTCAATCCAGCTTTCATCAGATAAAGCTTATTCTATGCTTTTGGGTTCTATTTCAGAAATAAGAGCCACAGCACTAGACTCTTCGCGCCTTTTGGATCTTGTGCGAATTCCTTCATTAATGTCGCCAATTATGAGATCTTTGGGATGACTGGACTTATGCTTCCAGTTGCAAGTTGATTTGTCAGATTGTTGATCTTTTTCTTCATTTGAATCTTCAACAATCATTTGTTGCTGGTCTTTTGAAGTCTGAGCTACTTCTTGAGATTTAGACTTTGTAGAGTTTGGAGCAGGTTCAGATTCTTCAAGATGAGTCTGAATAGATTCATTTTGCATAGAATCTTGAAATTTGACATTCATTGATTTCTCCACATATTGAGTCTTCTTGTTGTAGACTCTGTAGGCTTTGCTTGTGGTTGAATATCCAAGGAAGATGCATTCGTCTGATTTTTCTTCAAACTTGCCAACTCGATCATTTGCATTTTTCAATATAAAGCATTTGCATCCAAACACATGAAAATACGAAACAATAGGCTTCTTTTCTTTGAATAACTCATAGGGGGTTTTTTCCAGAATAGGCCTTAGAAAAACTCTATTAATGATATAACATGTTGTAGAAACTGCTTCAGCCCAAAAACGTGAAGAGATATTACTTTCAATTAAAAGAATTCTAGCCATTTCTTGAAGCGACCTATTCTTTCTTTCCACAACTCCGTTTTGCTCTGGAGTATATGGAGAGGAGAACACATGCTGAAAACCAGATTTATCACAGAATTTTATAAAATTTTGATTTTCAAATTCACCTCCATGATCTGCTCGTATACTTGAAATAACATACCCTTTCTCATTTTGGACCCTTTTAGCAAACTTTTCAAAGTAAGAAAAGGTTTCAGACTTACTTGCTAGGAAGTATACCCAAGTAAATCGTGAGTAGTCATCCACAATTACTAGGCAATATTTCTTACCTCCAATGCTCTGAGTTCTTGTTGGTCCAAAGAGATCCATATGCAGAAGCTGTAGTACACGATTAGTGGAAACTTGATTTATTGGTTTAAAGGAGTTTCTTACCTGTTTTCCCAATACACATGGTGTACATAGATCGTCTTTTGGTATGACAGTTGGATAGACCACGAACAAGCTTCTTTGCTGAAATTTTGGCTATTTGCTTCATATTGATGTGCCCAAGTTTTCTGCCATAAGTTTGCTTCGTCTTGAATTGAGATTAGACATTGCGATTCATCTGGTTTGACATCCAAGAGGTAGATATTTTCATATCTTCGACCCATGAATGACTGAGTAGAATCTTTACTGGTTCCTGAACATATTCCCTCTTGAAAGTTGATTTTGAAACCGGTATCGCACATCTGACTGATACTAAGCAAATTGTAATTGAGCCCTTCCACTAAGGAAACATTACTGATTGTGAGGTTTCCAATCTTTACAATTCCGAATCCCACAATTCTTCCTTTGTTGTTTCCTCCAAATGAAACTTTTCCACCATTTACTTGAACGAGCTTTATGAAGCAATTTGAATCTCCTGTCATATGTCTTGAGCATCCACTATCCAGATACCATTTTACCTTCTTCTTGATAGTGACTTGCATTTAAAAAAGAAACTCAAACTTTCTTTGGTACCCATATTTTCTTGGGCCCATTAGTGTTAGTATGATATGCGGTCTTTGCCCATACTTTCTTAACAGGTTTCCAAACCATAGGATATTCTTTCTCAAAATGATCGAACTATTGCACTTAGAACATCCGAGAGCATTGCGACCTACCGGTTTTACAAAACCTTTTGAAATGATTTTTGTAAGCATCTCTTGTGGGTCTTTGCTTAATTCTTTCCTTCACTTTAGGAAAATCAATTAAAGGAATGGTTTCCACAGTCATTCCCAAACCAGATTTATTGAAATAAGGTCTTTGTCTTTGAAAGAATTTTCTCAAGTTTCTCGATCCTATAGAAAATCTTTTGGAAATATTTGATATGTCATTTTTTAAAATGCATTTTCTTTCGAAAGGTTGTCTTCACTTTCTTTAAGAGTAGAAACATTCATGTCTAAACATTTAACATTTTCTTTCAAAATATTTTCTTGTAGTTTTAGTGCAGAATTTTCTTTTTTAAGTTCGGAAATCCTTTTAAGAGAAGTCTTGAGACTAAAACACAACTCATCAATGTATTTAGAAACTTTAATATGGATTTTAAAGTTACTCACCTCACATTCATTGTCCGAATCTCGAGTCTGTCTCGGAGTTTAAATCTGAATCCGATTGTGCCATTAGACATATATTGGCATAATCATCATCACTTTCTTCACATTCTCGTATCACTCTGTGTTTCGCTTTGAGAGCCTTTCGATACTTTTCATCTTTTCCTTTCTTCTTCCTCAGAAGGGGACAGTTGGGTCTGATGTGTCCCTTTTTCTTACATTCAAAGCAGACTACATCTTTATTGGATTCATCATCCTCAACAGACTTAGTCTGTTGCTTTTGAAAACTCTGTTTCTTTGGATTGAATCTTCTTCCTTTTTTGTTCAGCTTTCTGAATTTTCTTATCATGAGAGCAAGCTCCTCATCATCCATATCGTCTTCGAATCGTAACATCAAAATCATCATTGGATTTTAATGCAATGGATTTCTTACCTTTAGGATCTTCGTCTTCATTGATTCGCTCCACTTCATAAGACTGAAGAGTCCCAACCAACTCATCGACAGATAGTGGCATAATTCTTTGTGTCTCTCTTATTGAGGTCTTTATGTGATTCCAATTCTTAGAGAGTCCACGCAGTAGCTTGTTTATTTTCATGGGATCAGAAATCGGTTGACCTTGATTTTCAAGACCATTCACGATTTCTGTAAAACGACTAAACATGTCAGTTATAGATTATCCTGATTTCATTTTGAAGGCTTCGTATTGACCGAGGAGAATGTTGATTCTGGTTTCTTTCACTCGATCAGTTCCTTCATAGGTGATGTGCAATCTATCCCAAACTTCTTTGGCTGTAACACAAGAAGATATTATGTTATATTCAGTAGGTGACAAAGCGCAATATAAAGAATAAATTGCTTTTGCATCAAGAGCTTGTCTCTTGGTTATCTCTTCCTGAGTCATTTCACTTGACTCAACAGCTTCTTTTCCTCTCTCTGAGACAGGTGCGGCTTTAGGAATGATTCATTTGTCTACCACGTCCCATTCCAGAGGATCCTTTGATCTTAGGAACGCCTTCATCTTGTTTTTCCAGATGTTGTATTCCTTTCCATCAAAGTAAAGTGGTCTGGTATAGCTTTGCCCTTCCAGCCCTGGAGCCAACATACTAGTCATAGATCTTTAACTCTGAAGTAAAACACTTCAAACAAAATGAGTACACAAGCTCTGATACCAATTGAGATAGCTAGTATAAGCACCTAGAGGGGGGTGAATAGGTGTAAAAACAATTTCTCGTGATAAGTGAGCAATATTAGACAATAGAAAGAAAGTTCGCCTTTTGTTACCACAACGAATTATGATCAAAGTAAAAGAGAGTAGAGAAGAGAAAATGAACACAGAAATTATAGTGATTCGGCTTATCCCAAGCCTACATCCACTCTTCTACACTGACAGCCTGAGATAGCTAGTATAAGCACATAGATGGGGGTGAATAGGTGTAAAAACAGTTTCTCATGATAAGTGAGCAATATTAGACAATAGAAAGGAAGTTCGTCTTTTGTTACCACAACAAATTATGATCAAAGTAAAAGAGAGTAGAGAAGAGAAAATGAACACCGAAATTATAGTGGTTCGGCTTATCCCAAGCCTACGTCCACTCTTCCGCACTGACAGCCCACCGGCTGGATTTCACTATGAACAAAAGAGTTGTTACAAAGAAAGCTCTCCCTTGATTCCACAGTGTAGCTACTCTACCACACTTCCTCAAGGTTTCTCAAGAATATAGACTCTCTTTTGCGTACAAGATTTCGCTCAGTAAATGAATTGACTAAGAACAAGGAGCTTCAGACTTTGGAATTCTTCTATCGCGCACTTACTCGAACAGCTGGAACGTCTTCCTTATATACTCCTTTATGCCATCATACTCGTTGACACTTACCAAAGGAATTCTTCCAATATTTCCATTGGACAGAATCAATTAGAAAGATCATTCGAGCTATTTAAGAAACATGACGATAGCCCATCAATCCCGCCTGCCCATACAATCAGGATCTCGGTTTCCATAAGTAAAACCTTCCAAGTATACTTCGCCAATCATCGGATCCTTAATTAATCTTGATTCGAATAAAGGATTCCGTTATGTCATATCCAGCCAAGAGATCTTCTCCAACGATAAGGTCAAATCCTTGACGAAACATCCAGTCTGGATAAGCCTTCTTCGACGGACTAGAAACTATCAATGAGAATAGACTTTGAGTCTTGAGTCTAGCGAAACGGAGGTCTTCGGACTTTAAATAGAAGAGTCTGCAAATCTTCGACTAGACCCGATGGAAACGTTTTGTCAGCTTCAAAACACTCCACGAAGATTTCTCCAACAAATTCAACCTGGATGATAGAATTCTCTAGACCGCCTTTTTGATGAAGAAAATGACAAAATAGAAGAAAATTCTAGAACTCCCTCATTTAATGAGAATGATAACTCACCACGTTGGATAGATATTCCTAGATTTGGTAATGATTACCAAAGATTCTCCTTGGGAATTAAGTAAGGGACTCTTGGACAAATGGACCAATTAAGAAAAGACATATATGAGATTCTAAAACAACTCATTAAATGCAAGGATGAGTCATCCCACCTAGGTGTCCATCCGAAGATTTGGTAATGATGGCTTGAGATTTGCCTTGGAGAAGAAGTTGGTGACTCATAAGCTTAAGTGTCCATGAAAGGTATGATCCTCATTACCATAAGATTTTTTTTAAAGAACAAGTAGGCCAAGTCATGATAGCATTGTATAAATGGTCCAATAGGAATGAAATAAGTAAGCTTCCAATAATTACATTAGGCCATTAGGTGTGCCAACTTTTAAAATATGCTCGACACTTTGCAACTTAGGCTTGCCACCTAGGTATTCTAGCGGGACACTTGGAAACTTAAGATTGGACCGCTTGGCTTAGTAATGTTGGCACCAAGGGGTTATTAAAATAGGAGAAGCCATCTTCATTTCTTCACCTTGCCTCTCAATTCCTCCTTCCTCCTTCTCCTTGGACGCCCCCTCCTCCTTCTCCTTTCTCCTTTCTCTCGGCCTTGTATCCTCAATCCTCAAGCTAATTAAGCAGATCTATTCTATATCCGATAAGTACCAATATCTAAGTTGGTCTTCAAGGTTCACCAAGGTAAGTAAGATCCCTATGTCTCCTCTACGGTAGTAGTCTCCATTGTCGAGGCTAGTTAGGTGCTCACCCGTATAGCCGTGGGTAGGATGTTAGATCTTTTGTATGGTCTTGCTCATGTTTGTACTTGAATGTGTGCTTGAGTTGTTCACGCCCAAAATGAGGTCGAGATTTGTTCGAATTGAGCTCATCGCAAGACAAGTTGCCCCAAATCATAAGGCCTTGGTTTCGACATAAATAGGATGCCGGGTCCAAGTCTTGCTTGGTGCGAGGGTCGCCTAAGGCCGCAAGGTCCTAAGTCGACATTGAGGCATGTCGATATTATGCCTTAATTGGTACGAGGATCGCCCAAATCCACGAGATCTTAGTAAGGCACTAAGCATGCCAATTTCTATAGTCCAAGTGGACGTGGGGACTTTGTGCTTGGCGTTGGATCAAACCACGAGCGGAGGGTCATTCTCGATACATGTGCATTCACATCGAGATGGAGCTAAGGACCATCAAGCTTGGGATCGTCACTAAAGAGAGGTGTACCCAAGCCTTGAGGCCTTGGTTTGGCATTGAGGTGTGCTGTTTCTGAGCCTTGTCCGGTGTGGGGATCGGTGCTAAGTGATTAATTTAAGTTACGGATCAAAGATTATTCCCAACATATGTATTAGTATGAGAATTCATGACACGCATGAATGGATGAGCACGCCTTCGGGTCATGCATGTGTTGACTAAGAGAAAATATAAGAACTGACTTGTGCGATGCACTTATGCGTGTGCACTTAAAGAGGAAAAAGTGCTCGTTGTTACACAGCGTTGGCGGCGATGGCTCGTTCATTGAACGAGATGCCTTGGTTGAGCCAGGAAGCCCTTGAAAGTATGGGATGCCTGGCTTGATGGGTGAATGCCCTGGTTAAGCTAGGAAGCCCTTGAAGGTATGGGAAGCCCCTGAAAACATGGGATGCATGGCTTGATGGCCAAATGCCCTAGTTGAGCTAAGAAGCCCCTAAAAGTATGGGAAGCCCTTGAGAGTATAATATGCCTAGCCTAAGGCCATATGCCCAGCCCGCGGCTAGAAGCCCTTGAAAGTATGAGAAGAACCGTTTATACTGTTAATGAACTTATTGAATATGTTACTATGTGATGTTAATAAGCTTATTTAGTGAAATAGCTTAATTGATCTGCCATCGATACTGTTTGCAAGTGTTGTACTTGTTAGGCTTTAACAATGAGATGTTTTCTTAGTAGAGAACTAAGAATTTTACTTACTGAGTTTCCGCAAAACTCACCCTCATCTTTTAGTTTTGTAGATATGGAAATGTCACATCAATCTTAGGAGCTGCAATCACGCTAGAAGAGATAGGATTTCCCTTGGCATACATAAAAATGTACTGTGATGTAAAAAGAAAAGAGGACCCGTAGAGAAAGGGCTTGTAAAAGTCTAATTATAATATTAATCATTGTGTTTTGTATGATGTATGTCTCAGTCTTCTAGCTGTTGTTTGTTCGGGGAGTTGTTTATTCACGTTTTCACATGTGCATAATAACAAAATTAAAAGAATCAGAACCACGACAAGCCTGGGACGTCGCAAGAAAATAACCCTTGCTGCTCATGACCCTGGGGATGTAGTTAGGGTCGTGACATGGCCAAATGCCTTGATTGAGCCTGGAAGCCTTAGGAGGCCCCCAAAAGTATGGGAAGCCCCCAAAAGTATGGGATACTTAGCTTGATGGCTGGACACCTTAGTTGAGCCAAGAAGCCCTTGAAAGTATGGGATGCCTGATTTGAGACCAGATGCCCAACTTAAAACTAGAAGCTCTTGAAAATATGGGAGGAACTATCTGAGACGGTTAATGAACTTATTATGCATGGTACTATGTGTTGTTTAATAAGTTCGTTTGGTGAGATAACTTATTTGGTAAGTTTGTTTGGTGAAAGTATGGGCTTCAAAAAAGCCCACGAAAGCCCCCCAAATCCACGAGATACTTAACCTCCCCTGAAGTGATCATCCCTTCGGCCTCTCAAACCCCAACCAGTTCTCAAGGTTTTAGGGTTTATCGCCTTGGTCCATAAGCATCGTTGTTGGTCATCACCCATCGTCGTTGCCATCACGCAACACATTGTTTATCAAACTGTTTCATTGAGAAATGGCGCTGAGGCTCGGATTTGCAAGGAGGCTTTTCTCAACTTTGAGTTTCGCCTCCTAGCTCTCGGCTCCCGTAGCTACAACTGCCACCACTGCCAATGACAAGCCCGCACTTATTCCTTTTGATACTCTCTTCATCTCGGGTAAAAAGTCTTGATTTTTTTACGTGGATATCACCATCAAATCTCTTTGATGGTGATTAAATCTCTTGTAATTAACAGTTGCAAACATGGATGTCATTCACATTTATTTTGGAAAAATTGTCCAAAAAGTCATAAACC
The DNA here is from genome assembly GCA_014182375.1 of Eucalyptus virginea. Classification (NCBI taxonomy): domain Eukaryota; kingdom Viridiplantae; phylum Streptophyta; class Magnoliopsida; order Myrtales; family Myrtaceae; genus Eucalyptus; species Eucalyptus virginea. The sequence goes on from CM024519.1 coordinate 25,183,598, forward strand.
TATTGCACTTTTGTCAATTCAGTCCTAAACCTTTTAACTTTGCCAATTGAGTCCTAAACCTTTTCACTTTTTGCCGATTAAGTCCATCCCGCCAATTTTGGCCGGGAAATGCTGACGTGGACGCCGGCGGTGTCATGTAGGATTGCCGGCGCTAACGTGGACAATTTTTAATAATATTTTAATATTTTTAAAAAAAAAAAAATTTAAAATTTAAAATTTTATGTTTTTTTCCTTTTTTTCTTTTCTTTTTCTTTTTCTTTTTGGCTTTTCCTTCGCTTTTCCGGTGGCCAGCCATCGGCCATAGGCGACGGCCGGCCACCGGCCACATGACACCCCGGCCACCGGCCACACCGACTGCTTGGCCTCGCTCGCCACAAGCGAGGCCTAGCCGGCGAGGAGGAGCATCGGTGAGGGCGAGGGCGAGGAAGCCCTCGCCTGTGCACGGCCCGGTGAGGGTCGCTTGGGCTAGGCCGACCCTCCCCTGTGCGAGGGTGGCCTCGCTGGGCGTCGGCCGAGCGATGGCGACACGGCAAGGCTACCCCGGCCCCGGTGAGGGCCGACCCTAGCCGTGATCCGCGAGGGGAGCCCTCACCGGGGCTCGCCCTCACCCAGGCAAGCGTCGGCCTCACCCCTGGCCACAGGCCAACGCCCGCCTGGCCAGGGGCGAGGGCCGGCCTTGCCAGATCCGGTCTGGGCGAGGCCAGCCCTTGCCGGGGCTAGGGCGGCCTCGCCCGGCGCGCCATCGTTCGGTCAACGCCCGCGAGGCCACCCGCCTAGGGAGGGTCGCCTCACCGAGGGAGGGCCGGCCTCGCCCGCGACCCTTGCCGAGTGAAGCCCTCGCCCTCGTCGCTGCTCCTCCTTGCCCGGCCCGGCCTTGCTTGTGGCGGGCGAGGCCGACCAGCCGTCACTTGTGGCTGGTGGCCGGCCACCGGAAAGCCAAGGAAAAGCCAAAAAGAAAAAAAAAAAAAGAAAAAGAAAAGAAAAAGGGGAAAAAACAGAAAATATAAAAGTAAAAATAAAAATATTCAAAAATATTCAAAAATATTAAAATATTATTAAAAATTATCCACGCCGAAGTGTCGGCCCCCACGTGGCACTGTCGGCATCCACGTCAGCATTTTCCGGCCAAAATTGGTCGGATGGACTTAATCGGTAAAAAGTGAAAAGGTTTAGGACTCAATTGACAAAGTTAAAAGGTTTAGGACTGAATTGGCAAAAGTGCAATAGGTTTAAGACTTTTTGATAATTTTCCCCATTTATTTTAATTATGTTTGCAAGTGGGTAATGTGTATAATTTGTTATTCACTAGCCAGAATCAGACATATGGTTGGAAGAAATTTCCTCCGACCAGGTTTAGCACTTTTGTAAGCACCCATAAAAGGCCAAAATTACCTCGTGTATTTGTTCAATGCTGTTGTAAAATGGCGCTTTGTACACCCATAAAAGGCCAAAATTACCTTGCGCATATGTTCAATGCTTTCGTAAACACCCCACGAGTTTGCAGTCGCTTGCCAAAGTAGTGTGTATCTCGCTTATTATGGACAAGTATGGACTTTTAGCATGCGATTAGTGCTATATTGACGGGCTCGCCAATCTTGAATACATGATCCTATAAAATTTCGTGTTCTATCTTAGATGGCCTTGTCGATGGCATATCTTAGGCTAGGAAGCCCAAATCGCAAATGCAAAAGAAACAGGCCATTGGAAAAATGCTCGATCGTTTCGGTGATGCGATTGCTATGGGTGTCAAACAACATCTCCTGCCCAACCGTCGTTAAAATTTGGTGGCGAAAACTGAGAGTCCTTTCGACCTTCCGTCAACACTCGACAGCGAGACGCCAAAACGGAGAGAGATCAAGACTTTTGGACCTTCCCAACCGAGCCCTTCTTCGTTAAGGCCTTGACTTAAAGCTCCCCTGGACTTCTTTAAGCTATTTTCTCTTTCTATAGCATCAAGCTTTTAATTGACCAATATGGCCACCTCTTCCGTAAGAGCACTTCTTCCTTCTATTGTAACAACGTAGTTCCCAATCTCTAGCAAAGAATTTTCTTTAAAGAGCGGACTCCGCTTTGCAACCCCACTAAGTTTAGTTATAACACAAGGGAGAAGATATGTTCGGTTCATTTTTATTCAATGAAAATATTAATCTAGCTCTTCGTAAACAGAAATTTAAAAAAAAAAAAAAACAACTTTTTTGAAGAAAATATAGCCTAAATGGAAAATCTGTATATATTTAGATCATGAAGGGCAAAAAGGATAAAAAGATTTACTTTACCAAAAAAAAAAAAGGATAAAAAGATTTAGTTTTTTTTTAATTGAATTTTAACTGTAGAGTTCAATTGGTACACAGCAGAAAATTGAGGATTTTTGGTGTCTCTGTTTAGAGCACTCATATCACTCACGTAATAGCTAGGAATTTTCTGTTGTCTTATTCCTAAAATATAGGACAATGAATAAGATCCTCATAGTGCATTAGTAAATATTGAATAGCCCGAACATTCACTATTAATACCATGTGTAGGAATAAGTTGATTTCGAGATATAGAGAATCAATTTGGAGTCTCGAACGATACAACTCCTGGTCCTAGCCAAATTTACTTGTTAACCGGAGACTCAGAGAAGCCAAAAGGGTTGTCTCAGAAAAAAAGAACTCCCTTTAAACCCACCAAATTTTGCTGTTGAGACCTTATTACTCAATTTAGGGCTTGTTTGATTTGAATAGTGCTTTAAATGTTCCTTTTTCATGAAAATGAAAATAATTCTGCTTAGTCTTTTTCTATCTTCTCATATACATGTTTTGCATAACGGAAACGAATTTTGACATGTTTGGTTTGTCTTTACACCGTTCAGAGATTAATTCGTCATTTGGACCTCATCCTCCTACTGCTAAGATTAAATTTAAAATACGCTCTATTTATAAATAAAAGTTTCCCCTTGACTTGAACATATTGATGCTTATTTTACTTAAAAATTTAGCGTTATGGAAACATCTTTCTTTGATAAACATATAGAGAAATTCCTTTTTTCTTCATGTTGTTCTCTTCTTCGTTAGAAAAGCAGCTTCCCAGTAGTCCTTTTAACACCTGTGACTTGAAAATTCTCTTTGGTTTGAAGTTTGTAAAATCATGTTTGGTTATGTTACCATTTAACGTGCGTATGTCATCCGTACCCGATGAAATAAAGAATCTACAAGTATCCTATTTCACGAGACATATGGCGGGAGCATTTGAAAGGACTCACTATTCACAAACCCAACACCTCTTCAGTCTTCCAGAGCTAAGCTGTGAGCTCCGCAAAATTTCCCGGTGCCGTACAGCTTGCCAACCATTGCTAGAGTCAATTTGAGGTTTGGGTGATGCAACAAGCCTTGTCTACTTAAAATTTTATAGGATCACTGTTAATTATTCTAAAAACCAAAATTAAATTAATACTACCTTTAATATTTAAATACTCTTAACAATCTAATCCCTCTAAAGTTTGGAATCGAGAGTCATCACCAAAGCACAAATGAATGAGAAAAGGTAGATGCAGTGACCTGCTTTTTGGGGCGCACAATATGGAAACCAAGGTATGGTAAAGATATTAGAAAAAATACAAAGACCGTGTTATCATTCTAGCAGCTAAAAACTGAAATTGCTTATTCATCCGAGGATCATTTTTCAAACTCTAACCAAACGAGGCCTTATGATGTGCTTTTCATTTCAAATGAGAACAAAACTGAAAAAGTTGGAAATTCCTCAAAAGCAAACGGGCACTATACTTCTTTGCGCAGGGCATAATGAATTTGAATGCTATCTAGGCACTCAGTTTCTTTTCCTTCCATTTTCCTTTTTTCTTTTGGTTTCCACCCATTTGCCTCGTAAATTAGATCCCTAAACACACCTTCAACTATAGTTTAGTGAGCCATTCAATTTATTTACCTGCTTAACCTTGGGGCAAAGTTTTCACTAGCCCTACTCCCCTAAAGACTTCGAAGACATCAGCCATCTAAAAGAAGAGCGAGGAATAATAACCGAATTCTCAGCTACTGTCGGGGATAACTTGAGCCTGCCCATGCTTGTGTTTTTTCATCCCTCTGATCAACTATTGGTGTTTCCAGATTTACAACGTCTGAAGGCTATGAAAAGTGAGAAAACAAGTAGGAATACCGATTATGGTAGAACACATCATACCAACAAAGAGTTCTCATGCCATTCCCAAAAAGAAAAGAAATTTAGAGTACAACAAATCTTGAGGACATCCAGGGTGCAAGCAGCTCAAAAGATCAACATACATGAAGCTACATGGCATTAATTTCACCGGAAGCAAAATTACTTTCTCTAAAATCCACATGATGAGCATCTTGTAAGAGATTGAACTCATAAATGCAACACCGGCATGTGTCCGGTACTTATTGCGAAAGAAATGATCTTTCATCCATGTGCTTGCACATAACAATATCCATGGCAATAAAACTCATGATTTGATCCAAAGAAAGGACTTACAAAGATCTCACTTTTGTAGATCCTTAGGTGCCTTACCGGGTAGGACATTGTCTGGAAGAATAAGCTCTGGGGGAGTTTCACGTACAACACCCAGCATTGAGTCATACTCTTCATCACGACGAGCAAACTTCTTGCGAAGCACCTTCTCAAACTCGATCTCGTCAAAAGGCTTTGCGTTCTCAGCTGAATGGACCTGCGCAAGGTTGGAATAATTGGTGGCAGACTGAGTGATAAAGGCTACTTCTTCTTCAGTGAGCTTTCTCAAAATTTGGCAGGGTTTCCACCCCACACCTGTTAAAAAAGAATCGAGACTGAAGTTACCAACAGCTTACATATATAGCAGATAAAAAAAGCTTCGGTATATAAAATAAGGGAGATCACTATATTTCCCAAATGTTATTCCTTTTATAAAATAATTACTAAGATACATGGAATAATTGTTCTCAATCCCATGTTTTTAGGACGACATACTTGGAGTCCATAGACAAAATCCAATCCACCACTTCCAAACCAAAATAGTCCTGAATTTGAAAGATGACAAGACAGTTCTTCTGTCATGTAAAAATATGCCATATGTATTTAAGGGCACATCGCATCATAACACAAAGACTCCTAGCTCAGATCAGTTGTCCCAGCTCCCACTCCCAGTCACAACAAGATTACAAACAGGAAAATCCTGTGTCTTACAAGCAAAGCAAGAGGCAAACAATGCTCTCTTAAACATGGTTTGTCTACAGCTTCATGCAGCACATAGCATGCACAGTAATATACAAATTCTAGGTCAATCAGGCTCTCCAAATCCTGCAGGACTGACAGAACCTTTGAACCTTGTCTATGCTGATAGTATAAACAACCAATCCGCTTACCCTATAAATATTGTCATAAATTGATCCCTGGGTAGATCGGACAACAACCACAAACAGAGCAACTTAAAAATTGACAGAGAGAGTGGAGCATACCTCCCCAGCTGGAATCCTGGTGTTCTGTCTCACAAGTGCTCCACCAGCAACCATTCCATGTTTCTCCACAACAACTCCATCTAAAAGTGTAGCTCCCATACCAACAAAAGCCTCATCCTCAACAGTACAACCATGTAAAACTGCACTATGACCTGCCCAGACCCAATTTACTCACCACAATAAGATAAGAATTGGGACAACTAAAAATCCTTCACATGCACAAACTACAGCACAACTCACCTACGGTGACATTGTCCCCAATGATAGTTGGCAGAACCTTTCCACTAAGATTAGACTTTGCCACATGCACAAGAGAGTTGTCCTGAATATTAGTTCCAGATCCAACACTGATGCTGTTGACATCACCTGAAGAACAAGGAATTGCAAGGATTGAACCTCAGGAGATTAAAAAAATTATAAATCCTCATTAGACAAACTTATTAAGAACACAACGCAAATTAAGTCCTAGATATTAAATGCTACAACCATATTCTGGACAACCCCTACTTGTGCAGTATAGGCTTAAAAACTTCAGTTACCCCAGAAACCCACCAAAAGAAGAGCTCTGGGGAAGTATTCATCGAGATGTTGGAAGCGTGACCACGGGAACTAAAGAGGTAAATGAACTCATTTCGAGGAGACCCAAACAACATCACTGGTCAAGCTTCTTCGTTTTAATATAGTCCACTATCTTTCCTCCACTCAGGATCCATATCTCAGTTGCTTAAGCTCCAGTTACTCGTTATGAGGGTTCTTGAGCATGATTTGGAGATACAATAATGACATGGAGATTCATGTAACTTCAATCACATATAATCCAGATCTTATAGTTAAATTGACATTCAACTGAAAGGTCTTGTGTATAAATTGTTTCAAATCAATTCCTCTTTTTGCAGTAATCTACCATTTAATCCATCATCACCACAGATTTAAGTCATTGAACTACCAGCAGAACTCCAAAACCTAACTGGATATGATATTTTAGTTAAAGAAAATTACATCAAATAAATTTCTCTAAGAAAACCGTCTCACCCACTTCATCCAACTCCACGACGAATTTCCACCGGCCAGGATGAGCATTCCCAAAATCACCTTGCACCCCCCAAACCCAGTTTTTGTTCTCTTCCTTTGATCATCATATGATGAGCTTTACATGGTCTAAAAACTACCTGTTCCCCATCCTAAAATTACTTGCTGACAAGGAACATGGTTGATTGAGCTCATCTGACCAGAATGGATAGTCTCACAAATATTAGGAAGTCATCTGAGGTCCAAATCCACTAATCTAGATAATTAGAACTCGAATGATTTTATCAGCCACACATTCTTCAAATAATCAAAAGACCTAAACAACCTATGTGCTTTGTCAAGGCTAAAAGGTCGAAACTCAGTGAAATTGTAATCTGATACCGACAGTGAGAATGACTAAAGAAGTCGTGTATCAAACGCCGGAATGCGAATAATAATTTGAGGACAACCAAGAAAACAAAGGCAACAAGGCTCTTCACAATTGGTCACATAATTGAATTCAGAATCAAACATTTGAAGAGAAGTAGAAGAAATCACAAGTAGTAGGGCTTAATTATTCCTACCTCTCAAAACGCAGCCATACCAGATAGATGATCCTCGCCCAACTTGCACATCTCCAATAATAGAGGCACTCGGGGCCACAAATGCATCTTTATCTACCACAGGAGCTTTATCAAATATATTCATAAGAGTTCGATGCCTCGACACTGAAAGATGCATTACCATGTAAGCTCATTTTGTAGGAGAGAATAAGAACCAAATGCTAATAAGGCTTTTATTTATGAGTTCACAATATAGGGCTATAGATACAGCAACGGAAAAAATAAGATGGAATGAATGCTCAGCACTGTCCCCAGCATAAAGTCATCAGAGAACATTAATCCACAGAATTTTCAGCGTGCACAATGGTAAACTATCTGAAATTATAGATTAAGCATGTTGCATCATCAACAAAATGGTCAAAATCAAACTTCACGGTTAAGAACTCTACAGCTGACTGGATACTTGTGATATCAAAGGTTGGCTAGGTTCCTTCAGAACTGTCCCAAACATGATGATCAAGTTCTATAAAGGGCATTCCCCATGTCTGACGGATAAAAGAGCAGTAGATTCTGTCCCCAAAAGAGCAGTCTAAAATGTTGAATCATAAATTCAACAAATTATGCATCAAGAAAGTTCACCCTCTAAAACATTCTGATTTCACATAATATTAAATAACAATACCCACAAAGATAACTGTTTAACTGTTTACAAAGGTACAACCACTGATCATGTTCTTTGAAAGTTAACTAAATTTAAAATCACTTTGCAATCACATCAAATTCACGGGATTTGAAAGAGAAGAAGACTTTTATTGAAACCATCATTTTGCCAAAGAATCCCTTCTTCCCATAAGAATTGACTAATTATTACACCTTAGGACACTCTTAACAAGAGAAGCCAGTACCGGGCTCCAAGAAACAGGGCTAGGATCATAAAAATTGCAAAGAAGAATCTTAGATGGCCAACATACACTACAGACGACTGGCCTCTAGTAACAAGTAAAAGAACACTGTTCAATTCAACCGTTTTCCTTAAGAAGACCTTATTAAAAACAGCACCCTACAATATTACGGCATAGGTTGGCGATTCCAACAAATTGCAGTTACAAACAATCACAGAAAATCTACAACTATGAACAGAAGCATCACGCTGAAGTCGAAGTTAACAGTGACAACAATAAAAACGAAATAAAGCTCCCAGAACTTGACGAACCAGTCGCCGAGGGACCAGGCTAGAATCATAGCAATCATGCGAAGAACAAAAACTGGCCACATTAAACAAGCGATAGGCAAGAGTGAGAGGAAAACAATCCGACCCAGTTGCATTTCTCTAGACCTAACGCATCATTACACATCACACGAGAGGAATTCCGACCGAATCATAGAGAAGAACATAGGAGATCTAATCATCGAAGGAGAGCGACTTACACTGCTCCTGGAAGTAGTAATTGCCCTGGAGGCGACAGCCGAGGCGATCGAGGGCTTGGCCTGTTTCCCGAACCCAGAACCCGACAGTGTAAATCGCTCTCCCCAGAGTCCCCATCTTCTTCACCCGCAGGTGCTTCGACTAGGTCTCACTTCGTCGTTCGCGAGCTCAATTAGGGTTTTAGTTTCGAGTTGTTTTCTGGTGCTCTTGATGGCGCCCCGCAGTAATTGGAGAGAAACAAAACGTTAGCTCCAGAGCGAGCAAGTTTTTTTTTTTTTTGGGGGGGGCCGGGGGCGGGGACGGGGGGGGAAGAGAAACTGTTTAGCGGTAGGGTAGAATATCCCGGAGATCTTAGAGGGCAGAACTGGAAATTTCGCATGCCCCCGAAAAATGAAAACAAATTCTAAGGATATGTGATGCGGAATTTCTAAAATTTATAAAAAGAGCAAAAATAATTTAAAATTAATCAAATTGATACGATCAATTTCTTTCATTAACTCCAGTCAATTAAGTTAATGAAAAATATTGACATGATTTTTTAAAATATTTTCTTTCTCCTATATGGCCAAAATATGAAATACCAGGCTAAAACAATATTTTTAGATTAAATTATAATCTTTCTTTCCCCAACTTCATTCCAACACATTGGTGTCATGCACACTCGGCCATACAATACTTTGTATTGCCTGTAATCTTTCTTTCCCTAACTTCATCCCAACACACTAGTGTCCTGCACACTCGGCCATATAATGCTTTGTATGGCCTGTAATCTTTCTTTCCCCAACTTCATTCCAACACACTGGTGTCCTTGTGGCACCCCGAACCCCTCGTAGGTCGCCACAAGCACCCAACATCACACCTTATTTCGACTCTTAGAAGAAGCGTCGTAAATCATAGACACTTTTTTTTTTTTAAACGATCCTAGCGCGACTCATTAGCGGAAGCAAAACATAATATCACCATCTCCCCCTCTATCAACCATGATACAATTGCACACCACTAATCATCATAATAAAGACAATGCCATGACACTTTATTTACATATTTTCAAGATGGGTTTCCTTGGATCGATACATCAAAAGGTAACACTAGGACTTATAGCCACACTCGGCCATAGCCTCAAAAAGAAACACTCGACCCACTATGACTAACGTGCAAGATCCCCCATTACTAGCGTCGGCTAAACATCCCAAAAAGTTTCGACTCCTACTTGTCACGTACGGGCCCTCACACCCATCCCGGTGCATCAGGCGGTGGCGGCGGTAACATCCCACGCATCACTCCGTCTCGGCGAACATGGATGAATATGAACTCCTGGACAACAGGGCCTCCAGCCAGGCCTACGTCGTACATAACCAAACAGCGCACTCTAATATACGTCAGTCCATGAACGGAAGGACAGTGAAACTCCTCGCACTCGACCTCTACATCGGAAGGTAGGCCGTAAAACACGCTCCTCGTGACAGCAGGGAGCGGCATCCTACTAATCTTAAATGTTGGTCCCCAAAAGGGGTGAGTACGTACCACTCGGCGGGTAAAAGATCCGATAACCACTCAAAGCATCATACAATACAATCATAGCATAATACATGTCATACATGCATTCCAGGCATTACTTACCTTGAAGCCATACATATACCATCATACATTCTCATCACAATCATATCACATACATGTCATCATGTCATAGATTATCATCATCATGTCATACACATATCATCATCATCATCATGTCATCATCATATCATACACATGTCATCATCATCATCATGTCATACCCATATCATCATCATCATGACATCATCATATCATACACATGTCATCATCATATCATACACATGTCATCATCATCATCATGACATCATCATATCATATCATATATGCATATCATCATGCCATAAGTGATCATCATCATATCATATCATATATGCATATCATCATGCCATACGTGATCATCATCATATCATATCATATATGCATGATTCAATTTCCACTTTTATCTTTCAATTCGATCACCACATCACTCTTTCTTGGGATCATCAATTTCATTCCATACTTTACACTTGCACCCCATCCTGGCATCGCGAGAAAACCCTCCGACATTCAGCCATTTAAGGCCACCGGGCATCCGGCAACCCCACTCTCCGGGCATCTCGCATCCCAACCGGCATCACGAGGCATCCCCTCGGGCAAAGACCTCCGAGGCTTCCGGCACCCAACCATTCCGGGCATCTCGAAACTCCTGAGGCCATCCGGCCATGTATCTCTATACATTCCGAGCATCCGGCACCCCCCATCCCGAGCATCCTGATACTCCCAGGGCATTATTATCCGCCACAAATGGTTTCCTCATTCATCATTATTCATGTTTACCAATTCATACCTCAACTCAGCATGGCACACAATATAATGGCAAACAAGATCATATTCAGCATTGAATTCATACATGCATCTCAATTCATTATCATGCATACATCAAGACATCATCATCCAATCCATATTTCATGCCTTTTACAAAATTCCAGCAAGTATCATTTTTAGAAAATATTTAAATTAAATATCCATATGCTTCTCACAAATCATGAAATTAAGACATGTGATAGACAAGACAATAAGATAGCAATTTCATGAAAAGCACATGCCCACTAGAGTTTCACACAAGAAGGTACAATTCACACAAAACAGCATGCAAATTCGGACAGAAACAGAATGCACAGTTTCCGAAATAATTTGATTAAAATATCCAAACGACCTCCAAAAATTATAAAATTTTACCAGGTTATAGCCAAGACACTAAAGCAGATTTTTCATGAAGACTTCCAAGCCAAATTCGTTTTATATTATTTTCTATAGTCATACGAAGCTTCTGGATCTAGCACTGAAACGTCCAGTGTATGTTTCTCCGAAATACTGAGTTTTCAACCACTTATTCTTCTTCGTTTCCTCTGAAATTTGGATATGTTTTACGTCAAAGGGTCCCCTACAACTTTCATTAAGGAACCTAAGTCAAATTTTCAAAGAATAGTCACCATATGGGTCCATGAAGTCTCGGATGTCCAGTACCGTGTTTCCAGATCTACCATCTTCAAGAGTAAATCGATTCACTAGGCTAAACTTGTTCATTTTACTTCAAATTTTAGTATGTTAAACTTCAAGATGTTCTCTACAAGTTTCATCAATAAGTCGAAGAGAGATTCTTAGTGAAAATCAACATGCAACCACGAATCCACCGAAAGGTCAGTGAAATCGTTCCAGATCTGGTGTCTCCGTAAGATGAGAGTTTGACCCCTCAAATCTCCATCATTTTGTACCAAATTTTAGTATGTTGTATTTTAAGATGTTGGATACAACTTTCATGAAGAAATAAAAGTCAAAATCGAACTCAAAACATGCATGCAAGCTCTCACAAGATTCTGAGTCAGGCGGATCTCACGAAAACAGCATGCAACTCAAGAAAACAAACCACATTAGCTTCACTTTCTTGCCTCCAAACATCCTAGATTCCAACCACACATGCAAGACATTCATGCAAGAGTAGAAAGCGGATCCCAACTTGCCTCTAGACCGAATGAACAGCAGCAAGCGGACGGCACACCGGCGACGGACGGACAGTGTGCGGCGGCGACTCCTTCCTCTCCCTCTCAGCTTCTCCTCTCTCGGCCTCACTCTCTCTCTCTCTCGCACGGTTCTCTCTCTCACTTGGCCGAACAACACAACCGGCCACTCTCTCTCTCTCCTCTTCCTTTTATTTCCCCATTTCTCCATCATTGGCAATGATTACTTGCCACTCCAATTGGCCAATGCATGCAAGCTCCTTCTTGCCACTTGGCAAGGCTCATGCATGGGCCGACCACCCTCCTTCTTGGGCCTCCCTTGGGCCGGCGACAGCCCCATCCGTGGGCCTCTATTGGGCCGGCCATTCGGCCCACCAAAAATCCCCCCTTTGGGCCTAAGGCCCAAACCTAAATAAAATTAAATTTTTCCCTTTTTATTCTTTCTTCTATGAATTTTAAATTTCAAATTCCACATGGCCAAAAATCTTGTAACATTTTATTTATAGGAATTTAATCTATAAAGTGCATAGCCAAGCATAGATTATTATCATTAATCTATCTAATTTAAAATCTCATAAACACAAGCACATAACACATAACCTTAAGAGAAAACTAATGGCTAAAGCATAAACCATAGGTAATTTCATTACCTAATTACGGGCTTTAATACACCTTAGAGCTTGTCTTGAATTTTGGGATGCCACAGTCCTGCACACTCGGCCATACAATGTTTCGATTGGAGCCATCTAAATGTTCTGTTGATAACTGTTGTTGTAGGCAAATTCCACCAAGTGTAGTTGTTCTTCCCAACTTCCTTGGAAGTCTAGTACATAAGCTCGCAACATGTCTTCAAGGGTTTGAATTGTCCTCTTAGACTAGTCATCCGTCTAAGGATGATATGCCGTACTGTACTAGAGCTTGGTACCTAAGGCACTATGTAAGCTCTTCCAAAAAGCGGCAGTAAATCTCAGGTCTCGATCTGAAGTAATTGTCACCGGCACTCCATACAGACGAACTACCTGACGCACATACAGATCTACGTGTCTATCCAAACTAAGGTCCTTTCGAACTGCAATGAAGTGGGCCGACTTTGTTAGTCTATCGACCACTACCCAAATCAAATCATTTCCTCTCTGACTCCTCGGTAGTCCAGTCACGAAATCCATCGTAATATGCTCCTATTTCCATTATGGGATCTCGAGAAGTTGCAGAAGTCCTCCCGGCTTACAATACTAAGCTTTCACCTGCTGACATGTCAAACGCTTGGCGACATTCTTGGCGATTTTCGCCTTTATACGTGACCACCAATAGTGTTGACGCAAATTCCGATACATCTTAGTACTACTAGGATAAATGCTGTAACTGCTACGATGTGCTTCTGATAAGATATCCTCTCTAAGCTCCATATCGTCAAGTACAGTCAAACGTCCTCAGAACCTCGGTGTTCCTTCATCAGAAATTTGAAAGTTAGTCTTTCTTTTCTTAGTGTCCTCCTGTAAAATCTTTTGCACATCTGGATCTGTCGGTTGGAGTAGCTTGATTTTGATCTGGACATCCAGTTCAATTCTAAGGGTGGCCATAAAACTCAAAAAGTGGCCTACCTCAAACTTGAATACCGAATTTCGAGCTCTCTCAATTTAGGTTCCACTCCTTAATCAAAATATGAGCAACTTAAGACTTTCGACTCAAAGCATCGGCGACCTTGTTCGCCTTTCCCGGGTGATATAGGATATCACAGTCGTAGTCCTTCAGCAATTCATCCATCGGCGCTATCTCATGTTCAACTCCTTCTGAGAGAACAAGTACTTGAGACTTTGATAATCCGTGAAGATTTGGAATTTTTCTCCGCACAAATAGTGTCTCCAAATCTTTAGGGCAAAGACAATCGCCACGAGCTCTAAGTCATGCGTTGAATAGTTTTATTCATGAGGCATCAATTGACGAGAGGCGTATGCAACAACTCGGCCATGTTGCATCAACACACAACCCAATCCTCTGAACGACGCATCACTATAGATCTCGAATCCTCTAGGACTATATGGAATGGTCAGCACGGGTGCGATAGTTAACTTTTGCTTCAGTTCTTGGAAACTAACACAGCCCAATCCTCTGAACGACGCATTACTATAGATCTCGAATCCTCCAAGACTAGATGGAATGGTCAGCATAGGTGCGGTAGTTAGCTTTTGCTTCAGCTCTTGGAAACTACTCTCGCACTTGTCTATCCACACGAATTTTTCTTCTTTCTTCAAGAGTTTAGTCAACGGCGACGCTAAAGCTAAAAACCCTTCCACAAACAATCTGTAATAACCTACCAAACCCAGGAAAATTCTAATCTCTGTCACGGTAGTCGATCTCGGCCAGTTGATCACTATTTCAATCTTGGACGGGTCCACGAAGATTCATTCACCTGAAATCACATGATCTAAGAAAGCAACACGAGTCAACCAAAACTCGCACTTGCTGAACTTGGCATACAACTGATGGACTCTCAGTGTCTGAAGCACTAATCTCAGATGACTCTCATGCTCCTCATCACTTCTTGAATATACCAGAATATCATCGATGAACACGATCATAAAGTGATCTAGATATTCTTTGAATATCCGATTCATCAAATCCATGAAGACAGCTGGAGCATTCGTCAACCCGAATGGCATCACTGTGAACTCATAATGACCATATCGAGTATGAAATGCTAACTTAGAAATGTCCTCCTTCCTAATTCTCAGCTGATGATATCCTATCCTTAAGTCAATCTTCAAAAATATCGACGCTCCTTGCAATTGATCAAACAAATCATCGATCCTCGAGAGTGGATATTTGTTCTTAATTGTTACCTGATTGAGTTGTCGTTAGTCAATGCACAGACGTAACGAACCATCTTTCTTCTTCACAAACAAAACTAGTGCTCTCCAAGGTGATGCACTGAGACAAATGAATCCCTTATCCAATAGCTCTTACATCTGTACCTTCAATTCCTTCAACTAAAATAACACCATTCGATAAGGAGCCTTAGAGATTGGCTTTGTCCCGGGTGCTAGCTCAATTACAAACTCAATTTCTCTCTCTGGTAGCAATCCTAGCAATTCCTTTGGAAAAACATTTGGAAATTCTTGTACCACAACAATGTCTTCCATCTTCAACTCCCCAACCCCGACAGTTGCTAGGTAACCTTGACAACTCTCGTCTAACAAACAAGTTGTTTCTGGTGACGAGATCAAGATAATCGAGGGTCCTCCTCGATTTGCGACAAACTTGAAGCTCTCACCCTCTAACGGGTTAAACTGAATCGCTTTGTGATAGCAGTCCATCTTAGCTCGTTGCTTGGTGAGCCAGTCCATACCAATTATCAAATCAAAGTCATACATGGCTAAGACTAACAAGTTTATTTTCCCCTCTCACTCACCAATCACTAACTTACAATCGAAACAACCCAAAGCAAATATATCACTTTATCCTTCAATGGTGTGGATATACTAATTGCCGACTCAAATAACATAGGACCAACTCCTATCAACTTAACATATTGCTCGGCAGTAAAGGAATGAGTTGCTCTTAAGTCGACTAAAACATAAGCAGGATGGTCGTTCAGCGAAACCATACCTATGATCAAGTCAAGCGCAGCCTCTGCTTGACTTTGTGTGATGGCATACACTGTGCCTTGAACTGGGGGTTTAAGCTGTCCTCCCTACGGTGCGTTCTGAGGCGCATACCCTCTGATCTGACCCATTTGCAGTGGTGGCAACTGCGGTTGTCCTCTTTGTTTATTAGAACAATCTCTAATCATGTGGCCCTATTGGCCACATCCAAAACAAACACCCAGCCTTCGAGGACATGGCGCTATACCATGTTGCCTTCCACAAAAGCGACACAGGCCACTCCGACTCGACTATGATTTTTCAATTCCACCCTTCCTGTTGAGGGCGGAACTTGGAATCTTCCTCCAGGCATGGGCCTCTTCCCATGAAGGATTCCTTCTCGATGCGAAGTAAACCTCGATCCAGACAAGGCGACTTGCTCATTCAAGCTCCTTTCAAGCAGTTGTGTTCGACGATAGATTTCTCGGTAATCAACCAAGTCAAACGGCACCAGTGGCTGCTTTAACTCTTGTCAAAGGCCATTCTTAAACCTTCGAGCCTTTTCCTTAGGGTCTTCAATCAGCCTCGGAGTATACTGAGAAAGTTCTGCAAATTTGGCCCCATATTGGTCAACAGTCATTGACCCCTGAGGGAGTCATAGAAATTCTTCTATCTTTTACTCTTTAGCGTTCCTCAAGAAGTGCTATTCATTGAACACCTGGAGGAATGCATCCCACAGTGGGACCACTTTTTTCTGGAAACACTGTCTCTCTAGCGACTCTCCACCAGGTGTTAGCATTGCCCTACAACTAATATACTGCCAAGGTCACCTTCTTTGCCTCAGTGCACATCAAGAGTGCAAAAGCCTTCTCCATATCTGTATCCACAGGGATGCGGCCTCGGGGTCTCTAGTACCCGTGAATCTTGGCGAGCTCAATTTCAAAAACTGTTCCACCAGCTTGTGTATCGGTCTCTCTCTACACCACTATGTTCTCAAGTTGAATCTCGATAGGTGCAGTAATAGGTATGGCAACAAGTGCAGTGGCAGGTGCAGCAACTACGGCAGCAGCAACAACGGCTTGATTCTGTGCCTACTGTGCCATCACATCTCTCATGGCTTCTAGCGCCTACATGATCCCCTCAATTCTAGGATCACTAGGGGCTGCTACCCCGGCACCAACGGGAGGTGGTGCCACTCCACTCGCACTAGCCTGTGCTGGTGCTCGACCTCGACCTCCTTGGGTACCGACCCTAGTCGGCGTTCTGCCCCGAGTTACAGCCCTAACGATCCTCTTGCTAGATGTTCTTAGCTCCTGATCACTCATGGCTCAGCTTTCTCTACTGAAGCCTCCTTCCAATTCCACACCGAATTAGAAATAGAGTGCTCCAAACAACAGGCAATTTTACCAATCAACTACTACAGACATGCACCAGCATAAATTTAAAGGCCTTTCCTACTACTATCCCATGAACCATCACACCTTATCACTCAAATCTCTAAACCATTGCTCTGATACCACTTAAACGGGAATGTCACACCCCAATCCTTGGGCGCGCGCCCATCCCTCACTAGTCGATTAAATAGCAACGTCCCAGGATGCATCGCGGACCTTGTTCATTTTAATTCGTATGCGGAAGCAGATATAAAATTCCTAAACAATAAAACAATGGGATAGGAGAGTAGGACTAACAAACTTGAACCTAAAAAACCATCACACTTATATACGTATATAACAACTGAGTCATATATATACATACAGTATACTAACAGGTTAGGTTCTACTCAAGCTAGTTTATTACACAGGTCTTGCAAACAGGAGTGGGGTTTCAATCATCTCCTAGATCCTCCTCTGGGTCCTCCTCCGGGTCCTCGTCGACAATCTCACCTTCCTTCATGCTCCAGCTGGAGTCCATTGCTGAGTACACCGGAGAGTTAGAATCGCCCTCGAGTTTAGGATCCTTCACATCAACCACCGATCCACCATTGTGATTTGCTGTCCTCTTCCCAAACGCTATCTCTAAAACGTACAGAGGTACATCAAATTCCGGTACCGGGCCCACCCTTCGTCCATCATTGTAATGGCGATACCATGACCGGTATTTGTAGGGCACCTTTTGGGGTTCACCCACATCAACCCAGATGGTGGATTTCACTAGTACATATTCCAAGCCTTTAGGGTAATGGTGTATTGGAATGTGATGACCTATCTCAGTGATTTCCTCCGATATATCAAAATGCTTGGCAGGAGGTGGAGGTACTGCCATTTGTGAACTTGAAATGTTATCCCACAATGGGGTGAGACGACGTCTCAGTAAGTTCTATCCCCTAAGACTCGATTAGGAAGAAAATACGCCCTAAGGGCTACCTAAGCACACTACGGGTCAGAGGACTTACTTTGGCCTCAGTTCTTTCCTATCAGACAATAGAATTCAAATAGTTATTCACTCAGATCGAATCATCGATCAATTGACTCAGTCGATTACATGTCACCACGACCTTCTCCTGGTTGGTACATTCAATACTATCTATAAGGTCCTATTAATTCAAGACTGCTCACCCAAAGCTGAAAATTAGATAGTATAACTTGCCAAAAACTAATAATATAGTATACTGTATATATGCTCACCCAAAGCTGATAGATTAGGGCCTTCAGGCCAACATAGAATATTATATATGCTCGCCCAAAGCTGATAATATGTGCTCACTCAAAGTTGATATTATGGTATACTATTTATATGCTCACCCAAAGCTGATAAATTAGGGCCCCCGGGCCAAAGTAGTATACCACTCCAATTATATAGCCAATTTCTCATTTTTATCATACTCAATAAAAATAGTCGTGTGTGGGTACACGGTTGGCCTGAGCCAAAACGCCATAATTTCAAAATTTAACTTCCCACTGGCTTCAACAGCCTAGAAATATATTTTTGGCGCTGTAAACCCATAGCTGGTAAAAATCCAATTAATTATTAAAATTAATTAATTTAAAAATAAGTTCTTAATTTCACAATTAAATCACAATCAGTAAAATTTAAAGCTCAATTAAATAAACAGATCACACCGCTACAATCGTGTAATTTTCCAGTCACCGCCATCCCGTTTGATTTCCATAAAATAATTAATTAATTAAATAATTACAAAAATTATTAAATAAATGCAATAAATCCAACTTGGGCCCGTAATGCCTAATTAGACGCCGAAACGGACCTAGAAAATTTTCGAGACTCGTTAAATAAATACTAGAGTCTATTTACTCGCTAATTGCACTAACTATCCACCTAACATGCATTGACAATTAGTTAAATTCACTAATCTAATCTAATCTAATCTAATCTAACCACCTAATTAATCTTAGCCTAAATTAATCAACCCCTAAATGTAATTAACCTACTAAGCAAGGATTAGTGAGTTAAACTCACTTGTTCAGCGATCCGATCGGCTCAAATCGTCAGGGACGCAACTTGGCTTGATTCTCTCCAAAGCGGGCCTAACTTTTGGGATCGAAAAGCGGACCCAAAATGGGCTAAACAAGTTGCTAGAAACCCACAACTTTTGCTTATGTTCTTGGCTGTAAAACAAAGGAAACGGGGTTGGTTTAGACAAACAAGACCGGCGGAGGTGGCACGGGCACTCGATGGCCACCGGCGGTGCTTCACGGCGGCTTCACGGCGGCGGGACGGCTTTGGTTGAGCTCCACAAGACACGGAGCAATGGCTGGGACGTCAGGACAGGTGGGACTAAGTGGAGGCATGTGCGGTGAGGCGCGGAGCAGCGGCGGTACGCGAGACGGCGAACAGCAGTGGCGTGCGGTTGAACCGGCGGCTTTGGCGATGGCTCGACGGTAAGGCAGCTTCTAGTTCGATTTTCTCCTCTTGAAGGCAGCAAGAAGAAGAGGAGTGGAGGTGGTCGACGGTGCTAAGGAGAAAGGGAGAGAATGAGGGAACCAAGGGGGACCACAAGCCTTATTTTCCCCTCCATTGTCCCCTTGACCCTATCCCCTTGCATGGTTGTCTTCCACCACCCATTTCTAGCCTTCAAATCCTTCTAGAAACCATTTGAAATGGTCCAATTGTTGTAGGCTAGTGGGGGCACACGAATTCACAAGTCTTCTCCCTCAATTGGACACCAAATCTTCTTAATTCAACACAAACCGACCTCTATAAAATCAACCGACACCTCATCAATCCACTTGGTATTTTTCCTCACTGATACAACCCACTTGCATCCCAATTGCGCTATCAAAAACGATCCCTGACATTTTTTGAACAAAAATAGCCATACCTCGACTTTTTCCCAAAAAGTCTCGATTTGCAGGAAAATCTTCTGAGACTGAGTCGACGCTCTTAGAATTAATTATCACACAACAGAACTTTCAATTTCTGAAATTGGATTCAAATTCGCAGTTAATTTCAATCTGGCGCGTTTTTAGCGTGACCTAGGCTACTAGGTAGCTTTCAGGACTTTTTAGTACAAATGATCTGTGGTTGATTTTCTTCAAGCCACAATGAACCCACTCGACACATTGGTGACTCTCGGTTGTCGTGAAAATCTCGAGGATTTAAATACGGACATAGGGTACCAAAACGATAGAAAAATCATTTTAGGGCCAGTCGACGAGAATTTTTCAATTTAGTGGAGTCACCCACATTTAGCAACATATCTTAATCGAACCGACCTATCTCTATTCTCTAATCAATTTTTAACTATGTCGTAATGGCCTTTAAAGATGAGCATGGTCGAGTAGCCGATTCTTGGTCGAATTCTTAAGTCTATTGCGTTAAAATTCCTTAATGGCTTTCCCAGATAGTCTAGTTATCTCGAGAGTGATCAGCTCTGAGAACAGCCCTATAGGCGTGGATTAATTTAATTGAAAGCAGAAGTGAAAATTTAGGATGTCACAATCTGCTTCTCCAATCCACCTTCAATGGATAGATTGAAGATGGCTATAAAAGAGAATGCCTCAAAAGCTATGTGTTAGAGGGGCGCAATTTAAAAAGATCAAGAAGCTTACTTCCATCTGTTTTTCTTAGCTATATGCTCTATGTCGTACTGTTTGTCTGAAATTAGTATTCATGTTATTCAGCAATTGTGCTAAGGATTAAATGTACAAGAGCAAGAGCAATTGAGTCTAGAAAGGATAAGTGCTAGCCATTTGTAACTTCCCAAGCAAATTACTAATGGAATCTAGCCTGTGTTGTGGCTATTAGTCTAAAGAGTGGATATAGGCTTGTGGATAAAACCGAACCAGTATAATTCTCCGTGCAGTGCTATTTACTCTTATTTGCACACGGTTACTTCACAATTTTTCAAAAATCACGTTGATCCGATCTTTATTTAGCAATTAACTAATTTCCGCGAAGATCATCAAACTTTCTAAAACAACTCCTTCACCAACAATCTGTTCATGCCTCTATATTGTTAGCCACCAACAAAGTGTACAAGTGTAAGAGTTGTGGTTATGTCCTGATAGTGTGATCTATCGTATAAAAGATAAACACTTGTTGGCTGTAACTTGCAATGCTAATTACAAGTGGATTCCAAATTGATTGTGGCTAATAGTTTTGAGAGTGAATGCGGGTTTGGTTTGGAATTAAGCCGAACAAGTGTTTATCTTTTAATTGAAATTGAAATGAGATGAAATAAGGCTATAACCAATAAAAAGAGGGTTGAGGACATTAGGACAAAAGCCATACAAAATCCCAAACTATGCCAATCGTGATACATTTACTCTAATTTTTTTATGACACAAGAAATCCAAAACTTATGCATATATGACACATTTACCTTTCATTAAAGTTTTGTAAGGAGAGCCATTAAAAATCAATCTATTGATGCTAGAAAGGAAACATTTGTTGACATAATACTAATGTGGCTTAAGTGAAATAAAAACGATATTTTTTTGACTAAAAATTATCTAACGAAACATTGATGGAGGATAAATGTGTCACATAAGTATAATTTTGAGATTTTTTATGTGATAAGAAAAAGATTATGGTAAATGTGTCACTAGAAATTATTAGGTAACAATTTTTTATTAATTGTGAGAATAACAATCTGTTTTTTTGGAACACAAAAAATTAAATAACTAATAATTACAGTCCACTTCTTCAAGAATTTATAACTCACAATAAGTTGTTATTCTCACAACAGCTCATGTATCACAGTTGATATAGTTTAGGGTTTTTGGTGTTATAAAATAAATTCAAGGTAAATATGTCACAATTACAACAGTTTGGGTTTTTTTTTTTCAACTTCTCCCTGCGCTTTAGTACGGAATGAATTTCTCAAAGTATTATTTACATTGGAAAAGAGAAAAAAAAAACCCTGTCTTGGAAATGATAAAAATTGTTTAATTAATTGTTTAACAGAAAGTTTTTTGGGCATATGTAAATAAAATGCTAAAACAAATCTGATGCAACAGCTGTCACGGGGTGCGGTGCACACGAGCATTCCTCTTAATGTGATTGGGTGGCAGAATTATTCCTCGTAAGCGCTGACGCAGGAAACCTATTGGTAACGTTAAAGCGATCGCACAATTTCTCAAAGCACCAAAACAGAACCAAACAGAGGGAACAGAGAAAAAGAAAAAGAGGAAGAAGAAAGGCCTCCGGTTCTCGTACGCAGCTGCTCGGCTGGCGCTTCCGCAGCCGTGGCGGTGGACCGGTGGTTTCAGCCGTATCGTCTCGGGACGAAGAACAAACCAACTGATCGACGACGAGGAGGAGCCCATTTACTAGATCGCTGAATATCTCGCCGCGTAATCCAAAAACTTCTTCTTTTCTTGCTCTTCTTCGTGTTCTTCGAGACATTGGAAGCGCTTGACAAACCGAGCATTCCATCTATTTCAATCTGCCTCGATCTGCGATTCTGGGCATCGGAACTTTCTGGTTTTTGTTTGCTCTCATTTCCAATGCATCTATCTCCCCCGGTTTTTGCACGTTGAATGAATCTTTCTTTGAATTTGGGATTTGCCATATGGTTGCCCGTTCTTGTATCTGGCCTTGCATGATTCACCGAGTTAGAAGATGTTCCCTATTTGAATTTGCATTTTTATTACGAAACTCTCGTTCTCGACTAAAAGATAATCCATCATTGCCGAATTTAGAGACCCATCTCACGACGCCGTGGATTTCGACGGAAGCTCATGTGCACTTGGTTGGCTTTGTAGTTGGACCTAGCTACCGTTAGGACCTTGCGCAAATGCATATCAAGAGCATTGTACATGAGCTCAGGGAGATACGAGACAGAATCAAAGATATAGCGGGAGAAAACTCAAGCGGAGACACGTGCATCGCCAAGGAGATCGCACATTGTTCCTGAAACCACGGTTCCAACGCCTTCACGTCCGGAGGCGGTACAGCAGGGGCCATGGGCTAATTTGCCTCCCGAATTGTTGCTTCACATAATAAAGCGTGTCGAGGCGAGCCAGATCTCGTGGCCATCTCGGAGAGACATCGTTGCTTGTGCCTCTATTTGTAGATCGTGGAGAGAGGTCACCAAAGAGGCCGTGAAGACTCCGGAGCAATGTGGGCGCCTGACTTTCCCCATTTCTCTGAAGCAGGCAAACTCTTTTTGCTCGTACACTTGTTTTCCCCTCAGCTTAGTTTCTGTAACTGTGACTTGAAATTAACTCCTTTTATCTTATTTTCTTTCAGCGAGGACCTAGAGATTTTCCAATCCAATGCTTCATTCGCAGGGACACGGCGAATTCAACCTTTTTCTTGTATCTCGGTTTGAGCCCCAGTAAAAATTTTGTTGCGAATCTTCATTGCTTATATTCTTCAGGGTTTATTGGACCTGAGTGAGACTAGGACTGTGTGTGGACTTTGTAAGTGAAGTTTTAAAAAACGCAGTTTCTACAATGTGGTGTAAGTTTGATCTTTGTGAACCGGTCGATTTACCAAATAATTCACGTTCCTTCTTTTTGTCATTTTCATTTGCCAACTCTAGCCGTTATATTTGTCTATAGCATCTTTCCCTGATTTGTCGAGATTGCATATTTAGGATGGTTGTAGGCATTAGAAGAACCTCCACTTCATAACAAATAGAGTAGATCGCTTGAGTATCGCACCTTTATTTTTCTAAAAAGCCATCGATGAAATTTAGTATGTTGATGTGTTTATTTTAATATCATAACTGTTTTTATCTTGAAACATATTATCGCTTCAACCATGGAATATCGATGATTACAGGCCTGTCTGAGGGGACGAGCAAACTGCTTTTGGCTGCAAGAAAGATCAGAAGGGCCTTGAGCACAGATTTTGTAATATCATTCGTAGCAGATGATTTTTCTCAAGCTGGAACTTCTTATGTCGGCAAACTGAGGTTGGTTCTGTCGTTTGTGTTGTGTCTGTTCGTGTAAGTTTTTCTTGCATCTCTCTCTTCTCAGTTTAATTGTGAATTTTCCAGCAGGTCTAATTTCATAGGGACCAAATTCACTGTTTACGACAGTCAACCTCCATGGGACGCTGCAATCCAATCAAACCATAAGTCTCATGGAAGACAGAACCCAAAGCAGGTGCCTCCAAGTGTCCCTTCTGGCAAATTTAGTGTGGCCACCATATCTTATGAGCTTAATGTTCTCCGAAGCAAAGGCCCAAGGAGAATGCACTGCAACATCCATTCAAATCCCACCTCTGCAATCCAGGAAGGCGGTACAGCCCCAACGCCAACAGAATTTTCAAGGATCTCTGTCGAGCCGTACTTGTCGCCACTGCCACTGCCAGCTTCAAATGGAAAGAAGCAGCTCAATGAGCATAGCTCCACCAGCTGCGAGCTGTTGAAGTCGACCCATGGTGCATGGGATCCATTGGTTCTGAGGAACAAAGCTCCTAGATGGCACGAGCAGCTTCAGTGCTGGTGCCTGAACTTCAGAGGCCGTGTCACAATGGCCTCCGTCAAAAACTTTCAGCTAGTCGCTGCCTTGGAACCTTATCAAAACGTTCCCACCGCAGAACACGACAATGTGATACTGCAGTTTGGGAAGATTGGCAAAGATATATTCACTATGGATTACCTCTATCCTCTCTCTGCCTTTCAGGCCTTTGCAATCAGCTTGAGTAGTTTTGGCACCAAGCCAGCCTGCGAATGACCTCTGTCTCGGATGTGTCTTCTCTGTCACTGGCCAAGAGCATGATGACATTTCTCCTGTTGTTGATTGTACATACTTTTCCATCGGAGAGATGTGCTTGGTAACTTTAGTAGTTCCCAGTAGTGGCTGCTGCATTGCAAGAGACAAGATATATCAACTGTTACCAATTTATTTTGATCTCAAACTTCTGCTTGCAGCAGCTTGCAGATGATAGGCATTGTAAGATGACTAGGATGTCGCCTGATTCTGTGGATCTTCTAGTTGTGTATTAAGCTCATGTGATACTTTCGAATGTACTTTTGGTATATCTTGATTATTTTGTCGACTTAGCTTTGGCACCGTGGGTCCTGCAAATGATAGGAGATAGGTGTTTGAGGACCATTATTCATTTTTAGACATTGAGCCCTAGATAGTACTGCAATTATTAGGACATTGTATGTTGCTGCTGATAAAATGTTTGTAGTGAACAATTTCTTCTGAAGTAGATCCCACTTAATAAATGATCCCTAAAGAGATCTTGTTTCAAATATTTGCCATGCTAGTTGCTCAGCCTGAGTTTTGCACGGACATTTCTGTGATCACAGTTTTGTATCATTAGTACGTAACCTCAGTTATAGGAGTTGAGATATAAAAGAAAAATTAGTATTTATTGAATCGTTAGTAAAATACCACCAAGAGAGATAATGATGCGGGAACATCCGACTAAGCTCCGTCGACGAACTCAACACTATCAATGGTGATCCAAGCCAAGAAAGAATTTGGGCATAACGTGACTTGATGGATCCATAAATGAAATTATCAATGGAGAAAACTATTGATCATAAAAGCGACTATGGAGTTGTCGAATCACCATATCATATGCCAGATTCAAGGTCGAACAATAACCTACCAATGGGACGCTATTTTGGGTAATTTCTAGGGATGTTCAATGAGCTTTCAAGATGCTTATTTTTTGGTTAAGCTTGGTGGATAAATTTTGAATATAAGGGACGAGGTTGAAGAGTCAAGAATACAAGTTCCCATGTTATTACTTGTGTCTCTAAGTTCCTACGAGTCTTTATTGTTATGTAAGTTTCAAGAGTCAAAGTCTTAAGTCCCTAGGCTCTTTATTATGCTTTCTAGTTTGCAAATCCTTTAATGTTTCGGCAATTCCCTAGATATCGACTCTCTTCAAAATAGAGGAAGACTCTCCATTCTAACACAGATGATATTGATGAATGAAAATATTTGAGATTTCCTCTATATGAGCAAATATCTTTAAGAGTGGATATCTCCTATTTCGGTCTCTTTATCCTTAGAGAGTGGATTACTCCTCGGTGGTGAGCCAAGAAGCGCTTTATCCTCGGCTGATGGTTTGCCTTTATGCCTTAGTGGTGAGATTCTCCTATTCGAAGTCCTCTAGCCTTAGCAGGTGGTTTGTCCTTTAAGCTTTGGTGGTGAACTTCATTGATCCCGATCCTCCTCTTTGGTTTGTGGTGTGTCCTTTATACCTTGGTGTTGATCATCTTTCTTATATTATCCTTTTGACAGCCATCCTCTTATACACCATTCCCACACTTAACCCCAAAAATTTCCTATTCTGGAATCACTAGCCCCCCCCAACACATAAAGTTGGTATCAAAGCTCAAAGTTGAACTCATTTTGAGTGATTCCTTTCTGTTAATCAATTCATATTCAACATGAATGATCTGGTTTAAAGAGGCTTGGCTTTGGAACAAGCATACAATAAAAGTCAAGATCATGTAATACAAAATCTCCAACAACAAATGGAGCGAGTTCTCAATCTTCTAGAGGATTTGGCGAGACAAGGACAACCAACAATGCATCCTAATGATTGACATTGACCTGACGACTCAAATTCTCATCAAAGTTCTAATGGTGATTCCTATTTGGATGAGAAGAGATATAAGGTTGATGTCCTTAAATTGACAAAATATGCTTCTCTTTGGTGGGTGAATCTAAAGCATCAATGAGACAGAGAAGGAAAAATCCAAATCAATTCTTGGAAAAACTTAAGAAGTTGATGATGAAGAGGTTTTTGCTCAACAATTACAAGCAAGACTTGTTCTTCAAGCTTAATTCTCTAAATCAACAAGGGTGTGAAGTTTCCATAAGTTCTAGAGCAAACCATCGCTTGTTTCCTTGGTGGAATAAATCAAGAAACTTCTAATTTTGTTGAACTTCAACCTTATTGGTCTTTTGAAGGCATATGTAAGTTGGCCATTAAAGTTGAAAAGCAAATGAAGAATAGCGAGAGGTTTTCTTTCAAAACCTCAACAAAGGGGACATCCTACTTTAGGGGTGCTTCCTCGAGCAAGATCGAAAGTATGTCAACCAAAGACAAAGGCAAGGAGAAACTTGCCGAACCTTATGAAAAAGTCCAAAAGAAACCAGATGGTGAAGCAAGGAAATACTTTAAGTGCCATGGTTATGGGCATTTACAAGCTAATTGTCCTAATCGGAGAGTTATGACTCTTCAAGAAATTGAGGAGATCAATTTGGCACTTCAAGAGGTTGAGAACAATCCGAACCAAAATGGTTCCAAATCTAAAAAGGAAGAGGAGATTGTTGGGAAAGCTAATGACGGCGAGTTATTGGTTATCCAAAGAGCATTACATGCTGAACTTTCTCCTGATGAGAATGAGTAAAGGGAGAACATCTTTCACACCCGTTGTACTATTAACGTGAAGGTTTGTTCAGTAATCATTGATGGTGGTTTGTTCGGTAATCATTGATGGTGGCAGCTACACCAATGTCGCTTCAACAACCTTGGTTGACAAGCCAAAGCTTCCAACTACTAAACAACCTCCACCGTACAAGCTCCAATGGCTTAGTCAAGGAAATGACCTCAAAGTAACCAAACGAGCTCCTATATCATTTTCGATTGGGAAGAATTATTGAGATCAAGTTATGTGCAATGTGATTCCCATGGATTCATGTCACCTGTTATTGGGAAGGCCTTGGTAATATGATAGAAATGTTGTGCATGATAGGCATAAGAACATGTACTCGTTTAAGAAGGAACAAAAATGCATTACTTTTGTACCCTTAATCATTTCATGATACATAAAAATCAACCTAGGGAGGAAAACATGAGCAAGGAAAGTCTATTCTTGAGTGAAACATGAGTTGAGAAAGCCATTAGCAAACAAAAGAATGTATTTGCTTTGCTTATGGTAGAAAAAAGAGTGAGATAGAGTGACCCGTGCACCCAAAAATGCATTCCTTGTTGAAAGAATTTGCAAATGTATTACTGGAAGAATTGCCACTTGGATGCCTCCAATAAGAGGTATTAAGCATCACATCGATTTGCTATTCGATGCTCCTCTACCAAACAAAGTATCTTGTTGATGCAATCTAGAAGAGACAAAGGAGTTGCAAAGACAAGTCAATGAACTTATCGATAGAGGATATGTTCAAGAAAGCATGAGTCCATATTCTGTTCTAGCTCTACTCATGCCCAAGAAGAATGGTTCATTTAGAATGGATGCCAATAGTCAAGCCATCAACAACATCACCATTACATATAGGTATCCCATTCCTAAACTTGATGATATGCTTTATGAATTATATGGTTCATCTTGTCATGACCCAACCCCTTGCGTCCCTTGGTGGAGGAAAAAAAATGTCGGGTTTAGGGATATTTAATCATGGGAGCTCCCTGATGGTACATGTCCCAAAAGATATCATCACTTCATCCTTCGAGATTGACCAAGTGAGTTTGCTCAATCAAGGTCGTGAGCTCCCCTAAGCTTGTACTTCATGTGACAATGATAGTTGTTGTGATTTGCATCCACACATACGATACACCTTGAAAAGGAGAACATATGTGAATAGTGAATTTAGGGGTGTCTTTACCATAGTAACCCTCTCAATAATACTTTCATCCATAATGATTGCATCACTTTATCCTTTAAGAGATTTCCAGATCGAGTATGATAAATTATGGTAAGTCTTGTCAAGACTCATACCTTTAATGATGGATCCATTTATTATCAATGAGTTATTTAAGACAACCTAGATAAAAGTTAGAAGTCACCACTAGCCTCATTTTTTAGGTCAGCTAGAAAACCCAATCAAGAGTCAAAAGTGGTCCCTCAATATCTACGCAACTAGAGATTCTAAGGTTTTGAGACTTGGGTTAATCTAACATTTCTATTAGCACCTTTTCGGTACCTAACAATTTATTGTGTTTTGTAAGGTGTCCATGTGTGCTTTATTTACTTTTTCATGCTAATGAAACTTATTAGGTTTATCATGCATGGATGGTCAATTTTATGTAATTCTATTTCTATCAAAAGAGAAAAAGAAAGAAAGCGGTCAATTTGAAATTTAAAGGCAGTACAATAAGTAAGCACCCAAAAATAGTTTAAGAAAAGCGATAAATAAAAAAAAAAATAAACCTGCAACTCGTTGGGCATTTATACATCACAAAACAACTCGAAACATGTATCAGGGAACAAATGGTGCAAAAACAGGGTTGGATTGGACATTGATCATTCATCATCTCTATGTCATGGGAATCACCACCTCTATGGACCTATTCTAAGCCTAATCTGATACTAAGACTAGGTACATACAATATGAAAGAAACAATCATCATTACAAACATACAAAAACAATCACAATCACAAAACAAATAAAAACAATCAAGGAATTAGGACAGTATGCATAAATGATCAAGTTAGGCCTCAGGATCGACCTTTGTAATTCATGCAAGGATCCCCGTAGGACACTTACCCAATCCTTTTATTTCATGACTTATAGCTATTAGTCACGATTTGTATTCTTGCTTGAAAACCAATGCTAAAAAGTCCCTAAAATGAGCTCTAAATGTGACCTAAAGGTGACCCATGAGATCATACATCGCACCTATGCATACATTTAAAAATCATATGCATAGTTGAAATTAAACATGCAGGTAGGCCATCAAGCCTTAGTTCTCAATTAACCAAACAAGATTAGTGAGTCAACAGTAGTCACTTATTCAGTTCTCAATTAGCCAAACAAGATTAGTGAGTCAACACTAGTCACTTATCCAGTCATCAAGCGTTAAACACAAACACATGCGTTTGATAAAAGTGAACATATTAAAAGCTAGGAAGTTCAAATGATGCCCAAAAAACCATTTAAAGAACAATCAAACAGTGGATTGTAAGGAAAATTGTTAATGGCATAGAAAAATTTATCATGGCTACGTAACAAATTTAATCATTAAGGCTAACTCGGGTACATCGATGTGCACATTGATCGAGTTTCGCAGATGCCCTAAATATGGTCCAGACCTAGACAACATAATTGCCAAGCCCAAAACATGATTTGGAAATTTGGGATGCAAAGCTTAACATGAAGACTTGAAAATTTTAAACACGGGCATCACATGAACAAAAATCAAGTTCAAACCAACAAAAATGTGAAATTCCAGATTTGTTTCAAACATTCAAAAGGTTTGAAAAGCATGATAAAAGGCTTTTTATTTTTCAATATTTTTTGTGTACGAAGTTTAGAAAGTAAGGATTGAAACTCGTGAGACACATAAACTCAATCCAGCATGCAAGATGCTCTAAAAAAATCCTCGGAATCCTTATTGAAAAATTCAACAAAAATGACAAGAGGTCTAACTCAACAAAGGCAAAATAGGTATCATGAATTTCACTCAAATCAAATTTGCTGGCAAACTTGGAAAGAAAAAATGGAAAACAGGCCAAATGACATGCAAATGATGCAAAATTAGTGTCATTGGAAAGATTAAGATGTGCTTGAGACTTTTTAAGAGATGTCGAGTTCGATTAGAGTTGAATTCATGATCGAATGTTGACAATCACAAAAGCATGCAAATCAACCATAAACAAATTAGAAAATGATACATGATGATTGACTTATCAAGCCACCTAAACAATGCACGAAAAATATAAATCCAAACATGATCTAGGGCTAAATGCAACAATCAAATTTGGATAAGACATTTAACCCTAAATCTATATACAAAAAGTCACACAAATTCATTAACATTGATAGGTGACTTGCCATTAAGGACCAAATGCATGACAATTTAGGTTATGACATGTCAACTTGATGCGCGGTTTTCACATGGTAAATGATCTTCAATGAAGCATGCTATACATCCTCGTGAAGCTTCTGATATGCTCTAGACATGTCTAGAAGACCTCATGCGCTAATTTAGCTCTTAAGGAGCTCAAACAATATATTTTTATAGGTTCATGTTCAGCCTCAATTACAACAAGGGCAGCACAGAATATGAGTCAGTTTCAATGATTTAAAGACATGCTAAAATTCTACAAAAATTTCTACATGTAGAATGCAATGTCATGGTTGTTTTTATGAAGACACCTAAGTCTAATTTTATTCATGATAACCTACACGAATATGGAAAATAGGACAATGTAGCCAACGTCACAAAACACAACAGTTTGAATATGTTTTTGCATGAACAATTGACCTAGTAAATGATGATCATTTGACATGAGTTATACAAATTTAGAAAGCTTATAATGCATACTACAACTTTCATGAAGGATAGAAATTCAATCGAACAAGTTTATTGTCTCATTTTTTAGCAAACATAAGTTGGACTCAAATAGGACAAACTGGCCTAGTAACGATTTTGAAAAAAATCTGCTCCAAAAATTTTGAAAAAAATATATGATATGACCAACACATTTTCGTACAACTTCCATGAAGAAACGATCTCAAAATCTCAACACAAAAATTAGTAGAAAATTAGCAAACAAACAGCACGGTCAAACATCAAAACACCATATCATTATGCAAAGCCAACAAAGCTTATCGTGTATTATATAAAGATTCGCAAGTACTGGAAGATTCAAAGATGATCAAAAAGAGCTGCAAGCTCATAAATAAATAGCCACAACCTTAATCCCAAGCAATCAAATCAAAAGCAATCTCCTAACTACTAGAGATTTAAAAACATAACACCCAAAGGACAAAATCATTAGGAAAGTAGATGAAGAAATCAAGATCAGGTCATCTCTCAAAATTATGCTAAACTCCCTGGCTCTATATCCCAGCTAGAACCAAAAGGAATTGAAGAAGCCATCACCGGTGAAAATTGGATTGAAGCTATGCAAGATGAGCTGTATCAATTCAAGGTTAATGATGCATGGAAATCGGTCATAAGAACCAAAAGTCATTCAATTATGGAAACAAAATGGGTATTTCAAAACAAACTTGATGAGAAAGATAATGTGATCCACAACAAGGCAATGTTAGTTGCAAAAAGTTACTCCTGGAAGGAAGGCATTGATTTCAATGAAACTTATGCTCCTGTTGCTAGACTAGAAGCTATACAATTACTACAATAATATGTTTGTTATCACCACTTCATACTATATCAAATGGATGTTAAAAGTGCATTGCTAAATGGTTACGTTAAAGAAGAAGTCTATATTGAGCAACCTCTAGGATTTGAATATCCAAATAGACCAAAGGATGTCTATCAACTCAAAGAAGCATTATATGAACTCAAGCATGTACCAAGAGCTTGGTACGAAAGATTGAGTACATTATTAATCGATCATGATTTTGAGAAAGGTAAGTTAGACATTACACTCTTTATCAAGAAGAAAGGTAAAGATCTACTCATCACCCAAATATATATTAATGATATTATTGTTGGAGTCAATGATGATGTCTTGTGCAAGAATTTTGCAAACATTATGAAAAGCGAGTTCGAGATTGTCGCAACTTAACCCCCTCAAGTCCCTCAGTGGGGAGGAAAATGTCGAGTTTAAGGGTACTTGACCATGAGAGTTCATTCATGATTTGCATTCCAAAAGATGTCATCACCTCGTCTTTTAAGACGAACCATTGTAAGTTCCCTCATTCATGGTCATGAGCTCTCCCAAGCTCGTAACTCGCGTGACAACGGAAGATATCATGATTCTGAAAGGGCTAGTAACAACACCTAGAGGGGAGGTGAATAGGTGTGAACAAAAATTTTCGCAAGGCTCAGTAGAAATAATTTGCTTTTAGAAAATGATAGACTATGAACGAATTTAGAATTTAGCAATTTAATAAAACTTTAAACAAAATAAAGGAGTTCAGGGAAGAGAATAAGAACACAATGTTTATAGTGATTTGGCTTAGATCAAGCATACGTTCATTCTCCCACGCCGACACCTCTTACCGCTGGATTCCACTAAAAAACAAAAGAGATTTTACAGCTTGATTATCTCAACTTCTCAATGAAGAGTTTGCTTCTCTTCACGAAGTCACACTATGAGTTTTTCTCTCTTTTGAGTACAAATTTGAACTCAATAAATGAAATAGTAAGGAACAAGGAAGCTTCAGACTTTAAAAATTTTCTTTCATGCACTCTATCAAACAACTAGAGAGTCCGCCTTAAATATTACTTCATGCCTTCTCGACTGTTGGCACTTTCCAAAGGAGTTTTTCCAATTTACCCGTTGGATAAAATCAATCAAGGAGATCTCAAGTCATTTGATGATTTGTGATGAAAGCCCGTCAATCATGTTCGCCCATACAATCAAGATCTTGATTTCCATAAGTAGAACTTTCTAAGTTTGCTTGCCTTCCAAAAGATTTGATTATCGGAATTAATTCCAATAAAGATAGTCAATCATGTAAGTGCTATATCCAACCAGAAAGCCATCCATAAGCCATATGAATTGAACTCTTGAAGAAATAAAGATAATCTTGTGTCTGGATAAGTCTTTATTCTTTAGTAGCGTTCAGTTTGGAATTTGTCAGTGTGGGCAGACTTTGAATCTAAAGTTCGGTGGCCTTCGGACTTTGACACTAAAGTCTGGAAATCTTTAGACTAGACTTTAGAAAAGTTTTGTCAACTTCAAAACAATAAAGGAGTTTTCTCCAACAATCTCTCAATTTTTTATGGTGACAAAACTTTCCTGTAGATTAAAGAACTTTTGACCTGCAAAACAACTCTTAAACAAGTACATAATATCTTATAAATAAATAAAAGTTGATTAGGATTTGGATAGCATCGATTCTACAACCACATAAAACATGTTAATCTTGAAGAGATAAGACAAATATCAAGATTTAAACAATTATCCATCCATAATCACCACATCATCACCACAAGAGTAAATTGCTGTAAGCGTCAACGTCAAACAGAATAAAAGTTCAACAATCAAAAGTTCAACAGTTAAAAGAGTCAACAAACATAGTTCAACCAAAAAGATAAGTCAAATCTTCACATTCTCCTCCTTTTTGTCAGCAGCAAAAAGTGGAGAAAGATAAAAAGTTCAATGAAAGGAGGTGTGTTTGGGAATGTGAACGAGCTGAAAATCTCCCATCGACTAAACTGTCTCCTCCAGCTTTCTCACTATCTCCTTCAGCTTCTCAACATCTTCAACCTTGGCAGTCTCTTGAACTTGCTGTTGTAAAGCTTTAACTTGAAGGTTAAAAGTCTGTACCTTCTTATGGAGAGAATCTGAAGTAGATTGCAATGTAGAGTGAAGCTTTTGGATATCATACTCCATTCCATATTGCTATGCTTTTAACTTCAGAATGAGCTCTAGCGGCCTTTGAAAGTCTGCAGAAGTTTCTGTTTGAGCACTAGCCTCAAGGCGTTCAGTTTGTGGAGTGTTGATAGATGAGGGAACTTCGGCTTGTCAAACACCATGACTAGGAGGGGATTCCTCAATGTCAACTTCAGGAAACTGTGAAGCATAGACATCATCTGGATTGGCAGGAGATCTACTGACATCATCACTGGCAAAGTGCTTAGAAGAAGTTCCTATGTCCACACAAGGTCCCCCTATTTTGGTGCCTACAGGTGGAGAAGGGATTTCTCCTTCTTGTTCCTTCTCAATTTCAGCATTGGAGTGATGTTCTTTTTCTGTTTGATCTCCAACAGTTCCATTCATTGTCTTCTCTGAATCCTCAAATAAGGATATTGCAAAAGTTGGTTCAATAGAGTCATCATGACGCTCTTCCTCTTCACATGTTCTTCCTTCTTCTCTTGCTTCTCTTCCTGCTTCTTGTCTTTCTTTTCTTCCTTCACTATCTTCTCTTCCTTCTTTTCTCTACTCTGTTTCTCCTCTCTCTTTTCTCTGTCTTGTTCTTGCTCAAAACTGACAAAACTCTGAAGATTTATTAAGGCAAATGCAGAGAGAGTAAGATCATCCTCATCCCCTTCGTCCTACAGGATAATAAATCTTCTCTTCTTTGTAATTTCATGCATAGGCTTCTTGCCTTTCATTTTCTTTGCAGCAAAGTCTTGTTTGGTTTTGCTAGGGGACGTCTCTTTCAAGCGCTCTAAAGCTTTGTTCAGTTCCTTTAACCTCACCTTGAACACCATGTGAAAGTGTCTGAACAGAGAGAGGCTGGAAACTGAATGTGAAAGTGTCTGAACAGTTGTGTGACCAGTGCTGAGTAAGGGGGCCATCCTTTATCCTTCACAACAGTTCTGTACATATGCATTACAATTGTGTGAGGTAGAGAGAACTTCATTACATTACTAATAGCAAACATCAGTTTGGCTTTAGATCGAGAAACATCTGTCTTTGAAGTTGACTTTGGTCGGATCATGACTTTGTGCAACAAAATGTTTGAGGCAGACAATCTGGAATAAGTAATGTCGCCTTCAGAAAGTTTGTCCCTAACAAGAAAACTTGTCGCATGACCAACAGAGACATTTATTGGTTGGAAACTACTTCTTTCCACACCAATAACATCAGCCAACGTGTCGGCATCCACCATGTACTCTTTTTCCCTCATAGTAAATCGAAATCTATTTGCATCAAGAAAAGACAAGTTTGAATAAAAATACACAGTCAACTCAGGATAAGCAACAATAGTTTCAGAACAAAAATTTTCAAGTTGAAGGAGAGTCAACTTCTCCCTCAGGTTCACCCTTATTGAATCCAAGAAATCAAAATCGACAGAACGAGGGTTCGTCACCCCTCTTTTTAGCAATTTGGAGTAAGTCTTTCTGTGATCTTTAGAACGAAACAAACTCGTTCCAACACCATGCACTTCAGTAGCAATGCCCATTCTAGGCTGAAAATTCGAGTACATTCTCTCATCATTGTCCTTTATCTCTGGCTGATTGAAAGAACTTTAACGGGGATCAACAGGAAAGTTAGCAGACGTTCTATATGCCGTTCCTTCAGGCGCTATGCCTAATCTTTCCATTACTCACAAAAACATAGTCTCATTCTTGTAACCTATTTCTTTTAGAAATTCATCAATAAAGGTCATAGCAGTACCACCCTGCTTCAACTGATTGTAAAGTTTAAAAAGAACCTAGGGCTTCAACGTCTTGACAGGTTCAACATCTTCCACGATTTCCTCTTCTAATGGTTGGCACGAAGGATTTTGAGTAGCATGTTGTGGAGAATGTTGTGGAGAATCTTCTTCCTTGATTAGATCAAAATGTGTAAGACCCTCAGGCATATTGCATGGTCCCCTACTTGAGATCCGAGACAACTTCCTTTGGAAATACATCTTCACAATCTTTGAGGATTTCTGAACACATTCAAGTGAAAAGATGAAAACTTGTGGAGCAAACTTGAGAGTAGAAATGAAAGAGTAGAAATTCTATATTCTAGGGTTTGAGAAACTGTAAATGAAGAAGAACGACTCGACGATATATAAAGAAAGTAAAACGGGGTAAATGAACCGTCATAAAACTGCCCTTTTAAAAAAATAAAAATGAAAACTGCCAAAAATTCAAAAATTCGAAAAAGATAATTTCTAAAAATAAAATAGGCAAGCAATAATTCAAATATCAACGTACCTTTCCGAAATCTTCATACTAAAATTAAATTACCTATATTTAAGAGATATTAACTTACTGAAGTAGTTTCTGGATATTTTGAGTCTGACCAACTTCAAACTTTAACCGGTAGGAGATATAATATTTAGTATGGTGTGAATAGACTCAAATAGATTTTTCTCCATTGGCTTTGTAAATATGTGCAACCGATTCTTTGAGTCAATGAACTAAATCATAATTTCTCCATTTTAAACATGATCTTTTATGAAATTGTTTCGAATCTCTATATACTTTGCCCTTGAATGAAGAATTGGGTTCTTCGTGAGATTAATAGCACTGGTGTTGTTGCATTTGATCTCAGTGCACAATTCTTCAATTCCAAGAGCCATATACTCTGCTTATGCTGTTGATAGAGCTACAGTACTCTGCTTTCTGGGAGAAGTATACTATTAGTGCCATAAGTTGTGTATGGCGCTCACTTTGGTGCCAAAAGTTTCCATCGGATCACTTAACTGCCAAAAAAAATGATCATTTTGGTGCCAACTCCGATCAGATTGACCGGAAATCCGACATGGCACTTTTTTATTAATTTTTTATGCTGATGTGACTCGCCAAAGAGTATAGTCAGCATGTAAACCACAAAAACGATGTCGTTTGATGTCTCTCCCCCAATTCAAAACCTTAAACCCTAAATCTGCCTAATAATCTTGGCCACCGCCGCCCTCTTCGTCCTTTTCTCCTCCCTTGCCGTCCTCTTTGTCGTCGCCCATGGCGCTGCCAAGCACCACCACCTCCTCCACTACCTCGACAAGTTCGGCAACCGCAGCGAGCAAGTCACCGTCGACTTCTTGGCCTCCTTCGAGAACCTGCGCCTCCGTAATGCCTACATCGCCCTCCAGGCTCTGAAGCAGGCCATCCTCTCCGACCCCAACAACTTCACCGCCAACTGGGTCGACTCCGACATCTGCGGCTACTCCAACGTCTTCTGCTCCCCCGCCCCTAATGACCCCAATATCTGCAGCATCGCTGGCGTCAATGGTTTTCCCTCCTCTTCCCCCTTCAACCGCCCACATCCCTCGCCTCTGCCTCCATCGGTGATGGGCCAATCATCATCCTTGATGGCCCCCGTGCTCGGCGGCCGCGGCTCAGACCCCGACCCTGACCTTGACTTGGCCACTAGTGGCCAAGTCGAAGGCCGTGATCTCACTCAAGTGCGAACCTCACGTCGTCAAGTGACGGTCGCCTAGCGAGTTAGGTCAGCGGCTGACGAGGATTGGAACCCTAATTTCAATCTCCAAATAAAATAAAATAAATCCCAAAATGAGTTGTGTGGCGTCGTTTTTGTGAGACCATCCACTTAAAACGGCAAAACGACATTGTTTTCTTAAGGACGACGAAAAACGACGTCGTTTCTCAAGCCATGTCGATTTTTTTAAAAAAATATATATAAAAGCCACGTCATCATTTTGACCGAAATCTCTTGCCGGTGGCACCAAAGTGATTGTTTTTCCTCCGATTTGGCACTTAAGTGATCCGATTGAAACTTTTGGCACCAAAGTAAGCGCCGTACACAACTTATGGCACCGATAGTGTACTTCTCCCCTGCTTTCTTGAGAACCAAGACATTAGCATGCTGCCTAGAAGTTGACAAGTACCAGAAGTACTATTTCTATCGACTTTACAACCTGCTAAATCTATGTTTGAATATCCAAGGATAGTAAAGTCTCCTTCTTTGGGATACCACAAACCTAGCTTTGAAGTAGTTGCAACGTATTTGATGATGCATTTTGCAACACTTAAATGAGATTCTTTGGGATCTAATTGAAATCTAGCACAAATGCAAACACTAAACAAAATATCAGGTCTAAATACAATAAGGTAAATAAGCGAACCAATAATGCTCCTATAAAACTTCTAGTCTACTTTCTTTCCTCTTTCATCTTTGTCCAACTTCGAAGAACTTAACATTGGTGTCTTTGTCTTTTTGCAATTCTCGAATCCGAATTTCTTGATGAGATCTTTTGCATACTTCTCTTGATGAATAAGTATACCTTTCTTCGATTGTTTAACTTGCAATCCCAGAAAGAAAGTTAACTCACCTATCATACTCATCTCGAATTCATCCTGCATACATCTAGAGAATTTCTTGCATATATTTTCATTAGAGGATCCAAAGATAATATTATCAACATAAATTTGAACTAGCAGAAAGTCTTTACCCTCTCTTTTTATGAACAAAGTAGTATCTACATTTCCTTTAACAAAACCATTTTGGGTTAGTAATTTACTTAACCTTTCATACCAGGCTTGAGGTGCTTGCTTTAGTCCATATAGGGCTTTTTTCAGTCTGTAGACTAAGTCTAGCTTTCTTGGATCTTCAAATCCCGGTAGTTGTTCTACATATACTTCTTCTTGGATGAATCCATTAAGGAATGCACTCTTTACATACATCTGGAATAACTTGAAATTTTTATAGCAAGCAAAAGTAAGTAATGATCTAATTGTTTCTAACCTCGCTACTAATGCATAGGTCTCATTATAGTTTATCCCTTCTTCTTGCGTATATTCTTTGGCCATGAGTCTTGCTTTGTTCCTAACCACTTTTCATTTCTCGTCCACCTTATTCCTGAAAACCCATTTTGTCCCAATAATAGACTTACTTTTAGGTTTAGAAATTAGCTCCCAAACATCGTTGATGTTGAACTATTTAAGCTCTTCTTGCATAGCTTCAATCCAGCTTTCATTAGATAGGGCTTCTTTTACACTTTTGGGTTCTATCTCAAAAACAAGTGCTAGGGCAGTAGACTCTTCTCGCCTTTTGGATCTAGTGGGAATTCCTTCAGCAATGTTGCCAATGATGAATTCCTTTGGATGACTTGACTTATGCCTCAAGTTGCTGGTTTGTCTGAGAGTCTGCTAATCCTCTACTTCAATTAAATCTTCTAGTTCTATTTGTTGCTCTTCTCCATAAGTTTGTACCTCTTCAGGGGAAATAGACTTTGTAAAGTCTAAAGCAGGTTCAGATTCATCAAGTTGAGTCTAATCTAGTTGATTCTACACAGAGTCTTGAAATTTGGCGTTTATAGATTTTTTCACAGATTGAGTCTTCTTATTGAATACTCCGTAAACTTTGCTTGAGGTCGAGTAGTCAAGGAAAATTCATTCATCTAATTTTTCTTCAAACTTCCCAATTCGATCATTTGTATTTTTCAAAACATAATATTTACAGCCAAATACATGAAAGTAAGAAATATTTGGCTTCTTCCCTTTGTACACTTCATAAGGAGTTTTCTCTAAAATAGCTCTCAAGAATACTCTATTGATGATATAGCAAGCTATAGAAACTGCTTCAGCCCAAAATCGAGATAAAATTTTGCTCTCAATTAACAGAGTTCTGGCCATCTCCAATAAGGATTTATTCTTCTTTTCCATGACTCCATTTTATTCTGGAGTGTAGGGAGAAGAGAAAACATGCTGGAAACCAGATTCATCACAGAATTTCGCAAAGTCTTGATTTTCGAACTCACCTCCATGGTTTGTTCGTATGCTTGAAATAGCATATCCTTTTTCATGACGGCATTTAGCCACCCAGGCTAACTCGGGTGCAATGATGGGCACTCTAATCGAGCTTTGCAGTCGCCATAAATACAATCCAAACTTTAGACAACACCAATACTAAACTAAGAGCATAGTTTGAAAGTTTGGAACTCAAAAGACAAAATGAAAAGTGTGTGCATGAGCATCACTTAAACTAAAATCAAGTTCAAGTTAACAAAAACAGGAAATTTCTAACAAGTTTATGATGTTCAAAGGGTCTAAAAAATACACTAAAGTGCTTTTTATTTTCTGAATTTTTTTGTGTCTAAAGTTGAAAGAGTGAGGAACAAAGTCCATGAAGACATGTGAAGCAAATTTAACATGAAATTGACCTAAAAAATTCTAAAAGAAAAACACATCAAAGAATTGCAACAAAACATCACAAAACAAGGCAAGCAAAATCAACGCAATTGAAAATGAACCCGTTCATAATTTGCTCTAAGAAAATTACACAACATCCATAGCATCATGGGAACAAACTTCATGAAGAAAATTTTCTAAGACGAGCTACATAGGAATTTACAAAAATTCAATAACATGCAACATCCCATTAGAAAATCAACAAAACAGTAGGGTATCATGACATATCAACAAAGATTCAACCTAGTAAACAAAGTCTAAAAAATGTGAAATTTTACCACAACATAGACAAAATAAGGACGAACAAAGTTCATTGAGGGTCCAACCTAAGAATCCTGAATGAGAAAATCACACAAAAATAACAAAGGTTAAACTTAACAAGGGTAAAAACAGGGGTTCTGAATTTTGCCTAACTCATATTCCTAACCTAACTTGACAAAAATGGAAAATGGGCCAAATGATATGCAAACCATACAAAATCAGCAGCATTGGAAAGATCAAGGTGAATCCTAAGATTTCCTAAGAGGATTTGAGTCAAATCGATGTCAAATTGATGATCGAAAATTGATGCTTGTGAAATTGCGCATGTCAACCGCAAACAAAACAGAACGTAATGCATGCTTAATAATTCATAAGACCACATAGACAATGCACAAAAATGTGAAACTTGCACATGACGTAAGGTTGAATGTGACAAAGGTTTGGGTAAAACATTTAACCCTAAATCGAAATGCAAAGGAGTCCTAAAGTCATTAACATTGTAAAGTGACTTGGAACTAAGATTGACATGTTTAACAAATTTTAATTGCAATTGACCAAATTGATGCATGATGTTCACATATCAAACGAGGTTCAACTATGACGTGTTACACATCGATGCGAAACTTGTAACACATTCTTCAAATGTCAAGAAGACATCAAGACATGATGTGGCCCTTAAAGGGCCCAAACAAGTGGCTTTTAATGGGCTCGTGATAAGCCCCTAATTCAATATTACCGTCACTAGACATGATTAATTTTTTATGATCTAGTGACGTGCAAAAATCTTATGAAAAATCTTGACATGACAAGCATTTTTCATGAGGACTTATAAACCCAATTTGGCTCACACGAGGCCACATGAAAATGACAAAATAGAGTCATGTAATGAAATGCATCAATTACAGCAGCAATCAAACATTTTTGCACGCGTGATTAACATACTAAACAATGTTCAATTCATGTGAATCATACCTTGTTAGAACACTCGCAACACATATTACAAATCTCATGAAGGATGCAAACTCAAATGGACTCATCTAAGTCCTTAATTTCAAGCAAACATAGGTAAGACCTAATGCAAGGCAGATTGACCTAAGAATAGTTTTTGGTGATATTACTTAACCAAAATAGCTTCAAAAAACCTGAAAATGAACCCAAAAAAAAGACATGTAGTAAACCAGACAATTCGTGCAAATCTTGTGAAGAAAGTGTTTCTAGAATCCAAACATAAAAATATGTACAAAAATAACAAAATAGAAAATCGCAGCAAGTCTAAACAACAAATCAACCTCAAAATTACTGCAGAATCAACTTAGTGACCAAACGATGTCCGTTCGGGGTGTGCAACTTATCAAATCAAAGCTTGAGAATTTTATTTTTTATGTTTAGAAGGGCTCGAGGCTAGAAAACATCATTTACCACCTCATTTTTGCCAAAATAAAAAGTCACATCTCAGGTATACAAAATTGCAGATCAAGGCAAATCAAGCAATTTTAAATTCATGTTCATCATCAACTTATTGCAAATCATATCATAACATCCAAAATCTCATATTAAAGCATAAAACGTAACCCTAAGGTTGAATCCTAGCCCCAATCGGCTAATCCGATTTCACTTGATTGGATTTGTGTTGACACTTGATTTTTAGTTGACGAATTATTAAAATGTAAAAAATCAAGATTTAGGTCTCCGATCGTGACAAAGCCCTATCTCTCAACCAAAAAGTGTTGTTTTCATTTCTTTCTATTTCATTGTCGTTTTTACACAGTTTTTAGCTTATTTTCAAGAAAAATCCGAAAAGTCAAACGGTTGACTTTCAGGTTGACTTCTTGGTCAACTCTTAGACCAAAAGTCAACCCCGGGTCAAGAATTGACTTTTTACCCCAAAAAAAAATCCACTTAGTTTTAATTTCACTTTTTCAAATCAATTTCTTGAAAATTCAAATATTTTACCAAAATATCAACTTTTTGGGAAAAATCAACTAAATGGTTGATTTTTCGTCAAACCTTGACAAAAAAAAAATAATAACAAATGCACAAATACATTTCTTTTAATGTCAATTTGACTTTTATGTCAAAAATTTCACAAAATTCGATTAAGAACCTTGATTTATGAATTTTCAGTTTTAGGTTCTAAATTAACCAAAAATGAAATTACTTTTATTCTAGTCATAATTAGGTGTAGTTCTTTCTTTGACATTTGGCTTAAAGACTATCTAAAATCTGTTTGACCATTCAATTTCACGATTTATCGAGTCAAAATACGAATTGCCGTTTTGAGCCCTAATTAAAAGACCAAAATCGATCATTCATAACTTGCAAACAGATGATTGTTTCTCACTCATTTTCTTAATATAAGTCCAAATTCAAGATCGATTTTGTGAAATTCACACAAGAACTCATCAATTTGAAAAAATTTATCCTCCCAAGCATTCGAAAGTCAAGCAATTAAGCTTCAATCAACAAAATTCGAATTGACCCATTCATGGCTATGGTTTAATTTCATAAATCTAGGTCTAATTTTAATATTAGGCTTAGATCCATTTTTAACCTAAGCTCAAGCACTTCAATTCAAGGTCAATTTGAATGTGGTACGTGATCTTACCTATGGGTAGCTCATTGGATATGGCAATTATGACACTAATTGAGTTTAATTTTAGTTAATTTGCAATTTTGCCCATTGAATTGAAAATTTTACCATTTTAGCCCTTTAGGCCCAATTCAAAGCACCCATGGACTCATTTTTTTCCACGATAATCATTCAATTAGGTCAATAAAAGGCCCATAAATCATATTCATAAGGTTTGATTAGCTTAATTGTATCTTAATTGGTCAATTTCTTCATAAAAAGGATAAAATTCATTTTCAATTAGGTCTTCTAGGGGTCAAATTGCATAAATTTTTTACCCATAGGGATCCCAAGTGGACAAAACAGCGGGAACCGGACCAAAATCCGGACAACCGAACCAAACCAGTCCGGCTAGTCGGCGACCGACCGCTGGCAAGACTGGCCGGTTCAAGCCCTTTTCGGCCGGTTCTTGGCCTCTAGCCACCAGTTCTAGAACCCTCTCACTCCCAATTTAACTTCTACACCTTCAATTTCCCAAAATTTTACAAATTGGTCCTCGAATTTCGTCAAATTGCAAATTAACCCTTAATTAGACATTTTTGCACATTTCCATTCTTGTTTGTGTCATCTAAAGATCAAATCTTACAATCATGCATTTTTTATGATTGAACCGCATGTTACAAGGTTTACATACGTGTTTAGGTCATGTTCTTTAAGTATCATCTTGCACATTAAATTATCTCACAAAAAGTGTTCATCACACTTAGAATTCTCAAGCATATCATTAGGAATCATGAATCATCTCATAATGTCATTTAAATTGTATGACATTTTTCATGCCGACTTAAGATTAGATGACTATCCAAACATTCCATCGCATACAATCCTAAGTCTCATGTGATTTCTTCATGTCGTTTGTGCATTCTTTGAGTGATTTTAAGGTTTTCTAATGAATGCTTATGTTTGTTTTCTTAATTATTGATGTGAACGCTTTTAGAGATCTCGATTTTAGGATACAAAATTGACCTAGTTTGGACTCCAACTCTTCTAGGAAAACGTATGGCATGCTTAAAAGTTTTTAATGCCATTGATTTCATGCCAATCGCACATCGTTTGGACCAATTTTCCATTTTTTCAAAGTCAGACTACAATCTGGATAAGAGATCAAATTCGGACCCCTATTTTAACCCCTGTTTCAACAGATCTTTAATATTTTTGTTCCATTTTTTTTATTTGAAATCTGAACTTGGCCTTTGAATGAAACTTTCTTTTCATCATGTTGTCTATGTTATGTATAAATTTGATGATTTTTAGACATATTTTGATAGGAATAATCCTCGTGACATTAACTGAATGTCCTGTTATTTTGGCAAATTTCTGATGTGTTGTTGCTTGTTGTTTGATTTTTGTAAAATCATGTGTACATTGTTTGAGAAAACATTTTTCACAAAAGTTGTTCGTCATCATGTCATGCATGTTAAGAATTTTTTTTTTCATTGCCAAATTGTCATTAGGTATTACGTAATTTTGCTGTCCTTATACGCTTG
This sequence comes from Eucalyptus virginea, assembly GCA_014182375.1. Taxonomy (NCBI): domain Eukaryota; kingdom Viridiplantae; phylum Streptophyta; class Magnoliopsida; order Myrtales; family Myrtaceae; genus Eucalyptus; species Eucalyptus virginea. The sequence goes on from CM024519.1 coordinate 25,228,346, forward strand.
TTTTTAAATTTACTGATATAAACATAATTGTGATTGTTTAGTTATACCTTTTAGGTTAGTTTGTGCATGAAATTAGGCCATGCCATCTCCATGAAAGTTGTTCTAAATGCTTTGATACTTATTGTTAAACAATCGGCCTTTTCAAATTACATCTTTCAAAAAATGTTTTTGTGGCATCCCAAAATTCAAAGTCAAGTTATAAGGTGTGTTAAAGCCTCTAATTAGGTAATGAAATTACCTATGGTTTAATGCTTTAGTCATTAGTCTTTTTTAAGATTAGGTGATTTGTGCTTGTGTTTATGAGATTTTAAATTAGATAGATTAATGATGATAATCTATGCTTGGCCATGCACTTTATAGACTAAATTTCTATAAATAAAATGTCACAAGACTTTGGCCATGTAAATTTAGTAATTTAATTCTTAAAATAAAGGATAAGAAAAGGGGATAAAATTGATTTTTATTAGGATGGGCCTTAGGCCCATTGGCCGAAGCCTTGATGGGCCAAGCTAGTCAGCCCAATTAGGCCCACTAAAGGGGGCTGTCAACCAGCCCATTTGCTGGCCCAAAGCCCAGCCGAGAATGAAGCCCATTAACCTTGCATGTCCTCCAACACTTGTTCTCTCCTTTTTGCCACTTGTCCTCCTCATGAGAACACTTGTCCCTCATGCAAACTAAGAATGCATGCATATATATACAACCAAAAAGAGAGAGAGAGAAAGGGAGAGAGAGAGAGTGGCATTCGGCCAAGCCAAGTGAGAGAGAGTGAGATGCGAGAGAGAGGGAGGCCGAGGAGGAGGAGCTCGCCCGTCGCCGCCCGCACGCCGTTCGTCCGTCGCCGGTGTGCCGCCGTTCGTGTGGCCTAGAGGCAAGTTGGGGTCCTTTGCTGCTCTTGCATGTGTGTGTGTTACATGTATCTTTGGTATAGTGTCGAATTTGAGTGATTGGAAGAGGGAAACCGAAGCTTGGATGGCTTGTTCTTGAGTGGTATTGCTGTTTTCGCTTGAACAGTTTGAGTCAGAATGTTGTGTGAGCTCGCATGCATGTTTAGAGTTCGATTTTGGCTTCGATCTCTTCATGAAAGTTGTAGCTAACATCTTAAACTACAACATACAAAAATTTGGTGGAAAATGATGGAGAACTATGGGGTTAAACTCTCATCCTACGGAGACCTCAGATCTGGAACGATTTCACTGACCTTTTGTTGGATTTGTGGTTGCATGTTGATTTGTGCTAAGAATCTCTCTTCGATTTCTTCATGAAAGTTGTAGGGGACATCTTAAACTACAACATAATCAAATTTGAAGCAAAATGAACAAGTATAACCTAGTAAATCGACTAGATCTTGAAGACGGTAATTCTGGAGATGTATTACAGGACACCCGACACATCATGGACCTAAATGACGACTATACTCTGGTTATTTGACTTAGATCTCTTCATGAAACTTGTAGAGGACATCTTGATGTAGAACATATCCAAATCTCAGAGGAAACGAAAAGAATAGGTAGGTGAAAACTCAGTATTTCGGAGAAGCATGTACTGGACGATTCGGTAATGGATCCAGAAGCTTCGTGAGCCTGTAGAAAATAATCTAGAAATAATCTGACTTGGAAGTCTTCATGAAAGATGTACGTAAATGTCTTGGCTATAACTTGGTAAAATTTCGTAATTTTTGGAGGTCCTATGGATATTTTAATCGAATTTCTTCGGAGACTGTGCATTCTGATTTCATCCGAAAATTACATGCTGTTTTGTGTGAATAATGGATTTGTGTGGAATTCTCATTGGCCGTGTATTTTGCATGAAATCATTATCCTATTGTCTTATTTATTACTTGCCTTAATTTTATGATTTTTGAGATTTTATAAAAAATTAAATTTAATATTTTTGAAAATGACATAAGCTGGAATTTAAATAAATGAAAAAGGGCATGATAAATGGATTATTTTAATTGGCATAAATTCCATGAATTATAATTTATAAATAATTTCACCATGTAGTATGTGTGATGGGGTCTTGATGTATGCATTGAGATGCATGTGTGAATTCAATGTTGATCATGATTTTTGGTTGCCATTGCATCATATCCCATGCTAAATTGAGACCGAAATTGGTGAACATGAATAATGTTAAATGAGGAGATTGATGTGGCGGATGATAATGCCCCGGGAGTGTCGGGATGCCCGGTGGTATACGGTACGTAATTCCAGGGGAGGCCTGGTGGTATGTCGGTACGTAATTCCGGAAGCCCTGTCGGAGGTCTTTGCCCGAGGGGAATGCCTCGCGATGCCAGGATTGGGGTGCGGGATGCCCGGCCAGGGAGTGTAAATGCCGAAAGCCCTGTCGGAGGTCTTTGCCCGAGGGGAATGCCTCGTGATGCCAGTTGGGATGCGAGATGCCCGGAATGTGGGGGGCCGGAAGCCCTGTCGGAGGTCTTTGCCCGAGGGGAATGCCTCGCGATGCCAAGATTGGGGTGCGGGATGCCCGGCCGGGGAGTGTAAATGCCGGAAGCCCCGTCGGAGGTCTTTGCCCGAGGGGAATGCCTCGTGATGCCGGTTGGGATGCGAGATGCCGGAATGTGGGGGCCGGATGCCGGTGGCTGGAATGGCTGAATGCCGGAGGTTTTCTCGCATGGGATGAGAGTGTAATAAATGAGATGAAATTGATGATCCGAGGAAGGGTGATGTGGTGATCAAATTGAAAGTTAAAAGTGGAAATTGAACCATGCATGATATGATATGACATGATGATGATCACCCATGGCATGATTATATGCATGATGATGATGATGTATGATGTGATATGATGATGATCATCCATGGCATGATGATATGCATGATATGATGATGATATATGATATGGCATGATGACATGCATATATGTTGTGATATGATGATGTCATGATGATGATGACATGTGTATAATATGATGATGATGACATGTGTGATATGATGATGTCATGATGATGATGACATGTGTATGGTACGATGGTGTCATGTATATGATGATGATGACATGTGTGTGATATAATAATGTCATGATGACGATGATATGAGTATGACATGATGATACACATGTATGTGTTATGATTGTGGTGTTGATGCATGATAGTATATGCATGGCTTCCAGGTAAGTAACGCCTGCAATGCATGTATGACTTGTATGATGCAATGAGTGGTTATTGGATTCCTTTACCTGCTGAGTGGTTGTACTCACCTCTTTTGGGGAATAACATTTTAGACTAGATAAGATACCTCTATTGCCACTGCTACCAGTAGATGAATCAAGTGGTTGGTTATGATTGCAAGGAGGAGGATAGCAAAGGGAGGAACTTTTGGACGCCGACACTGATCGATGGACTTTAAGTATTCAACTGTTGGAGAAGATGTCGGTCATCCTTTGAAGTGTAGCCGAGTATAGAAAACTACGGCATTTTGATGTACCGACTAAAGATGTCCATCTGCTCTATGTAAATAAACGTGTTCGGTTTTAACTTATATAAGATGTTTAGTAGGTGTGCATCGTTTTCTGAATATAGGGAAGGGAGTTGTTGGATGTGCTTTCGCATATAAATTGCGCAAGGGACCGATCGAAAAAAAAAAATGTAAACCCCCAAGTTGTATGGACCCGCTGCAATTGAAATGGTATCAGAGTGACATGTTATTAGGAAAAGTGAATGGTAAGCGAACTGTGGTGACCCTAATCGAATCGGGGGCTGTCGAGGGGTGCCACATCTCTTTGGTATATGTGATATTTCCCAAAGAGTGGTTTTCTGCTAAAAGGCTATCCCTGAAGGGCTTGAACGGGAAAAGTTCGCCCACTGTGGGAAGGCATACCTACAGAAAACTGACTTCGTCCTCCCTGGTTCTAAGTCTAAGCTCATTCAATGGTATCAGAGCCATGGTTACATTTCTATCTTCCAGACCCTCTTCATGATTGAACCATGCGTCCCTAAGTCAATCTCTAAGCTAGATCCGAAAAAGCTTGTCAAATACTTCAAAAGTGATGGGCATCCTGTCCATTACTACAAGGACCAATATGGTCATTGTTTTTAGGATCCTTTTTGCCAATGTTCTTATTACATAAATTCTCCTAATGAGGTAGATTCATTTGCAAAACCTCCACCCCGACGAAAAAAGAAGCCAAAGGATACCATGTACCAAAGGGACTTGAAAGGAGATCCCTCCGTTGATACTCTTAGTGAGTGTGACAAATTCCAGTTTATGATTTCCTATGCACCAACTCCACCACCAGAGTTCACTGCTCCTCCTTCTGTATCACCAACTTCATCACCATCACCTCCTCCATCTCCTCATCTAAAAAAACCAGCCCTTTCTCCATTTTATAAGCCAATCCTAAAGTGGGCAAAGAAACACTCCTACCCACTTGAGAATCCAACAGAAACACCATCTAGTTCTCTTATCTAGTTCTCTTATCGCCATGTTCCAAGAAACAGATTTTCCTCCTCTTGCCCGAGAAAGTTCCAAACTCTCGTTCCCTGCTCCAGAAGAATTCATTGATCCACAAGGTAGATATTGGCATGTTCCAAAGATACTTGCCCCCACTAATGTGGATGAACATGGAAGACAAAAAAGAACTCCTATTGCTGAAGCCGTCTTAAATTGATTCAAAGATTGGAAATGTGCAACAAGATCTTCGAATGTATGATGAAACCACCAAAAAGATGCTTTCCGACTTCCAAAAGAGGCTTCATGCCTTGGAATCCGGACAACATTTAGGTTATCATCATCTTGAGAGTCCTAAGGCGAAAATAAAGAAACTCAAAAGGCAAATCTAGATCCTTGAAGAAGGAAGACTCAATCCATTTCCAACTACTCTGGGAATAGAGCTTCCCCCTCCTCCACCACTTTAGACGTCTATTTTTGCTACTCTCACAAACGCTCCTATCAAACAAGATAAGACAGATGTGGCTGAAATGCAAAATCGTCTCAAAGAACTTAATCGAATAAGGAAAGAAAAGGGAAATGAGAAGAAATCCGAAGAATCCTCGCTTGTTATAAGGGAAAGGCCAGATCAATTTATGCTGTCAAATCCATTAGAATCTTTTCTCCGAGATTTGAGTAATTAGGAACCACAGCTTAATCATGTTACTCCACAGCCTGATCCTGTCATCCCGACAGACCAAATTCTATTTCCAACAGAATCAGCCTTTCCAAACATCTTTGATGATAAATCAGACTCAATATCATTTTCGTCCTCATCATCCTTCTCAATCCCTACTGTTGATTCATTTCCTATTGTGCCAGTAACTTCATCAATATTCATGGCTAATCCACCGAACCAAGATATGGAATCAAATCCCTCTGAACCAGAGGTTGTTCAATCAAATAATTCCTCCCAGCCTGTGGTTACTTCATCAAAACAGTTTTTTACCATTGATATTTCTTATCACAAATGGCCAGAAAGACTTGAGGAATTCCATACTTGGTTAAATGCCCAAGCTCTTACCAACCAAGACAAGTATGATGTCCTTTTTTGGTTTTGTCACTAGGTTCATAGGTAGCCTCAAACTTTGGTGGCAATCTGTGTCAGAACAAGACCAGCTTCACTTTTTGCTCTCACCTAATTTTGGTTACGCCATTACTCTCGTGTATTATTTCTTTGTGGGAAAACCTGCTGACTTGATAGAGCTTAAAAGAAGAGAATTCTTTGAAAGAAAATGCTGCTCTCTCCAGAAAAAAAAACATCTTGATAAGCATTACTGAGAAATGCTTAAGCTTTTCTCCCAGATTAGAGCCGATGCAAATCTGAAGCACGTCTTCCTGACTTCCATCCCCAAAGAATTATCTCAACAGGTAGAACTAACCTCACCAAACAAAGGAGAATTCAGGATATTCCATTGAGAGAAATCCAACAATACATCCAACAAGAAATCCATTTGTGCCTTGAAAAATTGTGCATCAAACGCCAAATGATCCAGGCTTATGTCAACGATAACAAAGAACTTGATGCAGCCTGTTCTCGCCAGAAGCTAAAGATCAAATGCTCCAAAAAAGACGTGATAGATCTAGTGGCAAATCTTCCCGGAAAAAGAAGCATTTTTAAAAACTCGGATAAATAAATCCAGGCATGGCTCTAAGCACTTCCGAAGAAAGAAGAAATGGCTATACCTACGCAAAAGGAAAGATCGCTCAAGTCACAAGAAATCAAACCGATGCTTCATCTGCAACCGGAAATGACATTTTGCCAAAAATTGTCCCCAAGCAAAAAAAATGTCGAATCATCGATACATCATATAAAGAATAAAATCGGTATTTCTCTGAAAATGATGATATTGAATCTTTATTCTCTGCGGATGAAGAAGTATCCGAATAAACTCTTTGTGTCATTCCTTGTTATCAAACTCCAAGTGAGACTGATTCAGAATCAGATTCTGAAGATATTTTTCATATATCTCTCACTTCTTTGGAACAAGATCCTAATATATTTTCCTGTCAAATTCATTGTCCCCATTTTCCAATGAAAATCTTCACTTCAAAGTTTGCTAAGCCTATTACTATCATTGCTCTCATAGACACTAGAGCAAGTTCTTCAATTTTGGACATTAAAGTTCTTCCTAAAGAGTATTGGACTTTTTGTGTTCGATATTTTAACTCTGCTTCGGGAGATACTTTTTCTACAAATGTGAGAACCACTCCGATAACTCCCCAGTTCTTTCCACAGTGTTCCATAACTACAAAAATCTTTGAATCCAGTCTACCCAACAAAGATTTGATCATTGGTTGGGACATTATGACTCAGATTTCCCAGCTTCGTATCATTCCTAGAAAAGGTCTTAAGTGTAAAGACCAATTCTCTAAATTTGTCAATATTCAAATACTCTTTTCCATTCAAATAAGTCTATTAGATCAAATCATGCAAAAGTTGTTGGAATCATGTTCGGAATCCCATTCTGAGTTTGCTCAGAAGTGTTCCCATCCTTTATGGACAAACCTAGAATTCTTTGTTCGCCTTCCTTTCAAAAAGAATGAGGATATCAATCCAACCAAGGCGGGTCACATGGGAATGAACCCAGAACATTTGGTTCTAGCTCAAATGGAATGCTTGGAACTATTACAGTAAGGCCTTATTGAAATTTCCAATTCTCAATGGGCTTGTGAAGCCTTTTATGTCAATAAGCGTGCCGAACAAAACAGAGGAAAGATGAGATTGGTAATTAATTACCAGCCTCTTAACCTTTTTCTCCGAGATGACAAGTTCCCTTTACCCTCCAGAAACTCCCTTTTTGCTGGTTTATCCAAGGCCCAAATCTACTCCAAATTCGATCTCAAAGCCAAATTTTGGCAATTGGGCATTCATCTTGAGGATGACCAAGACGGGGTTTTGTATCCCAAACCAGCACTTTTAGTGGAAAGTCCTTCCTTTTGGCCTAAAAGTCGCACCATCCCTATTCCAAAAGGCCATGTGTCAAATTTTCCAACCAATTCTATCAAGTGCAACAATATACATAGATGATATCTTGCTTTACAGTCCTAATAAGCAATCACACTGCCAACCTCTTAAGCAATTCGCTAAAATTGTGAAGAAACATGGGATTATGATTTCCCAAAGAAAGATGAACATTGCCCAGACAGAAATTGAATTTCTTGGTATGCACCTTAATAAAGGGACATACTATCTAGGGCCACACATTACTCAGAAATTGTTAAAATTTCCTGAAGAGAATTTTATAACAAAGCAAGTTCGGCAATTTCTTGGAATCATTAATTATCTCAGAGACTTTGTTCCAAATCTAGCAAAGATGTTTTTATTGCAAACAATGCTAAAGAAGAATTCCCCACCTTGAGGAAAATCTCAGACTAAAGTAGTTGCTGAACTCAATGAGATTATGTAGACTCTTCCTCCGTTACAAATTCCATCAACAGGGAAGAGAATTCTCCAGACTGATGCCAGTGATGAATACTGGGTTGCCATTCTATTCGAAGAAATTGATGGTAAGAGACATCTGTGTACTTACAAAAGTGGTAAGTTTTCCCAAGCTTAGATGCAGTATCATTCCACCTTCAAAGAAATCTTGGCGGTGAATATTGGAATAAAAAAGTTTGAATTCCATCTTATTGGCCATCACTTTCTGGTAGAATTGGATATGGCATCTTTCCCTCAGATGACCAAATTTAAACAGAAGCAGGTTCCAAATTCTCAACTGCTTCGATGGGCTGAATGGTTTTCAAAATACTCTTTTGAGACCAAACACATTGTTGGAAAGAAAAATGTGCTTGCTGATTTCTTATCAAGACCAAAAGCACCCGCGGAAATTAACATATACATCATGAGACATGCTTTTCATATGCTTCATTACAATGAGAAGTACAAGATTGAGAAGATAAAAGATTGGCCAAGTTGGTGATACCCTTAGGAAATCATTGAACAAATCCAAAATGACAGCCTTACTGAAAATCTAGATAATCTCATGTGGCAATGCGACACGCACTGCTCGGACTCAATGGAGGATCGATTCTTTATCCTTTTGGATTAAATGCAGATTATCCGTTCATACATCCTCTAATCTGGAAGGAAGATGATTTTCCTAACCAACTTCGATGGTTATTATGGTGCTTAACCAATAAGTACTTAATAGCTATTGAGATTCTAACCAGAAGATTCGTTGCCAACCTCACCAAGATATTTGGACTCGGTAGAGGAAACAACGAATAAGAAAGTGACAAAAATCTCTTAGATTTTCTTAACTGGTTTTATCCTCCCACTCACTTAAAACATCTCTTGCAAAAGGAATTGAGAACCACACAGCCAAACCCTGAAGTCCATACTATTTTGTTGACCATGGGCTTTTATCACAAATAATGGTAACATCATCAATGCCCCTGTAAGTATACGTACCACATCCTATAAACTTGTTCCACACGGTGCGTGCTTGAATTCACAAGTCTTATCCAGGACCTGTTGGTTGCTGTGAGCACCAATACCAAGAACTCCAAAGGGTTTTGTGCCAAGAAAATAAGACAATTCCTAAAGATGCATGGAATTATAATGTACCCACTGCATGGGATCATTATAGCCTAGCACCAGAAGCCAAGGAAGCACTCGAGGAATTCAAACAAGCTGCATCATCACAGGAGCATGAAATGGCAGACACAGATGACAATGCACAGTCCTCTCAGGACCTCAATGTTAAATGCGGAGGTCCTCTTTCCCAAGACCCTTATGATCAAGGACCTTTGTCTTTATCCCCAAGCTTGGACATATCCTACTATGCTCAGCTATCCAACTGGCCTCAGCCAAGCATTCTTGCCGACACTATAGGTTTCTCCCAGAATCAAGCAGAAGCATCCTCATCATATCAGCTGAACCAGATTCTCTCACCAAAAGACCTTGAAGGACTTGAGCAGAAATATGAAGAACAGCTTGTGGCAAGTCACAATTTAGATGACTTAGACTACGACTACAATGCTCGTGACGGATGAGACCGTTGACTGTACAAGACCACTGTCTGTACAAGATCACTGTAGCAAGTTACTGTTCACTTTTTACTGTAGCAGTAGGCTAGGGAAATCATTGTTCACTGTCATTGTTCATGCCGTGCGAATAATTCCCTATTGGAAGTTTCTGGTGCCTCTATTTGTTTTAGGACCCATGAGCCTTGTCCTTGTTTGTTTGTAACCTCTAATTGCCTATAAAAGGCGAGAAGGATGTAATGTGTTGGGCAAAGTCCCTTGAAGTAAAGTGAGTGTTTTGTAAAAACTCTCTATGGCTTTCTAAACTCCTCTTCTTCTCCAGCCTAGTAGGATCCTTTGAGAAATGCAGCTCGAATAGTTAGAAATGTTACCATCTCGATTCTATCTGAGTGTCTCTAGGCTCTGAACTAAATAGCAAAGTGGTTTTCTGCTAAAAGGCTGTCCTTGAAGGGCTTGAATGGGAGAGGTTCGCCCACTGTGGGAAGGCATGCCTGCAAAAAACTGACTCCGTCCTCCTTGGTTCTAAGTCTAGGCTCATTCAATGGTAAAGTTTTTCTCGAAAACTTGATTTGGCTTAAGGAATATCGTGGTTTGGACCATATTCAAAATGCCTACGACACTTGTGAGTGCATTTATGCGAGCTCCGAACTAGCCTTGGCAATTGAATGTGTTCCATAGCCTAGATATTCCTTAATCCTAAATATTTTCAAACATTTTTAAAATCTTGTTTTGACATCGTGAAAGTCACGGTTTTAATTGTATTCAAAATGACTGCGATACTTGTGAGTGCATTTATGCGAGCTCCGTGCTAACCTTAGCAATTGCATGCCTTTCATAGCTAAGACATCACCTTGTCTCAAAACTTTTCATGAATAATTTCGAGATATATTTTTGAAATATCACATATACCCTTCATACATATAATCCTATCATGCATTAGAAATTGCCTATGTTTGTGATTGGCACATGCCCTTAATAATAAGTGACCCGCCGACAGTTCACTTTCTTACTTGATTAGTTGAGAAATTAGGTTCAAAAGACCTATATGCATGTTTAATTTCTTGCAATACATGTGATTTTTAGATGAATGATAGAGTCGATGCATGATAACGAGGGAAAACCTTGGGATCACATAGATCGTTTGATTACGAGACTTATAGGCGTTATTGGCCATGCGAGAATACAATTGGTCAACAATTGCTATAAGTCACAAAAAAATGGATTGGGTAGGTGTCTTAATGGAACCTTCGCATGAAAGACAAAGGCCGACCCCGAGGCCCCAAAACTTGACTTTCATATTGCACTTCTTTTAAACGATGGATCTCGACATTATGTCTTGTTTTTTATTGTTTTGATGTGTATGCTTGTTTCTTTCCCTTGTATGCACCTAGTTATAAGTTTCTTAGATTAGATTAGATTTAGATTAAAACCCCGAAGATGGAGAAAGCACGAAGACAAGTGGAGGTCGATGTCCATTCCGACTATCATCATGTACTATTCATTTTCCCGACATATGTCTCGGATTTCATTTGTTGTATAAAATCCGACGAGTTGCGGGTTTTCTCTCTTTCTCTCATCTTTTTCAATTGTGTTTCTCTTTTATATATCTAGGATTGCATGGTAGATTTATTGCATTTCTTGATTGTTTACTTATTGTCTTGTAATTTCAATTCCATTGATTGCTTTCTTTTTTTTCTTTTTCTAGAAATAGAATAGAATAAAAATGACCAACTACGCATGATCGCTTAGTTTAGGACAAATGATCCTGAAAATGTAAAAAGAAATGCATGGACATGTTAGGAAAACACAACATACTGTTTAGATATCAAAAAGGCGCTAATAGAAATATTAGCGTAACCCAAGTCCCCAAACCTAGATATTTGATTGCGTAGGAATCTAGAGAACACTCCCTACCCTCGATTGGGTTTTCTAGCCGACCCCCAAAATGAGGCTAGTAGCAACTCCTGTCTTATTTTTAGGTTGTCATAAATAGAACTAGACCGTATAAATAAACCCATCACACGGGGTATGAGTTTCGATGAAACTCACCATGGTTTAGCATACTCGATATGGGAGTAACCCAAAGGATGAAGTGATGCCATCCTTATGGGCGAGGTGTACTGTCGAGAGGGCTACCATGGTAAAAGTACCCTTAAATTCTATATCCACACCCGACCCATTCTTATAAGGTGTGTCACTCATGTGGGTATGGATCGCGACACTCTACTATCACATGAGATACAAGCTTGGGAGAGCTTGCGATCTTGTGGAGAGAACTCACAAGAGGCTTGATCCAAAAGGCAAGGTGATGACGTGTTTTGGAACGCGAGCCGTGAGGGAACTCTCGTGATCAAGTACTCCTAAGCCCGACCTTTTCCCCTTTTCTCTCCTCATGATGATGAGGGATCCGAGGGCGGTGAGATTGGGTCGCGACAGGCTTGGCGACTCCAGTAGGGATTGGTTACTAGATTAAGAGGACTTGAAGCCGTTTAAAAATAGTTGTTGTGTTTTAACTAACGTGTCTTGTGTAGGATCGCCTGCGTGTCAAAGTCGCGTGGAAAATCAAGTTAGTCGCTAACCTTATGTTAAATGGTCTTGTAGGTGAGAGTTATAAGGGAGGCGTGCTTGTAAACCTTTTTGTTTTGCAAGTGGTGTAAGGATGAATGTATGAGGGTTTATATTGAAGTGCTGGATGCTTAAATTTAAATGCATGTTTACAAGCTTTAGCATGACACCGCACACACAACCGCGGTCTAAAACCCCGATTGCCCAATCTAGGACCTTAAGAGGGTTTATGGGTGGAATATGCGAGTGCATACTCATGGTAGCAGTGGGTAAACTATTTTTATCCTTTGAAATGGGGACCTTGAGCCTTTAGCATCCTCACCTTAGGCTTCGAAACCTCACAGTTTCATGCAACATGTGATTTGTGCTTGCCATGTGTTTGGTGGGTAAGATATCGTTCCATTTTTATTGTTCTTATCTTTTTACTCTCCATATTTCAATTATGCGTTTTATATTTCAATGACGATACGTTTTAATCACGGATGCCCCTTTAGGTTTAGGTTTAGATGGGTAAACCCGCAATGGACGTGGTCCCCGTGCCAGGGAATCTCAAGACTCTATAGGAGAATCCCAACCCAAGACATCAATGCATAGGCTTCCTCCCGACTTTATTAAAAGTCGAACCACGTATCGCAATGGTGAAAGCATTGGTTCATTTTTGGAATCCCATGACTTCCACTTTCATGTTTAATCAATATGAATTGACCCCTACAATTGAGTTCCGGAAAGCCATCGGGTTAGGTAAAGCCTCTTTAGGTTTCGCCACTCATCATATTGGTCAAGATCCAATATCTCTTCTAAGTCAATTCCTCAATATCCCTACCGATAAAATTGAGGCTATTCTTAAAGGAAATTCTCATTCTATGCCTTATAATTTCCTCAAACAACATTTCCTTAGCCTTAAGCCTAAATCTAGGAATCAAATTCCTCATGTCTTCCTACTCATGTTCTTTGGCTTTGTAGTATTCCCACATACCCAAAAAACAATGGATCCTTTAGTCACTCGCATTGTCAATCACGTGTGCGCATTTAATTGTTTTACACACATGATCCTCGCCAAAACTTTTGTGTCTCTTAATCATTTTAAAGCAAATGGCCGAGGAACTCTTAGAGCCCCATTAGGACTTCTCCAAATTTGGCTCTTTTTGCATATCAAAGAATTTGCCCCTCACATGAAGATTGTCGATGTCACGAAATATCATCATCCCATTCTTAGATTTTGCCAAAGAAATGAATTCTTTCCATCATGGTCTTTCTCTACATGATTTCATTTCCTCAAAAGCCTCAACCCTAGCTTAATTCAATGGCATGTTAAGTGGCTTGGGAATCCCGAGGTGCGCCTTTTTAGTGGAGTTGATGACCCACTCCCCCTCGTGGGATTGACAGGATTAACATCATATTACCCTTTAAGGGTGCTCTGCCAATATTGCGTGCTTCAAATGATCTCGCCAATCCTCAAGCTGGGGTTATATCATATTGATTATCACGATAAAGTCATCAAGGAAAACCAAATTGACCATATCAAGGCCGCAATTCAAGCCGCTACTGAAATTTGGTACTCTCGTTCCTCGCATTACTTGGTTGCCGTCGATGTAGCCGACTTAGAAGGAGAGATGAAGACTCATCAAGCTACCATTGATTACATATACCGTCAAGTAGAACCTAAACTCAAGGTTCAGTTGCCTGATATTCCCAAGCCTCAAGGTTTTCGGCGAGCTCATATTAAGGAGCAAGAAGACGAGGCCTTGATCGATGAGGAACGCTTGGCCCATGATAACAAGAGTCTCCGCACGATCCCACCTAGTCCTTAGATTTCCATCTCATATTATTTTCTTGTAAAGGGACTTCCTTTGTGTTTCCCTCCTTTCTATCAAGGTTTCCCTGTATTCATCTTCATATCACATGTAAAATCGAACCACTTTGTAAGCTTCAAGAAGGCAAGGTTCTGTTTCTCTTGTAATTGTTCAATGAAATGAATAAAATTCATGAACATTTTCATGTAATTTTTAGAAAATGGGCATTCTGATTAAATATTTGCTGTCATTCCTTTTCAATTGTATAATTTCTTTTGAAGAAATTTTGATAAGAGGATGTTATATGATACTGGGATCATATACACTTCTTATCATTATTTCATCTCAAGAAAATATAAAATTGAACGGGATTTGTATTTTAATGATTTCTTTTAACTTGTACTAATTCGAGTCATCTTCTTTTACGAAGGTACTGAAAGATGGCTAAAGAATGGTCTATTATACGTACTCGCCACCAGACAAGAATGGAGAATGAAGATACCCGTGCTCATGTTATTAGCATGGAGAACCAAATGGCGCAGTTGATGGTGCTATTAGCTAATCTCTCCAACCAAATCAAGAACTTAACTTCTGTAGTTCCTACTTCTCCTATCATGAATCCTCCTACCATGCCCTCTGAAGTGTCGATAGCAGAACTCGTAGGAAAAGGGCCTGCTAAAGAGGTTCCTACTACAACCCCAACAGTTATTGATTTAGAGGCTCCATCTAAGGAGATCCCCACTCTGTACTTTGATGAGGAAAGTTCAAGACGCCTCGCAAAGATTGAGGAACGCCTTTGCATGCTACAAGGCTATCAACTGCTGGGGTTCGATAAGCTGTCACCCTTCACTAAGGTTAAAGTCCCTGCATTCTACAAGGAGCCCGAATTTATGAAGAAGTATGATGGCATTGGATGCCCCACAAGACCCACTTAAAGTACTATCTAGGCAAGATGGCCCGTTACTCAGACAATCCTCTGCTCCTGATTAATTCCTTTCGGGATAGCTTGGTTGGTCCTGCGTTGACATGATTATAGAGTTGGACTTAGGGAAGATCTATACTTGGGAGGATCTCACCGACGAATTCCTCCAAAAATATAAGTTCAACACTGAAATCGCTCCGACCCAAGAGGAATTAGTTCAAGTCGAGAAGAGGAAAATTGAAACATTTAGAGCTTATGCTCAAAGATGGAGAGCTACTGCATCTCAAGTAAAGCCACCCTTGTTTGAGAAGAAGGCTATGAAATTACTGCTTCAAGCCATGCCTTGACATTTCTTCAAGAAAATGTACAACCACACCTGTATTAACTTTGCCGCATTGGTGGAGTTAGGTGAACGCATTGAGAGCATCGTGCGTGAAGGAAGGTTGACCGAGACCACAAATCGTCGTTATGCCTCGAAGAGAGATAAGGAATCGACTATGGAGATTTCTTATATACAAAACTCCTCTTCTTAGAAACCATATAATCCTTAGGCTCATAAACCTGCCGGGAGGTATGGAGCTTTTCCCGAAATTTTGAACGTAAAGGAAAAGTCCCTCAAAGGCAATTCACTCAATTGCCTAGACCCATGTCTCAACTACTTCCAATGCTAATTGAAAGTCATCTCGTGGCGAGAGAGATCCCGAGGGATAATCCGCCAAAGTTTGCCGGGTTCAACCTTAATAAGACGTGTGAGTATCACATGGGAGAAAAAGGTCATCATGTTGACAACTATCTGGTGCTCCGTTCTAAGATCCAGAATTTGCTGGATAAAAAGCTACTCACCTTTAAGGACTCAACGCCAAATGTCCAACAAAATCCCCTTCTGAAATATTCTGAAGATGTCAACATGATTTTTGGGGATGATGACAAGCATATACTCCTGATGGATATCTAAAAGTTGAAACAGATCACGCCATTTACTGATCCCCAATTGAAAGGTGACATCACTTGTGATGAGAAGATGGCTTGCTTAGCGAAGCTAGCTGAGCTAGGAATTATCCAATATGAAGATGGTGAGCCCGCTCTAAGACGGATGTCTCTGGTTGAAGTCGATTTGTTTGGCAAAGATATAATCTCAAAAGTCATAAAGAATGTTGGGAATCCAAGTTAGGATGACACTCGAAAGGAGGATCTTCAAGCCTCGAAAAGCAAAACCCTTATGTACCAAGACTCTGACACTGTAAGCAGTGATGAATATAAAGCTTCTCACATGGATCGTGAGTTTGTTCGAAAAGCTCGCAAAAATAGTGAAGCTGTTGGTATCATTGGCCAACCAAGTGGTAAATATGACTTTAAGGTGAAGTTCACACCACCACCAAGTTTCTTTGTTGACGTGAAGGATATTGTCTCAAGTGGATGGGGATGATGAGTACTAAACTTCTCATTCAAATCGTGTGTTCGTAAGGAGAGCCCATGAGAGAGGTGAAGTGGTGGACACCTTGGGATAACCAAGTGGAAAGTATGACTTTATGGTCAAGTATACTCCTCCTCCAAGTTATTTTCAAAACCCCAAAGACATTGTCCCTAATGGATGGGGAGATGAGTTCAGGGATGACTTTGTGACTGTGATTGAGCCCGTTGTGATTGATCTGACTAAGGAGAAAATCCCTTGTGGGGTTGATGCAACTAACAAGAGCGTTATCAAAGTCCACTCATTGATTGACAATTTTGGAGTCATGAAGATCTCAAGTGCAGGTTATGGACCCATTGTGATTGAGGCCTAGGCCTCCACATGATCTATAGCTTCGAAATGTTTTAGTGGAACAAAGATGTCCAATCACATGAGGGCTAGTTCCCAATAAAATTTTTCGAAAACTCGAATTTAAAAACAAATTTTTCGTGGCATTTACATACATTGCATTCATTTATATGTATATATACTAACCATTTCTTGATTGCATCTCAGGCATGACATTTCACATCATGATAGTCATTTGCATGGCTTGGATTCGCATTCAAAAGATTTTGACGAACCCGATTATTCCGACTCAGAGAATAAGGATGATCCTCGAGTTATTGAAAAAGAATGGCTTAGACATGAAGAGTCCAAACCTCCTACCACCAAACAGCCAATCACTGTGAATTTAGGAGATTCAAATAACCCTAAAGAAACCAAGATTGGGATAAGTCTCTCTCAAACGGATGCCAATAGATTAATTGGACTTTTGAAAGAGTACCAAGATGTTTTTGCTTGGTCATATGCCGATATGCTGGGTTTAGACCTTGAGATCGTGGAACATGCGTCACCACTTGATCCTAATATTCCGCCGAAGAAACAGAAGCTCAAAAAGACGAAACCTGAGTTGTTGAAAAAGATTGAAGAAGAAATCATGAAGCTCTTAAATGTTGGTTTCATTGAAGTCACCCATTATGCTGATTGGATTGCTAATATAGTCCCGATTATGAAGAAGGATGGACGAGTCCAAGTATGTGTTGATTACCGTGACCTAAATAAGTCAAGCCTTAAGGATGATTTTCCTTTGCCACACATTGATGGCTTCGTTGACAGTACTGTTGGATTCGAATTGTTCTCCTTCATGGACAGATTTTCCGGTTATAACCAAATCCGAATGAAAGAGGAAAACAAGACTAAAACATCATTCATCACCCCATGGGGAACATTTTGCTACAAAGTTATGCCCTTTGGCTTAAAGAACGCGGGGGCAACATATCAAAGAGCCATGGTAACACTATTCCATGACATGATGCATAAGGAGATTGTTGTTTATGTTGATGACATGATTGCAAAGTCAAGACAAGGTGAAGATCATGTTGAAGTCTTAAGAAAACTATTTGACCGATTGAGAAAATTCAAGCTGAGGCTTAACCCCGCAAAATGCATATTTGGGGCAAAGTCTGGGAAGCTTCTTAGATTTATGGTTAGTAACAATGGTATCAAGATAGATCCCTCTAAAGTGAAAGCCATATGTGATCTAAAACCTCCTTCTACTGTTAAGGAAGTTCGAAGCTTACTAGGAAGATTGAATTATGTTGCGAGATTTATCTCTCAATTGTTAGAAACCACTAAGCCATTCTTCAAGTTACTAAAAAAGAACGCCAAGGTCAACTAGGATGAAGAATGTCAAGATCATTTGAAGAACTTAAGCGATATCTTTCGCAATCTCCTATACTTGTACCGCCTATCCAAGGCGTGCCTCTAATCTTGTATCTCACTATTCACGAAGAGTCTTTAGGAGCCATGTTGGCACAAAAAGGACCTAAAGATGGAATAGAACATGCCATATACTACCTTAATAAGAAGTTTACCACTTTTGAGATCCGATATCCTAAAGTGGAAAAGACCTGTGTAGCCTTGATTTAGGTTGTACACCGACTAAGGCAATACACTCTACACCACCGCATCCTTTTAGTGACTGAGAATGACCCGAACAAATATCTTTTGGAGAAACCCATATTGGTTGAAAGGCTCGCTAAATGGCAAATATTACTCTCTGAGTTTGATATTCAACACATGGCACAAAAGTCCGTCAAAGGCCAAGCCATAGCTGATTTGTTAGCTGAAAATCCTGGGAAATCTAATGATTGGGATGAAATCGATGAACGGATTTATTTGGTCTCACTAACAAGTGGACCATGTAATTCGATGGTGCAGTTAACCTTTCTGGTTCTAGCACTAGGGCAATTTTAATATTTCTAGAAGGTTAACATTATCCAGTAGCTGCAAAGTTGGTATTCCCTTGTACTAACAATATTTCTGAATATGAAGCTTGCATCCTTGGTTTGCAATTAGCCATCGATATGAAAGTCAGAAAGCTTCAAGTTTATGGTGATTATGGACTCATTATCCTCTAGACGGGAGGTGAATGGCAAATGCGGGACGTAAAATCGATTCCTTACCATGAATATCTCGAAGACTTGGTCAAGGAATTTGATGAAATCTCTTTTGATTATCTGCCAAGATCACAAAATCAATTTGCCGATGCCCTAGCGACTTTATCTTCAATGTTACAAGTAACTAATGGCTTGAGTATTGATCCTTTGCAAATCGACGTCTTGAAGAAGCCTGCTTATTGTCTGATGATTGAAGAAGAACCTGATGGTCAACCCTGGTATTATGACATCATGAATTTGAGAGTGCTAGTATGAACAAAATAAAGGAGTTAGGGAAGAGAATAAGAACACAAGATTTATAGTGGTTCGGCTTAATCCAAGCCTACGTCCACTCTCCCACGCTAACAGCCTTCTTGGCTGGATTCCACTATGCAATCAACAAGAGATTACAACTTCGAGTGCAAACACTTAGTAGTAGATCACACTATCTCACTAAGTCACTCTTTTGGTATTTCTCTCACGATTACAAACGTTTAAGCTCTCAAGAGACAAGTATATGATCGAAGGTCGCTCAGACTTTGGAATTATAAATTCTACGCTCCGTCTCTTACTTGCTCATCGGTCCTTCATCTCCTTAAATACTCCTCCACTTCCAAACTACCCGTTGGACAGCATCCCGGAGAATCGTCTTCCAATATACCCATTGGACAGCTCTCCGTATCTAGAAGATTTGGTAGCCGTTGAGTGACAAAGGTAGAATCCCAAATTGATTCCGATCGCCCATACAAACGAAACCTTGGTTTCCATAAGTAAAGCTTCTTCGTATAGAAAGTTCTTATCTTCAAGATCCAATCGTCAATCAATTAAATCAATCTTGATGTGGAATCCAAACCAGATCACTAGCCGTTGTATGATTGGGCTTGAGTTACGATTCATCGAACTGGATGTAAAGTCTCGAGTCTCGTAGACTTTACAATATGAGTCTCGAGTGCGCTAGACTTTGCAATCCGAGTCTGAACATATTTTGCTTCGAACAGATTTAGCTTTAGGTTCGTACCCGGTTCGGCTTCAAGATAGAGTTTGTCTTCCGGTTCGGCCAAAGATAGAGTCTGTCTTTCCGGTTCATCATTCACGTTCGCCCGGAATTTGTCGAGTGAGCAGACTTCGATGTAGAACAGACTTTGACACTTGAGTCCGGCGTCTTCGTACTTTGAGTCTTGAGTCCGGCGCTTCGACTTTGACACAGAAGTCTGGAAATCTTCAGAATATACTTTAGACATATGTTACGTTCAGTCTTCTGACTTTGACGATATCCTTTACATGTTCTATTATCTGCATGGTCTAATACTCAACCATCAAACATGTTAGTAGCCTTTGATTTATTTTGTCATCTTCAAAACATCATAAGGGATTTCCCTAACAATCTCCCCTTTTGATGATGACAAAACAATCTCTGAATATGCAGATTTGTAAACATGCTTTTACTAATTTAAATCAAAGGATATCAGAAGATAACAAATAGATTGAGCATAACAATATATAGAAAAATAATCGCAGCTCAATATTATGCCATAGATAATATCAATCAATCAACACATATGCATATTCATATATTCTCCCCCTTTTTGTCATAATCAAAAAGCGATAACAATAGATTCACGTAGAGAATATAAAATGATAACAAACGTGTCTTGCATGAATCACAATAAGCTTTTATAAAGTAAGTCGAATATTAAAGATATGCAATATAGCTCACTTCGATCATATTAGCAAATATCCAATAAAAATCACGGATGCATCATGAAATTCACGTACCATTTTTGTCATAATAAAATGATAATATCAATACAAGATTTATCAATGACAAAAAGTAATAAAAGATGCACTAACCGGATTTTTTAGAACAAATTCTGACACATTTACCTTTCCTTCCATCCATAATAAGATCACGATCAATCCAAAAGATTTTTCCATAATTGATCAAAGCTCCCCCTCAATTTGTTGCCTTTTTGAGATGATCACGATTCTTTTCCTTTTCTTTTGGATTTGCTTTCTCCCCAATTGTCGCAAGAGATATTTTCTGATTGCACCAAAATCTGCGTAGATTTGCAATCATCCTTCCCTTAAAGAATTTCCTGCAATCAACTTATTTCCCTTTTTGGTATCCATCAATTTGGATCCTTCCTTGACGTTAGAGCAAAATAGAAAATCTCCATAATCAAATATTCTTTCTTAATTCATCGTAACAAAGTATTCAAAGAAAGAATATTATGCACAATGATATTTTGAAAAATAAATTCTCACTTAGTCATAGTACAATAAAATCAGGGAGAATGAAATCCTTGGATATCTCAGAAAAAAATATCTTGCAAAATTAGTATAACGTAGAATCGGATTTTTACTTTGCAAAATATGACAATTTGAGAGCATAAAATTAAATCAAATAATCTGAATTATCTCAAATAATCACACGTAATAAATCAAATCTTAACTCACAAATCACAAAAATAAATCATACGATTCTTTCTTCCATAAAGCAAAATATGATCATTATAAAATCTCAATCAACCAATGATATATCGAATATCAAGCATAATGAGAATTATTGCCAAAATCAAATTGAGAATAAAAAATTCCTTACCAAATCCTCTTTCTTCTTTCTTCTTTATATCCTGCAAAAATAACTTATCTTTTCTTTGGTACCCATTTTTTTCTTGGGTCCATGAGAGTTAGCAGAATATGTTGCTTTTATCCAATTTTTCTTAATAGGTCTCCAGACTTGATAAAGATCTTGTTGCCTAAGTCGAGAATTCTCCTTTTTTAGATCGAAAATCCTTTTAAGAGAAGATTTGAGATTTGAACAAAGCTCATTTGTATACTTTGAAACTTTGAGAGGAATTTTTGAATTGCTTACGTCGATTTCCTCATCGGATTCTGAGTCTCGTGCTCGAGTCGACTCGATTCCGAGTCCGTGTCCGAATCGACTTTGATTCTCGAGTCCGTGTCCGAATCGACTCAGATTTTGAATGTGCCATCAAGCATATATTTTCTTGATCATCATCTTCTTTCATGATTCTTTTATGGCCATTATGCTTGTATTGACTTCTTCCATCGAAGTTCCTTCCTTTTCTACTCAGCTTTTTGAATTTCTTGACCGTAAAGGCAAGTTCTTCGTCGTCCATGTCATTTTCTGAATCTGTTTCATCAAAAACAGCATTAGATATTAAAGCGATGGACTTCTTACCTTCGGGATCTTCATCATTGAGTTGTTCCACTTCATAGGATTGAAGAGTGCCAATCAATTCATCAACGGAGAGTGGCATAATCCTCTCGAGTCTCCCGGATTGAGATCTTGACATGATTCCAATCTTTTGAGAGACCTCGCAAGAGTTTGTTGACCTTCATCGGGGTAGAAATTTGCTGACCTTGATATGCTAAACCATTTACAATTTCTGTAAAACGGCTGAACATATCTCCAATTGACTCTTCTTGCTTCATCTTGAATGATTCATATTGGCCAAGCAAGAAGTTTACTTTTGTCTCTTTTACACAATCAGTCCCTTCATATGTAACATGAAGTCTATCCCAAACTTCTTTTGCTGTTTCACATGAAGAGATTCTATTATATTCAGCAGAGACAAAGCGCAATATAAAGAATAAATTGCTTTCGCATCAAAAGCTTCTCTTTTGGACATCTCCGTCCGAGACATAGGAGCGGGGGTTTTATTTCTTTGTCTTTGCTATTCTTATTTGATGTAGACGCAGCAATGGGGTTGATTCCTCTTTCCACAACATCCCATTGTAAGAGATCTCTGGATCTTAGGAATGCTTTCATTTTGTTCTTCCATACGTCGTATTCCTTTCCATCAAAATATGGTGGCCTTGTGTTGCTTTGCCCTTCCATAAGTCCTGGTGCCAACATACTAGCCATAAAGAATCTTTAGCTCAAAAGTAAAAACACTTTTATAAATCGAGCACTTGGCTCTGATACCAATTGAGAGTGCTAGTATGAACAAAATAAAGGAGTTAGGGAAGAGAATAAGAACACAAGATTTATAGTGGTTCGGCTTAATCCAAGCCTACGTCCACTCTCCCACGCTAACAGCCTTCTTGGCTGGATTCCACTATGCAATCAACAAGAGATTACAACTTCGAGTGCAAACACTTAGTAGTAGATCACACTATCTCACTAAGTCACTCTTTTGGTATTTCTCTCACGATTACAAACGTTTAAGCTCTCAAGAGACAAGTATATGATCGAAGGTCGCTCGACTTTGGAATTATAAATTCTACGCTCCGTCTCTTACTTGCTCATCGGTCCTTCATCTCCTTAAATACTCCTCCACTTCCAAACTACCCGTTGGACAGCATCCCGGAGAATCGTCTTCCAATATACCCATTGGACAGCTCGTATCTAGAAGATTTGGTAGCCGTTGAGTGACAAAGGTAGAATCCCAAATTGATTCCGATCGCCCATACAAACGAAACCTTGGTTTCCATAAGTAAAGCTTCTTCGTATAGAAAGTTCTTATCTTCAAGATCCAATCGTCAATCAATTAAATCAATCTTGATGTGGAATCCAAACCAGATCACTAGCCGTTGTATGATTGGGCTTGAGTTACGATTCATCGAATCTGGATGTAAAGTCTGAGTCTGTAGACTTTACAATATGAGTCTCGAGTGCGCTAGACTTTGCAATCTGAGTCCGAACATATTTTGCTTCGAACGATTTAGCTTTAGGTCTGCACCTGGGTTCGGCTTCAAAGATAGAGTTTGTCTTCGGTTCAGCTTCAAGATAGAGTCTCGTCTTCGGTTCATCATTCACGTTCGCCCTGGAATTTGTCGAGTGAGCAGACTTCGATGTAGAACAGACTTTGACACTTGAGTCTGCGGCGCTTCAGACTTTGAGTCTTGAGTCTCGCGTCTTGACTTTGACACGAAGTCCGGAAATCTTCGAAATATACTTTGGACATATGTTACGTTCGGTCTTCGACTTTGACGATATCCTTTACATGTTCTATTATCTGCATGGTCTAATACTCAACCATCAAACATGTTAGTAGCCTTTGATTTATTTTGTCATCTTCAAAACATCATAAGGGATTTCCCTAACAGAATTACCTTTGAGAAGGCAAATTCCCTCAAGGGAGTCAAGCCAATGATCGAAAATACTTGATGAAGTTGGCATCCAAATTCTTCCTTAGTGGAGGAGTCCTTTATAAAAGGTCTTTCAAGTCAGTTTTACCGAAGTGCGTGGATACAAGAAGCTAAACTCCTGATGAAAGAAATACATGAAGGAGAGTATAGCCCTCATATGAACAGTCATCTCTTGGCTAGAAAAATCATGAGGCTCTGTTACTATTGGTTGACCATGGAAGCCGATTGTATTCAGCATGTGAGGTGCTGTCACCAATGCCAAGTCTATGGAGACAAAATCAATGCTCCTCCTAATGAGCTTCAAATGTCCGAGTCCTGGCCTTTTTCAATGTGGGGCATCGACATCATCGGACCAATTAATCCTAAAGCATCAAATGGACACCATTTTATCTTAGTAGCCATTGATTACTTCACCAGATGGATTGAAGCCAGTTCTTATGCCCATGTTACCGCAAAGAGCGTGGCAAAGTTCATCCGTCATGATATCATCACTCGATATGGAGTTCTTGAAGTGATCATCACATACAATGGATCAAACCTAAACAACAAGGTGGTGGATGAATTACTTGGAGAATTCCACATTCACCATTTGAATTCTTCTCCTTACTGTCCACAAATGAATGGAGCTGTAGAAGCAGCAAAGTAGAACATCAAGAAGCTTTTAGCCAAAATGGCGGAAAATTATTGTGATTGCCATGATCGGTTACAATATGCTTTGCTTGCTTACCGAACTTCAATTCACACTTCAACCGAGGCAACACCATTCTCATTGGTTTATGAGATGGAGGCTGTATTACCCGTGGAAGTGGAAATCCCTTCACTGAGGGTACTTTCTCAAATCAAGCTTTCTGAAGTTAAATGGGTTCAACAAAGATTTGAACAACTCAATACGATTGATGAAAAAAGGGCAAAAGTCTTATGTCATGGACAAAGCTATCAGAAAAGAGTAGCTAGGTCGTTCAATTGCAAGGTTAGGCCAAGACATTTCAAGATCAATGATCTTGTCTTAAGAAAGGTCTTACCTATCATTCCAGATCCTTGTGGGAAGTTTACCCCAAACTATGAAGGTCCATATATTGTAAGAAAAGTGCTACCTAGTGGGGCACTAATCCTTGTAGAAATGGATGGTCAAGAATTGCCAAGACCTGTAAATGTTGATGCTATCAAGAAGTATTATCCATGAATAAAAATGAAAGGTCTTTGAGCTACTTTTGGATTGAATCTGAGCCACTTTAGGATGTTTGCATCATGCATCTCATGCATACATATTGCATCTGCATGTTTGTTCATTTTGCAGGATCTCTAAAGAAGATTCTACCTATCAATAGGAGGTTGATCTCATAAACACAAAACTTTCAGAAAGTGTCCAATCTTCTTTAGAACTTAGAAGTGACCCTGTCCCTTAAAATGCCAAAAGAGTCAGTCAGAACTCTAGAGTCGGTTAGAACTCTAGAAGTGAACCCCTATGTTGAGCAAAGCCCGTTTTGTCTACAAACTTTGTTCAACCTTGTTTTCAAAAGTCTCCCCAGTAAGGTCAAGGGAACATGTCTTTTCAAAAAAAATTCATTACATTTTCATTCCCCAAGGAGTTGAATTTAACCAAAGTGTGCTTTGGAAAACCTGAAAATGATTGTTAAATATGCCAAGTGGAAGTGCCTAAAATGATGAGAGGCAACACATCCTTATACACTCTTTAAGAGAATTGAGTGAAAAGAACCATGTCTTAGGGCATAGGGTTCATTCACAGTGAATACATGGTTTGAGATGATAAAGGCATTTCATTTCTCAATCCCAAACACTAATAATATCCCTTGCAAGCCACTTTGAGCTAAATAGGGAGCATTTCCACAATAACCCTGTCAAGAACAACCCCACATTAGGGCAAAATAGGGGGTCTTGGTTGAAAATTATGGAGCAAAATATTAAGAAAGATTCTATTGCTTTCACTTGCATCAATCTTCTTGTTCTAGCTTCAGGTGATTTCTTATCGAAACTCGAAGCATCCCGAAGTGACGAAGAGCATTCCGTTCACTACCACAAACACAATTACCTTTTGTTTAGCCAATTTGAGCTTTATGCAATTCTTTCATAACCCAAGGTGATGATTATCTCCCCACACTATGGCAAGGCATGTGATTTACAAATAAAATTAAAAACATTGGTCAAGTTTATAAATGCCACTTGAGAGTCCTAGATACTCAAAAGCGAATGAAAACTAAGGGGCATGGAAAAGCAATGTGCCTGGTAAAAGCAATGCCAATGCCCGTGAAAAAAAATGCAAAGAAAAGCAAAAATGCAAAGAAGAGCGAAATCAATGGTCATGCAAAAGATCATCCGTTGAAAAACAAAAGAAAAGCCTTGCAAAAGAAAATGTATGGCGAGCAATGTCATTAGAATAGAGAGCGAAGCTCTCATGTCTGAAGACAAATGATCAAAGGGACTCTCGAGATAGGTCAAATTTCAAGAGTCAAATTTTCAAAAAGTCGTGTGATGGTAATGATGCCAAGATAATCACTCACTTTTAAACATTCGATATCTAAAAGTTTTTCAAGCCTTTTTAAGACTCACCCGAACCAACATTACAACCCTTATCCGAAGTCTCTTCCAATTGGGATGGTTCAAGTTGAAATGAGAGTGTCGCATAAGAGCTACCGCTAGAAGGAGTGGAAGCAATCCTATCTTATCTTATCTTCAAGGTTCTTGACTTATAAACCTGATGAAAATATTGATTGAATATTCATTTCTTGACATCAAAGTACATACCCTTTGTCTAAGCCCATGACCAAGCCATCATTACGGTCCCTTCAAAAGACCTTTTGATCAATGGATTGTATTCACTGTAAATGTTTTCGAAAGCCTTAGACATAGGTTGAGTGAAACTTTTCGAGTGAGATTTAAATAATTTTCCCATATCAATGGTTGGGAATAAAAGCCATTTTTAAGAGTTAATGTGAAAGACCTATCTTGATTAGGATATTTCCACTTGGCATATTTGACTTAACCCTTAGGTGGTTAATCGAATCTTATTTTGTTAAAATTCTCTCTCCAAAGGGATTTGGCAATCAACATCGTTTCGCAAGATTGGCTCTCCAACAATCTTGAAACCCTTTTTCAAAATATTTGTTCCTTAGTGAACCAATTTTTGGTCATCCTAAACCATATCACTGTTTTTGGTCTTTGGTCATCCTAAATCATAACTCTTGCTTTTGATTTTTGGTTACCCTAAACCATACCCCTTGTCTTTAGGTTCCTGGTCAACCTTAAATCTCGTCCTTTATGTTCTTGGTCAACCTTAAACCTTGTTTCTTAGGTTCTAGGTTATCATTAAACATTGCCTTTAGGTTCTAGGTTATCCTTAAACCTTGCCTCCTAGGTTCTAGGTTATCCTTAAACCTTGTCTTTAGGTTATAGGTTATCCTTAAACCTTGTCTCTTAGGTTCTAGGTTATCCATAAACCTTGTCTTTAGGTTCTATGTAATCCTTAAACCTTGTCTCTTAGGTTCTAGGTTATCCTTAAACCTTGTCTCTTAGGTTCTAAGTTATCCATAAACCTTGTCACTTAGGTTATAGGTTATCCTTAAACCTTATCTTTAGGTTCTAGGTTATCCTTAAACCTTGTCTTTTAAGTTTTAGGTGATCCTTGAATCTTGTCTTTAGGTTAGTGGTTATCCTTAAACCATACATTTTTCATTTAGTAATTTTATTTCCTTCATTCCATTCCACGAGAGAGAGAGAGAGAGAGAGAGAGAGAGAGAGAGAGAGAGAGAGTGAATAAACCCCAACAAGAGTTCAGATATCCCAATGGGTAAAGGTAAGTGTCAAGTATGTCCCTAACCAAATATCATTGCTTTTATCTTTTTCTATTTCCAAATACGACTAAAAATTACAGGTATCAATTGTGTCTTTGAGTGGAACCTCTTCAAACTCCAACTCAAAAGGGACAAATGTTGACACCTGATTGTTAGTCAACGAATTATTAAAAGGTAAAAAATTGAGATTTAGGTTTTTGATCGCAACGAAACCCTATCTCTCGACCAAAAATTATTGTTTTCATTTCTTTCTTTTGCATTATCGTTTTTAAGCATTTTTTAGCTCATTTTCAAGAAAAACCCAAAAAGTCAAACGGTTGACTTTCGGATTGACTTTTTGGTCAACTCTTTGACCAAACATCAACCTTGACCAAAAAGTCAACCCCATATCAACAATTGACTTTTTACCCAAAAAAATTTTGCTTAGTTTTAATTTCATTTTTTTCAAATCAATTTCTTGAAAATTCAAAGATTTTACCAAAAAATCAACTTTTTAGGAAAAGTCAACTAAATGGTTGATTTTGGTCAAACATTTGACAAAATAAAAATAAAAATAAAAATGCACGAATACATTTCTTTTTATGTCAATTTGACTTTTGTGTCAAAAATTTCACAAAAGTTGATTAAGAACCTTGATTTATGAATTTTTCAATTTTAGGTTCTAAATTGACCAAAAAATGAAATTACTTTTATTTAAGTCATAATTAGGTGTAGTTTCTTCTTTGACATTTAGCTTAGAGACTATCTTAAATATGTTTGAGCATTCAATTTCACAATTTATGGAGTCAAAATACGAATTTCCGTTTTGAGCCCTAATTAGGATATCAAAATCGATCATTCATAACTTGCAAACAGACGATTGTTTCTCACTCATTTTCTTAAGATAAGTCCCAATTCGAGATCGATTTTGTGAAATTCACACAAGAACTCATCAATTTGAAGAACTTTATCCTCCCAAGCATTAGAAAGTCAAGCAATTAAGCTTCAATCGACAAAATTCGAATTGACCTATTCATGGCTATAGTTTAATTTCATAAATTTATGTCTAATTTTAATATTAGGCTTAGATTCATTTTTTACTTAAGCTCGAACACTTCAATTCAAGGTCAATTTGAATGTGGTAAGTTTAGATAGGGCAATTGTGACACTAATTGAGTTTAATTTTAGTTAATTTCTAATTTTGCCCATTGAATTGCAAATTTTATCATTTTAGCCCTTTAGGCCCAATTCAAAGCACCCATGGTTTCAACTCATTTTTTTCCACAATAATCATTCAAGTAGGTCAATAAAAGACCCCTAGATCACATTCATAAGGTTTGATTAGCTTAATTATATCTTAATTAGTCAATTTCTTCATAAAAAATAAAATTCCTTTTCAATTAGGTCTTTTAGGGATCAAATTGCATAAATTTTTTACCCAAAGGGATCCCAAGTGGACAAAACAGTGGGAACAGGACCAAACCAGTCAAGAACTAGTCAAAATCTGGCCAAACCGGACCAAACCAATCCGATCAGTTTGATTGGCCGCCGGCAGGACTAGCTGGTTCAAGCCCTTTCCGGCCGGTTCTTGGCCTCCGGCCACTGGTTATGGAACCCTCTCGCTCCCAATTTCACTTCTACACCTTCAATTTCCAAAAATTTTATAAATTGGTCCTCGAATTTTGTCAAATTGCAAATTAACCCCTAATTAGATATTTTGACGTAATTCCCAATTTTGGCATGGTTTTTTGCAAATCGAATCCAATAGATGAACTACCCGACACCTCGAGATCATTATGGAGCCTTCAAATGGATTTTTGACCGTTGGATCGAGATTTCGACCGTCGGGTCGAGCCGACGGCCAAAATCGCTTAATGTAGGGGTATATAAGTAAAATCTCTTCTATTTTCAGCATGGGGGTTCATTTGCAAAAAAAATTTCTCTCTCCTCAACCTCTCTTTCCCTCTTTTCTCCCTCCAAAATCCTGCCTAAATAGATCACTCTCTCTCTCTCTAAGTTTTGGTTCACTTCTTTGACCGGTCTCGTTCTAGACTCGAGCCGGCAGTCGCCGAAGTTCCCAAGCCTTTGAGTTGCTAACGATCTGTTGTAGCAGGGGTCCTTGACCTTGCTATGGACAAAGGAGCTTAGATCGATGGCCGGATCTTCACCAGCGGCCCGATCTTCGCCGGCGAGTCAAGGCCAGTCCATTTTGGACCGGTTCTTCCTTTTTCTCCTTAAGCTGATGGTTTGATTGGTCCCGATCCAAGCCATAGTGACCTAATCTAGGTTCTTAGAGTCCCAATCATGATCCGGCGACTTGATCCGATCAATCGCAATAGAAATCGACGAAAATCGCGATGAGGGTAAAGATTCGAAACTCGAATCCGATGAAGCAAGATCAAGTTGGTCATCAGGGCTAGGATTCAAGATTATAAGCTTTGACATGCTTAAGATTGATGAGTATGAATGCTGCAATGATTTGTTGATGATGTGAATGAATGTTTATGATTTTGAGCCTAATCTGTCATTTTCGTAGGCCTATACATAGGTTACTGTTTTGGCCAAAACGAGATCCGAAACGACCTCATTTCAGCTCAAGTCCTCTTAGAGTTAGATAATAGACATCCCGAGCTTCGAAACGATAGGTTGTACACCCAAAAAGAATGTTGTTTAGCTCTCCAAAAACACCTCCGAAGATTAACAATTCTGCAGTGGTTTAGGTTTTTTTTTTTTTTTTTT
This sequence comes from Eucalyptus virginea, assembly GCA_014182375.1. Lineage (NCBI taxonomy): Eukaryota > Viridiplantae > Streptophyta > Magnoliopsida > Myrtales > Myrtaceae > Eucalyptus > Eucalyptus virginea. Next base: position 25,258,599 of record CM024519.1, read on the forward strand.
TTTGTTCTGATCCTATTCTGCCTTCTAACTTTGTTATTTTTGTGCCGACTTTCATAATCATTTTTTGACAAAAATTTCTTCATGATTTTTGTTAAAAATCGTCTCATTCATCTTCTGTAATTTTTCCATGATTTTTGGATGTGTTCAGCTAGGTCAGATTTACTTAGATCTAGTCTTGGGTCAATCTGTTCCATATCAATCTCTAATTTTGCTATTTTTGTGATGATTTTTGTGTTGAGTTCTAGAATAACTTTTCTTCATAAAATTTTCCCGCACAGGTGTTGTACATGTCCTATATTTGTTTCTAAATTTTTAGACATGTTTAGCTATGTCAAAATTGCTTAGATCTGGACATAAGTCAATCTGTCCTACATCAATACGAGATTTGTTTTGATGAAATTAAGTCCATAAATGCACTTATTTGGTTTCAAATCCTTTATGAGAATTGAAATACATGATATATATGTTCAATTGATGCATGCTTTGCAAGGTTTTTTACATTGAAAATGTGAATCAATTGCATGTATTAGAGTAAAAAGTATTGTAGCAACATGTGTTGGACATATAGTTTGTCTATTTTGTCATTTTTGCCACGATTCATATGATCTTAATGGAGTTTTGATCTCTTAACAAGAAATATTCATCACTGTATACTCTGTATGTGAGATTTTTGGTAGGATTTATGCATGTCTTAAGGATGGCTGAAGTCATGCTTGTTCTATAAACTTAATGCTAAAATGAAACATTATCATATGTGCACATTTCCATGCTTGTTTGAGTCATCTAAAGATCAAATCTTACAATCATGCTTTTTTGATAATTGAACCGCATGTCACAAGGTTTGCATACGTGTTTAGGTCATGTTCTTTGAGTATCATCTTACACATTAAATTGTCTCACAAAAAGTGTTCATCACACTTAGAATTCTCAAGCATATCATTAGGAATTATGAATCATCTTATAATTTCATTTAAATTGTATGACATTTTGCATGACAACTTAGGATTAGATGACTATCCAAACATTTTTTCGCATCTAATCTTAAGTCCCGTGTGATTTTTTCATGCTGTTTGTGCATCTTTGAGTGATTTTAAGGTTTTTTAATGAATGCTTATGTTATGTTTTCTTAATTACTAATGCAAATGCTTTTAGAGATCTCGATTTTAGGATATAGAATTAACCTAGTTTGGACTCGAGCTCTTCTAGAAAGATGTAAGAAACACTTAAAAGTTTCTAATGCCGTTGATTTAATGCCAATCGCTCATCGTTTGGACCAATTTTCCATTTTTTTAAATTCAAACTACAATTTGAATAAGAGATCAAATTCAGACCTCTATTCTAACCCCTATTTGGACAGATCTTTGATATTTTTGTTCCATTTTTTTCTATTTAGAATCTGAACTTGGCCTTTGAATAAAATTTGATTGTCATCATGTTGTCTATGTTGTGTGTAAATTTGATGATTTTTAAACATGTTTTGATAGGAAAAATCCTCATGATGTTAACTGAATTGTCCTGTTGTTTTGGTAAATTTCTGATGTGTTGTTGCTTGTTGTTTGATTTTTGTAAAATCATGTGTATTTGTTTGAGAAAACTTTCTTCATGAAATTTGTTCGTCACCATGTCATGCATGTTAGGAATTTTTTTCATTGCCAAATTGTCATTAGGTATTACTCAATTTTGTTGTCCTTATACGCTTGTTTTGAAATTTCCTGATATAAATATAATTGTGATTGTTTAGTTATACCTTTTAGGTTAGTTTGTGCATGAAATTAGGCCATGCCATCTCCATGAAAATTGTTCTAAATGCTTTGATCTTTACTGTTAAAGAATCGGCCTTTTCAAATTGCATCTTTCAAAAAATGGCTTTAGTACATGTGATATTTCCCAAAAAATAACGATTTCTAAAAAAAAATTTCTTGAAAACTCGATTTGGCTTAAGAAAAATCGTGGTTTAGACTATATTCAAAATGCTTGCGATGCTTGTGAGTGCATTTATGCGAGCTCTGGGCTAGCCTTGGCAATTTAATGTGTTCCATAGCCTAGATATTCCTCAATCTTAAATATTTTCAAACATTTTTAAAATCATGTTTTGACATCGTAAAAGTCACGGTTTGTTGTATTCAAAATGGCTGTGATGCTTGTGAGTGCATTTATGCGAGCTCCGTGCTTACCTTGGCAATTGCTATTCTTAGGTAGACTGCAAATATTCAGGAAAAAGAACTGTAAGGGAAATTATATTTTAAGATAGCAACTCAACAGCATCTCCAACGGCTCCTTACTCCTTTGACTCTCTTCCAATGGATTGATTGGATATGGCTATAAAAAAAAGAAACCTAAGAAGCCGAGCAAGGGAGAAAGAACAACATTATCTAAAGATTTGCATCTAGTCATGTTCCAAGCAATATGCTTTCATCCAAGTGTTTCACTGAATTTTGTATGTGTTGTTTGAGTAATTATGCTCTAGATTAAGTGTACAAGAGTAAGAGTAGGTGGGTCCTAATAGTGTGATCTATCTTGTAATGAGACCAATGCTTGCCTATTATAATTGTCTAAGTAGATTACTACTAGTGCAACTTAGTCCAACTTATTGCTGTTAATCTAAGAGTGAACGTATGTTTGGGAATAAAGCCGAACCACTATATATTGTTGTATGCTACTGTTTTACTCTCATAAGCACACAAAATGATTACGACCTTTGAAACATTATCTTGACTCAATCTTTACTTAGTATTAGCTAATTTCCACAAAAAATTGTCAAGTTTTCTAAGACAACCTAATCACTCCTCCTCAAGGTTGTGTTGTGAGCTCCATACACGTGCTTGGCACAAGGGTGAGAAATGTATAATATATAAGCCAAGGTAAGGAGCAGTCATGTGCATAGTGCATGGACATCATCTTATACGTACTAAGTCATTGACAAATACAAAGGCGTCTATGTGACGATCAATGGCAATGCCACATGTTCGTCTGGTTCTTTTATTACACTTCAAATTTCCTTAAATATAGCTATCAAATTCCCGTCGTTAATTGGATTCCAACATATTTCTTTATCATGATACATCATTGATTAAATTCTGCCGTTGTATCTCAAAATCATCAATCTGTGTTGTCGATTGAATTTCGACATAGTTCAAGACTAAGCTTGTAACTCTTAGGTCTTGTCGTTGATTAAATTCCAACCTGATCTAAGATTGTACAGTGTTATTTGGATTAAAGAAATTTATTTCCTTATTCCATGAGATATCCTCTGTCCGAAGTTGGCATAAATCCTTAGGCTACGTTTGGTCGTTTGAATTTTTAATTATGATATGACTGGATAGGATAAGATATGAAATCGAAAGATTTTGTTATATCCTATCCATCTTTTTGTGATTGCAATGTTAAAATCATATATATTCACATCATATTATTTACATTATTCAATATAAACGGCATATTAGTATACATGAACCAAAAATTTTACAAATGGATATGATAAAAATCTCTTGCGACACTCTTGCGTACTTTTTGTTTATATGCTTTTTTATGTTATTTTCCTTTCTTTTTTAATTTATTTCTTTTTTATTTCTTTCTTTCCCTTTCCTTATTCTCTAATAAAATTTTATTAAATTGTAAACTTTAAAAATATACCTAAAATACGAAAATATTTATAAAATATGTAATAAATATAAATATATTTATATATTGAATTTTCATTATAAGATAGAATTAAATTCGAATATATATAAATTAAATTAAATTAAATTAAATTAAAAACTAAATTGTTATTGTTTGTTATTTTGAATTTCTTATATTAGAATTCAAATATTACTTATATATAAATATAATTTTAATTTTGTTAATTTATGAAATTTGTTATTTTGAGAAAAATAATTTTCCTATTTTAGATATTAAAATTCATATCCATCTTTATCCTATGTCTCTCGATATCGATTTTATCCTATCTTAAATGCTAAATTAAAATCAAATATAAATTTAAAATATATATATAATATCCTGAATTTTATCATGATTATTAAATAAAGCCTTATTCCTTTTGATAAAACCGTAAAACAACTTTCGGTTAAAGATATTTCGTTGTAGGAACAATTCCAGCAAAACATATTTTTGGCACACCCCGTAGGACTCTCTTGTCGCTAATTTGAGAGGATACTATGCAACATACTAGGAATCGGTCTAATCTCGATAGTGCTGGAGATGATTCTCCATTGTCAATGATTGGTGAAGCATTGGGACGTGCCCAATCATCATTGATACCACTAGCTTTGGATTAGGCCCAGATCGGAGACGTGAATATTCCAAGATGACTTATCGGGGAGCGGAGAAGACAAATGGAGTCGCGTCCTGTGATGCTATCTACCACGAGAAGAGTGATAGCAGAGAACTAAAACGCGTTCATTGATCATACGAGCAAGATGACCCATCAAAGTACGGACACGAGTCGGAGGCCCAAGAAGACCCTCTCTTCTTTTCTCTATCTGTGCAGGCCCATCTCGTCTCATGGCTCTTTCTACAGATCAATATGATAATAACGTAATGTAATGCTTTCTTCATGCGCTTATGCCTGAATGGAGAAGCAAGCTATTAATACTCAAATCTCTAAATCTTCACCCACTCGTCCAAGAAAAGAACTTCATATAAACTCACCTGCACGTAAAATGACATGCACAAGATATTCTGGAGAAAAGGTGTACTTTATGTGCAAATCTTGAAAACGTCAAAGTAGGTTCTGTTTTGACCAATTTAAACCTCATGCGTCCTTCAATTCATGCATCAAATTAGTTGCTTCTTCTTCTTCCCGGGGAAATACTACAGGGCAAGAAATCGAAAATCTTCAGGACTCTGTCTAGATTACAAGGCTTTACAAGGTATGTTTGATGTCTAAAATGTGCTCTCTTTATCATGCACCAACCGATAATAACGGTGTTAGGAATTAGCATGTTTTAAGAGCGTAAATGCAGTTTTAAATTTAATTTAACCATAATTTTCTCTACCGAACGCAGCATCAGAAGCCTATTACATACTCCTCTACTTCAATAAAAAGAATGTCAAAAATGATTCTGTCAATCAAATTGCTAGACTTCTTGAATTTATGGTTTGACTCGTCAATTTTGGTTTCCTAACCAAATCTATCAGATCTTTATGAGCCAATGACAATCTAGACTTTCTATAACATGAAATTTCTTTGTTTGCTCCTATTAATCTAGACAACAATTAAGAATTGAGTTCAACGAGTTTGATTATTAGTGCTAGCTTTCTAACATTCAGATCGCCTATATATTGTTGAAACGGTGAAAAATATCTTTGGAGTTTTATGCTAAATCCAAATCAACAGTATCAAAATGCAAGGACTAGCCCGTGCCATCCGTTCTTGCCAGGAGACTCTCAAGAATGCTATTCCGAAAGATTGGCACGCGAGAGTAACAGCCAGCAAAGATAGCATCTTCTCTCGTTTTGGATCTGTCTCCTCCTCTATAGACATCCGCGAAAAGGGTCTCGAGAATGTGATAGTAGCTGATGTCCTAATGACAAAGGGCGAAGAAAAAACCGGGACTTGGCTGTCATGCCAGTCCAATGACACCGTTTACGATGCGGTCAAGAATGTATGTCTTTCTACATCCCGCTGTAGGAAATTTCTTGTGCATTAGATATACATCTGATTTGCGAATAACATCATGACAATGATGCAGATGGCCCAGAACAATATCGGGTCACTGGTTGTATTAAAGCCAGGAGAAGAACAAGTGATCGCAGGAATCATCACAGAAAGAGGTGATCCCAGTAATTTTTTTTCATGTACAGTTGCAGATGACATAGTTGAGCACTCATCAAATTGCTTACTAATCTAACTCGTCCACACAATCTTGTCAAGTACAAGAAATTGAAAAAAAAAAAAATATATATATATATATATGAGTGCTATATGGAATATTGTGTATATATATTCATTGAGGTCAACTCTACACTTTGGGAGCTCCAATACCATCAGCTTCCCTCCCCAGCCACAAACTTAAAGAGGGAATAGAAAAAAGAGGTTCAAGAAATAACAATAATTTCATGAATAAACTTTACCAAAAAAAAAAAAAAATTAACTTTGAAAAAAATAATTTCATGAATAAAAAGCTATTTGACAAGAATCTGATGTCATATAAGCAATTCTACAGATTATTTGCAGAAGATAATTGCACAGGGAAGGTCCTCGAAGCAGACAAGAGTTGGGGAGATTATGACTGACGAGGTGAGTTCAGCCCTCTCACAATTGTCGTATTTTTTCAGGTGATACAACAAACACTAGTTATATCTGAACTACCTTCTATGATTACTCCTTTTCAGAATAACTTGATCACAGTTTCATCTGATACGAACATCCTCAAAGCAATGCAGCTTATGACAGGTACTCAACTTATTGCAGTATAAATGCCCAGTCTATTTCTTTTTGACTTGCTACTATGCCAGTCCATGAAAACATATCTTTGTGTTTGTCGCAGAGCACCACATAAGACATGTTCCAGTTATTGACGTAAAGATAGTCGGTATGATCTCAATCGTGGATGTAGTACAAGCAGTGGTACAGCAACAGAGAGGGGAATTGAAGAGACTGAATGACTACATAAAAGGAGAATACTATTGAATTGAAAAATGATATGCTTACAAAGAATATGCTATACATGCTGAGTTCAGCAAAGAATTAAGATTTCATTCTTGTAGAAGAATAAAATTACAAAATAGATCTACAATGCAGTCATAAAGACTACATCATGCACAACATCACGGAACTTAGACTAGAGTGAAGTGTGGCTGAACATTTATGCACCTTGTCCATTCAAGATTAGTACTTTGTGTTGTGAACTCCCTGGCTTGCTCCTTGGCCCTGCTACAGGTGTGTTCACAACTGAATGGGTCTTGGGGCCTCACAAGGTGTAAATTACTCTGGTGTATCTAGCAAAAATGTAATACCAATTTCTTTTTATCCTTTTGCAAACTAATCTCAAGTCAAAATTCACGATGACTAACATCTTTACAAAGCAAAGAAAATCTAATCAAAAGAGAAAGCCAAGGTTTCAAGGCAGCCCCCCACCATTCGAGATCCAATGTGCCCAACCAGCTGAATTCACTAACCCATTTCTCATCTGTCAAGTCAGGTAATGTGTGAGAAGCAATTCTGTCTTTCGTTTTCAATTGCTTATTTATAAAGAGAATATAGAGCCCTTATCGTCCAAATCGGAATCTCTACTGGACAGCATATGCTCCTGTCTGCCTGAATTGCCAAATCCATCCACATACAACATTACCAACTTAGAAGTGTTGCAGTAGCTCATAATGCCAATCACCTTGGCTTCACTACTCTCTGCTTCTACAATAAAGCACACTTTCATCCTACAGAAAGCTAAAAAGTTCATCTGCACCCATATCTTGCAAGTTGTTCTGTACCAAAGTGCCTTGGTTGGGTATCTATCATGTAAGATATAATGAAGCAGTGAAAATTTGATTCAGTATAGCGAGCTACATCATGAATTCGTCCTATTGCTGTCACAAAAAACATTCTTTGAAAGTAGTAGAAGTCTGTACATTATACTTAAAATGTTCCACTGGACTCGCTGCTCACAAGCTGCTCGTGTAAAGAGATAGTGTAATCAAGATCTATTTATTCATACTCGAAGACGATCACATATTGATGATGCTTTGGCTGAGCAGGAGCGACTCAACTTGTTCGGTCACTTCTTGATAAGAGACAAATAGTCTGATCTATTGCCATAACTAGAGTAAAACAGAGCTAACCAGCATGCGTAGATAAAATCACCAGTGACCATACATCCAATAGAATTACGTCAAACATGTTAAGAACATATACCTCGAGCACAAGATACAGTGCATTCCTCGCTGGCTGGTACGCGAATACTCAACTTTGGGAACATTCCATATCGAAGAACGATCCTTCCAATGCTTTCTCCGAGAAGATTCAACACTAAAAAAATCATCTTCTTTACGTCAAGATTCGCTTCAAGTGGTGGTACCTCTCTCTTTTTCCTCTGAAGTGGACCATGTTCGTGTAAGCTCCTCCGATCCCTAAGAAGACACATTGCCCCCAACTGTTCCATGGCTTTTTGGCATACAAAATTAACAGTAAAGAAGAAGCTTGAATGGCTGAAAATTCTACACAAATTCAGGTTCAGATTCACCATGAAGGCTTTAAAGTATGGTAAAACTTGGCCTGAGGCGAAGTGGCAGGAACGAGAAAGACCAACCCCATGTTTTTATAAGGTGGAAACAGAGAACCCCATGATGGAAATCTTTGCGGAAGTGACGTCAAATGATAGAGATTTTCTCGCTTTTTGGTCATCTTAGATTTGGCGCAATTTCGCAGATTCCGATAAAATTGTCTAAAAGGACTAGAGGTTTTTTTTTTTTTTTTTTTTTTTTTGGACTAAAACCAAAAGGACCTAAAGTTGCATTGGAGAGTCGGTGCACTCAAATCACATATATCTTTTTTTCTCGTGGATTTTTCATTTTCTCATGTATTTTGCTTCTTTGCCATATTGTAATCCTACGTTATTTGTCCTTCTGACAGATATTTTATTTTCCAATAAATTTATAAATCTTTTATCAGTGAATGAATTTTCTATGCTAAGATTTTTTTTTTTTTTAAGGAACATTCTGTAACACGAGTTAATTGTTGATGATAGCAAACCTTTACTAAGGCAAAGGCCATGTTATTGAGGTTAACTCTCATTTTTTTTTTTTTTATCAATAAAGAAGTACAAGAACAAAATAGCCATGGAGATATAAATTAGACATCTTTCCATTCTTTTCTCTTTTCTCTTCTTCAACTATATATGAAATGACCTAATTAGGTTCATTTTCTTTCTTTTCTTTCATAAGCATCCAAACTACAATTGAACCAATCATTATTTCTTGGATCCTATCCATTCACTCCTAATCACTCCATCTAAAGTGATTGTGTGAGAAAAAAGGATCGCACTATCTTTAATAAAATCACAAATTTCAGCCATAGCATGAGCATATTTGTCTTTGGGAACAGATTTCTAACTCCCAACATGCTAGTGAGGTTATGGTGACTTGGGTCCAATGGAGGACACACCTATAGCCCAAACTAACGGCCACAACCATTTCACTAGTAAAAGTGAGTATAATTGTTAAAATATTTTTAACATAGGACAGCCATCATCCACGTCATCATTTTTTGGCTGGAAAGACTACATTGATAATCTTCAAAAAGCTTAGGACTCTATTTACAAAATTAAAATGTTTAGAACTGAATTGGCATATGTGCAATAGAATTAGGACTTATTGATAATTTTCCCTAAGATAAGAGATCTATGGAATATTTTACATATAATATAGGATGACCTTTCATCCATAAGATGTAAAATTAAAATTTCTGAATTATTTTTCTGAAGAAACTCAAAAGTTTTGTTTTTTGTGTTTTGTGCACTTGCGCGATTCAGATATAAATTTCAAATTTAGACGTGTGCTCCATAAAATCTCTATTAAGGAGTGTGGGAGCCCTTAAGATTGCAAGGAAGGTGGACCAATTGAGTTACACAAAACCTAATCCAGACACCACTAACCGTCAAACAATAAAAAAAATTTACAGTCCACCATTTCATTTAATATACATATTTAATAGATCTGCATATTAGCCCCCTAAGATTGCAAGGAAGGTGGACCAATCAAGTTGTACAAAACCTTATCCAGACACTACCTAACCCTCAAACCCCCCCCAAAAAAAAAAAACATTTACAGTTCACCACTTCATTTAATATACATATTTACTAGATCTGCATATTAGCCCTTTGGTCATCTGGAATGAGCTAGTAAGAATGACATGTACAAGAGGAGTCGAAGTAGAGGGTAATTAGGTTGGCACAAAATGTTTGGATTACAATATCTAGTAACAGAGTTGAAACATAATATTTTGAGAAACTAGAAACACGGTAGAAACCCACCATTAGTGTCTTTTTTTTCGGTGAATAATACAAGTCTCTTCCATTTCTAATGTTTCACCACATTCATTTTTCTTCAAGTCACGAAACACTACATAAAAAAATTAAAAAAATAAAAAATAAAAAAACGGAGGTCTCAACCCCTTTCTTAATTATTCCCGGTAAGCAAATGCAACCCTCACCTTAATATTCTAGAAATCTAATTATAATCAAAGAGGGAAGATAGAGAGGAATCTCGTCAATCCAAAAATTTGTCTGTGGGGTGCGTACATATCTTCACCGTGTCCAATTGCATGATCAATCATGTCACCTGAAGTTTATTTGACACAGCACAAGTTAATGGGCGATTAGGTAGATGCCTAGGAGATACTCCGGGTCAGGTAAAGAGAGCAGAACTTCCACGGCCTTCCTCTTTCATATGTTGCTCCAGCATCAACACAAGGCAATAATGCGGCAGAATAATAGCCCTGGCCCCTGAATATAGGGGAATATGTAAATCCCAAGTTGCTTAAAGGAGCTTAAGAAAAGACAAAATCTCAGTGTATCCTACTGTGGTTGGTGGGTTTAAAAGGCGATGCACTGAACGTCGTAATAAGACCTCATGTGCTGTCCGCACAAAATGTGCAGCAGAAGAATCAGTACGCTATGATATGTTTTTTTTTTTTTTTTTTTTGTATAAGACCTCATGTGCTGTCCGCACAAAATGTGCAGCAACGGAAGAACCATCCCGTACGCTATGATATGTTTTTCCCATTTTCTTGCGTGCTATATTTTCCTCCAATTCGGGCTCTGGTTTGTTGATTTTTAGAACCATCATGCCTAGATAAGTATTTGTCTTACAAAAAAAAAACGAACCCATTAAGAAAAAAAAAATGTGTTTTATTTCCATTCAACCACATTTTAAATCGTTGAGTTACGAGTTGTAAATATATCTTAAATGTGAAGTTCACAAAATATAAATGCAATTGATATTTATCCATCAATCAAAAGATTGGTCGGAGAAAATTTATTATAAACATGGCCATTCTAGAAGGGCCGCCATCGAACCAACTTCCCATGCCTTCATCATGCTCCCTCAAGCTCCAACGTTTCGACCGAAAAAAAAAGCTCCAACGTGGCAGGGCAAACTCCAGGTTGCGGTGATGTAGAGCAAGTGTAGCTTTAGTTCAGATTTAGAGGGAGGGAGGGAAGCGGGAGGTGATGTTGGTGACATGCATGTTTGTCACCGGGATACAAGACCTAATTGGAGAAAATTCCTTCAATTAGCACTTGAGACAAACATAAACCTAGATTAAAAAAATGTTGTTTTAGTACGTGGTGTCCAAAAACCTTTCGTTTTGACTAATGCCCTAGAATGTATGGATGGGCACGGCCCTGAGATTACTTTGAGTGGGAATAATGTGATTTGAGCACAGATTCACCATATTTAAACTGATCATCATGCCGGTCAACTCCTTGAAGATATATCCTCAAAACTTTGAGATCCACCAGAAGGAAATTGAGTGTACTGAAAAAGAATATTGGAGATACCCAGACTTTCGTCGCTTACTCAACAAGATCGAACCGGGTGTTAAAATACGTTAGCCAAGAAATGGTCAAAACAAAGCTTTGTAATTAGCAATTTATTCCCTTGCTTATTAATCTAACTCATCCAAACAATTTAGTTATAAACCTTTTGACGATTTGCTAAATTAGTCCTAAACCTTTTAACAATTTGATAATACAACTCTTCTGAGTAATTTTGGCTAGAAATTGCTAAAGGACAACATTGGCAAATCATTAAAAATTTTAGGACTAAATTAACAAACCGTCAAAAGATTTGGGACTTAATTGGTATAATTAAAAGGTTTAGGATTGAATTAGCCATCGTACGATAGGCTTAGGACTAGACTACATAATTGAAAAGTTTAGAACTAAATTGGCCATAGGTTTTGAACTATTTAGATAATTTTTCACAATTTTGAGTAGTCTTTGGAATTTTGGGAATACAATTGTGACCAGTTAAATAATGGGAAATGAGTACATGGCCGTATGGACGATCGAATGTCAACCACCAACAATTTTGAAGTTGGGAACAGGGATACAAGCTTTGCTAGTTTCATAATTTTTTGTCAATACATTGGTGGGATTTCCACTATTTTAAAAAGGAAAAAATATGAGATTTATTTTTCATTTTATTTTGAAAAAGAAATCAAAGTGATAATATTCAAACGAGAAGTAATATATGAAGAATCCAATCACAATGTCTAAAATAGTGGATATTATTTTCCGGCCAAAGAAAAGATTTGGTGGATATTGTTCCTAAATAAAAGAGATTTAATAACTAAAAAAAAATAGAATGCAAATATTTGGTATACTTTAAACTTTTGATTATTTTAGGTTTTTGTAATCAATTAACACATAACCATGGAGAAAGGTTCATTAGTACTTATTTCTTTGATTGCAAGAAATTAAGAGGTGTCTATTGATGCCTAATTTTAATTGGTATTCGTAAATATATATTTAGACATACGGTGCATAGTTTTTTTTTTTCTCTTATCTTGTTTAGATGAATGGATTTCGTGTTGAAAGTAGCTTCACTAATAATAATGTTAGTGATGAGGACAAGATGAACAATTCAATTAAAGATGCTAGTGATGAAATAATCACAACACCATGCGATCCTAAGTTACTAGTGATGAAGGCAACTTCACTAATCTTTTAGGCCATGGGAGAGTCCTTCTAAAGCAATTTAATTTGAGCAAAACAAATGAGAAGTCATAATACACTATGATTTTGCCATTAGTTGCAAAGCCAACATTTTTAATATTTTTTCATCTTTGAAATGTAATAAATATGTCTAATGACATTAATGATTTCTTTTCACTTAGTGATAATAAATCTTTTACTTGTGATTATCTATTTCGTCATGTATAATTTCTCTTTTCTTTTCATATTTAAGGATTTTAACTTTCTGGGATATGTAGAGTTTCCTTATCAGATCGGTGCTTTTTGGGCGTAGAAATCCTCTAATTTTAAATTAAGTCAAGAGAAAAAGGAAATGTTGGAAAGTTAATGAAACGGGTCAAAGGATTGTCCTGGTTTCCTCTAATATAAGTTGTGGCTGCCGTTAGACGGTCAGAAAATTAAAATCATGGCATCGTTAAACTAGCCGGCCCTTAAATAATTTCAAGCGATAACTGCATAAGTCGGAGTAGATTATCCTATATATGTATGTAATATAATATATTTTCCATAACCAAAAACTCTTCTCCACAAGTTGAACCTCTTCTATTATCGTCTAATTTGGTAGATCTTATTTTTGTCATACATTCTAGAGAATCCTCATGGAGATTTTGGATGACTTTTAAGAGTACATTAGTCCACTCAAAAAAATAATGTTTGAAAAAGTTATGGACGGATATTTTAGTGTTGGAAATTTAATACGATATTTATTTTCCAAGGTGAATAGTGGAATATAAAGGGTTCCTCTCATTAAAAGTAGGAACCCTCTTCTTCTTATAGTAACTAGCAAGAATGGCACTCACTTATAATGTGTTAAAAAAGTGGAAAATTTTAATAAAGGAGAGAGACCGTCTGATATGATTTTGAGTTATTTTAGGAAACAGATTCAGATTATTTCAGGACAAAGAAGATTGCTTAAATTCAAATTGGACATAGAAAAAGCTATTAGATAGTAGATATTTATGTTCCTTAATGTTTTCACATTTAATTTCTATTTTGTCCACTACATAGTAGTACACAATCGTCATATTTTTAGCTAGCGTGCCTTCTTGAAGATTCCTTTTGTGTTTGCTTTATTATATAAAGAGATTTGGGGAAAGTTTACTCGAAAGTTTGAGATTATAGTTTCCTTTTGTTTTTGCTTTACTACCTAGAGAGATCATAGAATGCGGCACTCGATTGTCCCCTTCATATTTACGTCTAGGATGAAAATAAAAATTTGGATACGGGTAGGATACATTCATTGACAATAGAGGATACACCTAGTAGCACCTTTTGAATGTATGCATACTAATCAGATAGCACACCCATTGAAATGTTTTCTCTACTCACCAAGCTATGGACCTGGACCTGAGCAGGTCCTTAAACTGCTCAAAGGAGAAACAGGCGGAAGAACCGCCCTAGGGTGAGAGTCCCTGTGCTGTCTCCTGTAAAGAGAAGGTTGGGGCCTTGAAAAAGATTTCCAACCCCATTGCTGGACCGTCACAATCCCTTTAAGGGGCACAGCCAGCACGCCTGATCCTCGTGAAGCCAATCCCCAGGTAACCAATCCTGGGGCAAGTTTTCTCTACTCACCAAGCTATGGACCTAATAAAAATCCAAAATTATTTGGTTGCAGTGGAAAGTATAGGTTTCCTCAGCATATTTATATTTGTTATGATGCATCTATGATCTTTGAATTGGGATCTAATACCCCCACCCAAGCTGACAAAATGCTCAAGCTAACCCACTTGCTAATACAAATATCACACCGATATGGGGCTTCATAGATTGAATTATCCCTCAAAAAGTTCTCAAACTTTAGCAATGATGATTCTTGTTTACCTGTCTTGTCCTAGATCAAGGGAATCACATCTTCTTGTTACTATCCTTCAATTTCGATTTTATTTCCAAAAAAAGCCAACTTGGAGAGAATCCCACATCTTCCCTTGCTTATAAGTAGCCCCATCATTGCAATCTCTCAATACATACCACCAACGCTTAGCCTCTGAGTCTTCAACAAATCATACAGTCGTTCTTTTTTCTTCTGGGACTTTCAATTCTTGCATCTTTCTCATCTCGTTTGGTTATTAAGGAAGTAGTTGACATGGCAGCATCATGGACAAGAGAGCAAAACAAGAGGTTTGAGGAGGCACTGGCTTTGTACGACGAGAACACTCCGGATAGGTGGCAAAGGGTGGCGAGAGCGGTTGGTGATGGGAAGAGTGTGGAGGAGGTGAGGAGGCATTATGAGGTCCTTGTGAGGGACCTCGTGAGGATTGAATCTGGCCAAATTCCCTGCCCAACTATAGAGGATCCGACCAAAGTGATGAGTCTAGTAGGTAGTATCTAACACTTTCTTACAAAAGTCATTCATGTAATAATTATTCCCTATTTCGGTATGGCGAGTTTTTTTTTTTTTTTTTTTTTGAAGTAATGCTACATATGCAATGACTTGTTTACAATGTTGGATTTTGAAATTTTGTGACGATATGTAGTTGAGGTATTCTATTACATGAGATATGATTCAATCATAATCGACCATATCTCTTCATGAACAACTAGTGATATACATAGTACTATTCTTGTTTTTTTTTCCTTATCTCTTCGACTTTAACACTCTATTTCATTAGAAAACTGATGTTTATGAGCAATTACAATGCTATCATAGTGCAGAGCCTGAGAGTTTTCATAGAGATAATGAAGTTGAAAACCAATCCCTTAAAAAAGAAGGCCTTAATTATGTAATTTGTTCCTTATATATATATATGAAAGCGAACCTTTGTCTCTGGGGTCATCTATCAACTCGTCTAAAAAACCCATCTTTCTTTTTCTTTTTATCACAATATCATTCATTGTGATTGCAAATTTTATTGAAGAAGGAAATCGAAACGTTGGAATCGAATCCATGTAATATTTTTGAAAGAAGTCATCTTCCAAATATATTCCTAAAATTGTATCTTGAAAGATGTGAAGATATTTTCAGGATTGCACATATATATCCAAGGAATATCATCATATTGATATAATCAACAATTAAAAGTTACTTGATTAAGTCAAAAGACAATGAGACACTTTCAATTACTTTTTATTCTGGAAACTTCTGTGTCTACATTTATAAGTTTTGATTGGGTGAACCCATTTCTCTTTTCCATGTACCTTAAGGTGCAAGACTCGAACCATGTCCTTACCTTCTTAAAGTGAAAGTTCCACTAACCCTAGCTTTCCATCGCAAGTTGATTGAGTCCAAAGAAGCAAAGTGATCATTCAATATAGTCGTCTCTCATGTGCATGGCCATGCATTTTGTGCAGTTTAAAGCGTGTTGCAGGGGAATAAATTATCTCGGGGCCATGTGCTAGCGATCTAAAACAATAAAATGTAGTTAAAATTTTGTGCGGAAGCATAATGCAACCTCATATTTCCTAAATTAAAAAGGTCGAGAATAAATTATATCTTACTGTATAATGATCGGCCATTCATGGGTCTAAAAATTCCTCTGTTTAAAGTATAAACGCATCATAATAAACTTGCCATGAATATAATTCGTGTCGATTTCAACTATCTATCATGTATTTGGTTAAAACTTTGTCAAAACATGTTAGAAAAAAGCTTTATTAATACAAGTACGAAAACCATGAGCTTTTGGCTCGATGGTCCGTGTAAGTAACATAATAAAATTTTTAAGGATGTTTTAAGACTATGAACACATTAGATTACTTTTCTTTAGTGTCTCCTTAGGGTCAATAGAGTGTAAATTTATAAGAATAATAAAATCAACAAATTACATTGGTAGCTGAGAAAATATTGGCAAAGTAGTAAGGAACTCAATAATAGTGTACATTTGTCAGTGTATGAAGTATGATATTTCTCAAATTGGAAATATAATCTCGATTTTACTTCACATTTCAAAATCAAGATCATTATCTAAGATTTATTTCTTACTTTCCGATTTTTTATATGAAATTGCTTAATTAAAAGCTTGTCAAAATCTTGAGATTTTGAAGAAATTTCCAATCTTTAGGGGGGGCACAATTCATGTAAAGTTCTCTTGTTGAGTTGGGTCAATAAGCGACTTTGGAAGGTTTGGAGGCCTCTAAATTCGCCCATGGAAAAGTTCATGAATTGATTTGGACTATAAGAAAATATTGTGGGGTTCGACTAAGATTGCAATAATTGAGAAAGTATTTTATGTATCGGTGATATTACATGTCAAAGTAATAAGCATTATTCAATAATCATGATTCTTCTGCTTTTTGACATGGTAAACTCCATCTGATTATTTTATTTTCTTTTTTCGAATGATAAAAAATTTTGAGGCAATGATCAATTGGATGATTTTATCATGTCATCAACATGATCCATGATATCACCAATTTTCAAAGATGCAACTTACCAGTATTCAATAACTAGATTGGACATGAGTAGTCGCTACCCTCAAATGATTGACATATCATAACATGACAATCCACAGTTTCTTGTGAAAAGGCATGATTTGATTTTTGTTCTTCTAATGGTTTTACCTCTCGTAACAGGCTCATCAGGAATATGAGGCTCCACTGAAAGTGAAGGGTCACTCTTTTCAGATCAGGAAGCCCTTTATTAACTATAAAGATGCTAAGTACGCGCCAAATATATATAGCAATAACTGTAAATATAGAAGCCTAAGAAAGGGTGGGAAATAGGAAGAAGAGAAAAGGAGTGGTGATATCATGCGCTATAGGCATGAAGACTCGTGGGTCTCGACCGTGTGAAAAACTACCTTCTTCTGCTCCCTTTTTAACTTGTATGCGAGCTGATATGGTTTCCTTAAAGACTGCTGTGTGTACTTGTTCTCACAAGATCCTCAATTGCACTAATTAGCTTACAATTACACAAGCATGCTTATATACTTAACGTCTTCTGCGGTCTAATAGAGAAAGTGGTGAGCGCCGTACATCCGCTAAAATGCATTTGTAACGTCAAATCCCATGAGCCCGCTATATTTGTAGGCGAGACTCACTATATTCAGTGGTCTAGATGCATTTTGGTGCATGGATGAGGATGCACCACACTTGCAAAATAGTCCCCCTACACTAACAAATTCAAGACTTGTTATTGTGACAAGAGGCAACCTCTCTATGCAAATTTTATCCTCAGCGACTTTTCCTTTCGCATGGAATTTTGGATGGCTAATATTATGACTGAGAGCACTAGAATGTAGTAAATCTATTTATCATTTTATTAATAAAAAATGTTTACTGTGGACATGTTGATCTCTTCAGATCGTTTCTGTGAGTGGTTTTCTTTCCTTTTCTCTTTCTATGGGTATTGAGTAAAATAGATATTCAAATTCAAAATAAGTCTTAATACCAGGAAAAAAAAATGAGTAGTTGCTTCCGCCGGATTTGTAGAAAGATGACCCCACTCCGTAAATAAAAGGCCTAGACGATAGAGGTCCAAGCAATAGCTGCCAGGACAAAAGCGAGCTAATAAGATAGGTCGAGCGAAGGGAGAGAGATCAATCTGAGCCACTAGTGGAATGAGGAAGTGGGTCTGTTGGATGGATATAACTGAATCCGTAATAGGTCATGTATCAAAAAGAAAAAATGAGAGAAAACCGAAACAACAAAAAGAAGAGAACTAGAAAACAAATTTAGTGAACAATCTTCTTGAATGGAGAACAAAAAGCCTAGACGATAGAGGTCCAAGCAATAGCTGCCAGGACAAAGGCGAGGTGATAAGATAGGTTGAGCGAAGGGAGTGAAATCAATATGAGCCACTAGTGGAATGAGGAAGTAGGTCTGTTGGATGGATATAACTGAATCCGTAACAGGTCATGCATCAAAAAGGAAAAATGAGAGAAAATCGAAACAATAAAAAGAAGAGAACCAAAAAACAACTTTAGCGAACATTCTTCTTGAATGGAGATATAAGGTATCGATCCCCGTACCTCTCACATGCTAAGCGAGCGCTCTACCATCTGAGATACATCCCCATGTTGGGGCACAAGTTGCAGGAATTTTAAAACATCTTAAAACTGAGAACCCGCACTGACTCTATAGGAAGTGTGATAAAAAGGTTTAACATAAAAGATTCCGGAAAAAATAAATGTTTGGAGTGCACGGCCAATTCCCAAACTTGTCATATATCCAATTAGACATCTCCACTTAAAATTTAATTTATAATTTATATTAATTAACTCCACACCATACCAATTCTTTAATATGAGATTTTTCTAAAGCAATTTATATGTGCATCCTAACGAAAAAAAAAAAAAAGACTTATGTATCGTGACAAATAGTGGCTGACATTCTATTTTGAGATTGCACTGCATGTTCTATTGAAATTAATGTTGCACGATGTGTTGGTCCGATGAAATCCTTGTTGTCATATCTCCAATCTTTCAAAAGGATCTTTCTTTCTTTATTTATTTCTTTCTTTCTTTTTGTAAAAAGCCTTTTTGGAAAGTAACATTTTTAGTTCAAAGCTATTATTTCGAATAATAATCCAAACGATGAAAAATGGAAATACTAGACTATAAGACAACGACTAGACTATAAGGCAACGACATATTCTTTCTCTTTTTCTTTTTTATGGTCGAAAGGCAATGCCATATGTCACTACTCATTGTAGGCTTATTGATTGTAGGAGTGTCAACAATTTAAGTTGGCCATGTTTCCACGATTCCTGATTTGATCCGAAACATTAAGAAAGTAGGTTTACTACTACCTGAATAGCATATGACCTAAATTGAAAAGACATTCCCTTTTATTTTGCCACACAATGTTTGTACTTCGCTGGAATTAAATAGGAGGAGTACGAAAAGATGAGTTTGGAGTATTTTCTCAAAATAATAGGAATAGTCCCGTGCGTTCAGCTTATGAACTCTTATATGTAGTAAAGAGATTAATACTTTTCTTTCTTAATTATGTTCAGCTTATAAATTAGACCGTGCGGTAATTTATAGCTTGATTATTAACAACACTCTTGAAGAAGTGCCGATTATTCATAGAATCAGTTGCTCCGTACGATTTGAATGGTAGGAGCATTAATCGGACGCAAAATATATCGAATAGTCCCTGAAATGGCAAAATAGCTTTTGTATTACCGTTCTTAATATTCTAAAGGAAACCTGTCAATCCCATTCAACATGGAGGGTCTTCGAGGAAAACATAAGCTCACTTTCATGCACCGCATGAAATAAATTTAAAAAAAAAAGGAGAAAACAAAGAAAACAATAACATGTCAATTATGAGAATTTGTAAAGAGTAATTAAAGATATTTTAATCTGCCAATGAGGTTAAGATATTTATTTACATGTTAAGATATTGTTCCGCGGAGTTAACCACAACAAGTTATATTATTCGAAACCTCTTAGTTCATGGTCTTAAGGTATATAATTAATGATCTTAATTACCAATTGCAGCACCTTTCCTATAAAAAAAAAATTACAGAGAAAAAATTAATTTAATTATCTCCAAGTTAACAAAATGAAGACAAAATGCATAGTTTAACCTGAACCAATAAACATAAGAAATTAATTTAAGCCTCGACATCTATTTATAGAAGTTGCTAATGCAAATTGAATTTTTATAAAAATGGAGATAATGTGTAGTTTATTTTCAAATAATTGTTAGTATTAGTATTAATCTCCCGTATTAAAATTAATTAAGGGACCTATTTATGGAATCACCTTGTCATATAATGAACAAAAAAAAATCAATCTATTAATACAAATCAATCTATTAGTTCACGCCAATAAAAGTAGGAACAACATAGTCATGCAAATTATATTTGCAAAATGTATCGGAGGTAATTGGTTAGTTTAATGCCAAATTAGAGGTTTCTAGCGAGGTATCTTGACCAAACCTAATGATCTATCATAAATGGTATTACACGCAAGGATGTGCATCGGTTCTAGTCCAACCCCAGAACCAAACTTAGTGTGATCCAACCCCAAAGCCGGACCTGGTTTGGGTGGTTCTTGCAAAAATCAGTTAGATTTTCGATTCCAGGTTTTTAGAATCGAAAATAACTGGTTTGATTTTAGGAACCAAATTGACTAGACCAAACTGGCAAACAATAACATAATATGTTATTATTTTTATTCAGCAATAGCAAAAGGTACAAGTTACTCCTTTTACTAATAACTTCCCTATGATTAATAAATTTATCTGATAATAAAGTAACTTTCAATAGATGTAGGAACTTTTAAGAAAGAAAATAAAATATTAAAAAAGTAACACCATCAATTCCCGAGACAATCCTAAGGAATCGGACCAAGACCCAATGGTCTCGTCTACTCCGGTTCTAGGGTGGACAAGGTTGATTCTCAATTCCACATATTGGAAAAATCGACTATATCCAATCTAGCTTCCATCTCTAGAGCAGGGATCGACCATCTCTAAAATCGATCACCCCTAATTACATGTTTAGTTTATGTGTATATTGCATTTTCTTCCTTGCACTAAATCTTTTACAGCCAAAGCATGATTTAAAATATGGCAAGTATTATTGGGCAAATAAATATATTGGTATGATATAAAAATGCCATGGGTAATAAAATTGTCACGTGGCACAAATCACCTCCATTTGGCGCAACGTTATCAATCATACGAATATATCATGCCACATGGCACAAGCACACCGATTATACACAACTTTGTAATGATACATGAGATTTGGATCGGCGAGGGTAAAAACGGATTAAGCATTGTGGTCTAGGTTTTCCACCGAAACAAAATGGGGTAAAGACGGCCGTCCTTTAGACAGCAAGAGCCCAGTGATAAGGTCAGTTCGTTGGAGACCCTTGAGTCACGAGGAGAGTCTTTGTGCATTTAGATTTAGGCAATAAATTACCGCACTTATTATGGTCACATGCCAAGCCATCACCTACATGTGACTTGGGAAGGATTCGAGTCCCCTCCCCAGCCCGAATCAAACCCAAGGGCATGGTTTTTTGGATTGTCCTCTAGAACACTCCATGTTTGTCGTCTATGATTAACGAGCCCTTTTTCACGTATACCCTCTATCTCCACATGTCATCTCCTCTATGTCACACAAGTATCTTCCTCTCCCAGGGGCGTCATAATGCCTATAGAACAATGTTTTTAAATTCGGGAACCAATTTAAGCTCTGGCTCAATCGGTTGAATCGCCGAGTCAATGAACTTAGACAATTTGTTGAATTCGAAATATAACACCCACTCTAGATGTTAACTTGCTGTTTTACTTTGATTGGGGGTCGATCCAGCCTCATCCGCCTCAACTTTTCATGTTCTTTCACCAAAGTTAAGCACTTGTTCTTGACCAATCCAGGTTGAGTAGAAAAAATCGAATTGGCACATAGCCCTATTCCCGGTCAAACGGGCCAGTCTCGGGCTTGAAAACGCTGCTATCGGGGGCCTTTCCTAGGACCTCTTTTTTTCGGGGGGCCATTGCGGACTTGCTGTCATGTACAAGTCTTGAGAACAAAGAGTCCGAACTTGCAGAGAGTAAAGACTAGTTTATCCATCAACTTCGGGACGTCGACTTTAACACGTAATTTTTATACCAATTTAGCTGAAATTCAGTATTACAGTAATTCGTCAAAAATGATTGTCTCAGAAAATAAAAATAAACATTCTTTCAAGATAAGAGTTCATACAATTGTTTATTTGTTCAATGTACCATTAATGAGCTTTCCTGCTTAAACATTGCGTTTCAAGCCCTTCGATAGTGTTACCTCGCTGGCCACTTATTAATTTGATTTTTTTTGGACTGAAGACTCTTTTACAAGGAAATCAACTGTATCAACTATATTATTAAGTTAAAGTGAGGCTTGTCTTTGCTCTTCAGGCCTTACCTTAATAATTACTCCTTTATTAGATAAATGAAGTAAAAAAATTAAGAAAACTATCTGCTGCCTTCGCTTCGAAAGAGGATTATCTATTCCCTCAACCACTTAGTTTCGGCATGAGCATGGTGTGTGCATATATATCTATCTATATCATCTCTATCTATCTTATGAAAGATAAAATATCTCACTATATATTTTCAATTTACGTAATAGAAATATGATAGATCTCTCATACAGGCTTACCTATTCATAGACAACCACACACTTTCTTCTAAGAACAATCATCCCATCATGGGCGCGCACTACTCTTTTTCTACTTTTGCTTTTGCTCATCACTTCCTTCAATATTTAGAAATAAAAAGTTACAAATTGTGAAAGGGTTACGTAAAATTCTATCCATTTATATTTAGAAATTTGAAAGATTTCAAGTCCTTCGTTTTGACTAAAGGTAAGTCAATTGCTGCAAAATCTGAACAAACAAGCTAAAGTTAAAATCTTTAGTCACACAAAAACTAATTCTTGTTCTTCAAGCTCCTTTATTAAGAATTAACGTGCGCATGGATTTTACTTTTTATTGATCTTATGATTCCTTTCTTCTACTCCACGTATGCGCATGCGCCTTAACGCAGTCTTCTCTCCACCCTCATTGTCCTTCGTTTATCCAGCACAACGTAGTGTAGGAGTCTCACTTTGGTTTTACAGGCTCTTTCCAATAGACTTTACGTATAAAAAATAGAAAATCAGACTTTTTTCTTTTTTTTGGTCAGAGAAAATTAGACTTTACGTGCATATTTGTGCTCTAAATGAGCATTATTTATCCGCATGTCTTTACTTTCTTTTTACTTTTAGCATAATGGAAATTTTATAATTCATGTACTTTGACTTTTTTTAATTTATAAATTCAAGACTTCTGAAACATTCACAATACTCAAAATTTGACTTTTTTTTTTTTTTTTTGGTTGATAGATTTTTTAAAATATGAATATCGTTTAAAAAGTTGACAAGAAGGGTTAGAGCCCATTTTGCATACGTTCAGCGTAAAAAAGCAGGCCAAACTCTGTCAATGCCAGAACAAGGAAAGGTACAAAGAATTTCGTACACAGACAATAGAACACAGAGATCACGTTCAGGAGGAGGAAGCACCAGCTTCTTCATGAGTTGACCGGTAGAGGCGCGACGTCTGGTTGACCGTGACATGGATCGAATTCATGTGCAGGTGACTGTCCACCAAAACCATAACCGTAGTTGCAAAAATTTCCCACGTGCAATAATCTAACACGCCAATTGCTAGCGGAGTTTGGTTAGGCGATGTGAGTGGGATAAGTGATCCTTAACCAGGATTATGTGTAAAAAACGAACTCCACGTATTTCATCACGAGGTCTAATGTTGTCGCGACAATTTATGCATCCATTGATATTATTGGCATGGACAAAAGAAAGGTTTGACCGTGCCACTAATAGAAAGTTAGGTGAAGCTTTGATCTCCTCTTTGTGAAAATTGAACCATTTGCCAATCTCCATAGACCGCATCTAACTCCAAAAAGTGTTAACAAATTGAGTAATTTAGTAGTCAAAGCTACTTAAGATAGGATAAGATATAAAGTTAAAGTTAATCCCATATTCATATCCAATCCCAATATATAATTAACTTCGTATTTATGTATTACGTTTGGTACAATATTGGATGTGACGCGAGATGTAATCATATCCATTTCCAAAAAAGTATTTAGTGAACTTGAATTAGAATTGAATATAAATTAAAGAGTTAATTCCATGACAAACCCAAAATCGATACATCTATGATAAATTTGTCTTAAACTAATTTTTTGATTACTAAAAACCCCAAACTAACATATCATATAAAAAATTTACAATCTCTTAATTTTCATTAAATTGTCTTGTCAACTTGCTAAGTTCGATGACATCAGTTTAGAGTTTTACCCTTCATTTATCATAAGTGCATCGATTTGTAGTTTTTCGTGTTAGTAATCCAATTGAACGAAAACTAACAAAGAGTAAATTTGTTACAAATGTGTACCAATTTGGGGTTTTTGATAGTCAAATAATTAGTTCTTGATAAATTTATTACAAATATACCAATTTGAGTATTTTTATGATGTTAACCCAATTTAAAGTTTCTAAAAAAACTAGTTGAAAAGGACAAAAACATGAATATAATCTAGAAGTGTTTGCAACAACTGCCACTACAATAGTGGCCATTTTTATTGGGCATAAGGCCAGTAGAAGTGCCAAAACTTTTGTACGACGCTCACTTGAATGCCAAAACTTTTTTTCGCTCACTTAAATGCCACATTAGAAAAAAAAAAATCGATCATTGAGTGCCAATTCCTACCAAATGTCCTATCTGAAATTAAAAAAAAAATGAAATTTTTATTTGTATATTTCTTTTTTTTTTTTTTTAGGGCTGGCAAGGATCACCAATGACTCTTGCCGACCGCAGTTGCCTCGCCCTTGGTCCCCAAGGCCTTAGGTGAGGCCGCAAGGGCCTTGCTGATCATGGGCAAGAGTCGTCCCCCAAGGCCTTCACAGCCAAATCTAGGCGAGGGCCACCTCATTGGCGAGGCCTTGATGGCCTTGCCCAAGGCCGATGCTACCAAGGGCAAGGCAGCTGCAGTGATCGAGGGTTGCTAGTGACCCTCGCCGACCCTAAAAAGAAAAATAATAAAATATTAAAATAACAATAAAAAAATTCAAAAATATTATAAAAAATTACAATTTAAAAAAAAAATTGATGGCCACGTCGGACAACCAGTAGCCATGTTAGCTTTTCCGATGGGGAAAATCGGAAGTGGCACTCAAGTGACTAATTTTTCAAATTTATAAAACTCAAGTGAGCGGAAAAAAAGTTTTGACACTCAAGTGAATGTTGTAAAAAAGTATTGATACTTGTACTGTTTTTACCCCATTTTTATTGTGTTAGGATCCCCATGACAAAAATTTTTGACAAAGGAGAGGTCAAGCAACATGCATGAGAGTCAAGATTGGGGAAAATTGTTAAAAAAGTAATAAACCTATTGCACTTTAATCAATTCAATTATTAATATTTTAATTTTATCAATTTGAGTCATAAACATTTTTACGTTTTACCAATTGAATTTATCTGGCCAATTTTAGTTGGAAATCACTAATGTAGATGTCAGCCATCTTACATGGCATGGCCATTGTAGACGTGGATAATTTTTGTAATATTTCAAAAAAATTATAATTTTTCTTTTTCTTTTTTTTTGGTCCAAAAACTGATGAGGGCCAGCTAACCTTCGCTGAAGTTGATGAAGAAAAGAAAGGAAAAAAAAAAAAAAAAGAT
Organism: Eucalyptus virginea; assembly: GCA_014182375.1. Taxonomy (NCBI): domain Eukaryota; kingdom Viridiplantae; phylum Streptophyta; class Magnoliopsida; order Myrtales; family Myrtaceae; genus Eucalyptus; species Eucalyptus virginea. Next base: position 25,284,412 of record CM024519.1, read on the forward strand.
AAGAAATAAAGAAAATAAAAAAATTATAAAAATTGTCAATGTTAATAGTGGACGTGCTACGTGGCATTACTAGCGTCAACGTTAGCGATTTTTGGTTAAAATTTGCCAAATGAATTAAATTGGCAAAATATAAAAAGTTAGGAACTCAATTGATATAATTGAAAGGTTTTTGATTGAATGTATCTACCATTTTGCTCAAACTTAAATAGGTTTTGTCCCAACCAAGGAAACTCACCAAAAGTTGAATTGAATAATTTTATAACATACCTTCAGTAACGATACTAAAAGGGAGGTTGACAAGAAATGTACATTTTTATGTGATCCTGACACAAGTTAATATATAATTTCAATGACGAGAGCATTCACTAATTAATCCTCTTCTATATTTGCGATAGCATCATGTAATGTTTTCAAGAATGGAGGAACCTCTTTAACTCTAACTGGTATTTTAATAGGCGGATTAATACATGGGTATCACTCGTGTTTTTATTTTGTTACATTTTCATGAACGTGATGTCCATAACTAGTGAAGTGTCGGTCAGTTGTCAATAGCCCGAGGGAGAACAAAGCTATTGTGCGAAACGGCATAAGGTAAGTACATGCATGCGCGTTGCTGACGAATCCAACTAATTTTTTGCTTTTATTTTTTTTGGATGACGTGGCAGTTGAATTTTTAATCAAATCGATGGCTTGTCAAATTTCCCTACTTTCAACCAAAAATAAAAATAAAAATCCCCTATTGATAGGTGTTGAGATCGCTGTCGATAATTGCGTGGACCTGTGAATTCGTTGGGCATAGGAGGTCCTACCTGACCCCTAAAATTGAATAATGTGCTCTGAAACCGACTGAATATCCGCAGTCGTATATAATAAACAAATACCACGAGCCAACTCGCATGACTGGAAAAGTTCTTGACAAGCGTGAAGGAATCCAAGGTCCACATGGTCAAATACAGAAGTTAGAAACTGGGGAAACTAAAATGGATCATGGGCTTTTTGGATGATGAAAGACATCGAGTTGTTATGGCTTTTCTTTTGTAACATTTCCTGTGGCCTGATGCATGTATGCTAGATTGATGCCGTCATTGGCCCGTACGCATGGGCGAGTGAGGCTCATGGTAAAATCTCGGCTACTCACAAATCTAGTATAAATAATCTCATATTTGGGTAATTCACTTGATTTTTTACTTGTATCTCACTTGATCATGAGCTTAATGGTAACTTTGTTAGGACTACTTGCTTAAGATCGGCTTCTTTTTTGTGATCGGGAAAGAATGACATCACGTTTTGTTTTACCAATTTAATTGATCCAATCAGTTTGTAATTTTGGTTGATTTGGCATATTGTGATAGAAGTTACAACCATATAAATACTCTTTCTCTTTGCAATTGGCACCCCATTTGCAGCTGCATTTGCACTTCTTATTACTATCAAAACAACATTAAAACTTTTAAAAGATCTGCATACGTGCTAAAGATCATGCATGTGCGCAAAATCTGGAAGTATTGGGAGGGTGAGGCCCCCCTCTAAAAGGAACGTGCCGGGTTTGTCGAGAGTGGGACCCATCTGATTCTCGGTGACACCCGGGCAATCAAATCTCCTCCCGCCTGTACGCCACACGCAGCTACAGCCGACGGCGTTGGCATGTAACGTTGGGTCCATTGGGGAGAACATTTGAGAAAATCTTTATATAAATACAATAGACTTTGAAGGGTTTAAAAATAATGTTTGTGCTACTTCGATATCCATTCGGAAAAGTAATTTTCAAAAAATAAAATTAAAATTCAACCCCAAAATTATTTCCAAAAAAAAAAAGACATAAGAGATCGTCAAATTAAATGACACAAAATTAGCGTTGGCCAACTCCACCTCAGGCAACGCCACCCTGAGGTCACGTGACACATACGCCAAGGTTGAGCAACCTTAGGCGATGCCATACGAGTTTGTGTGACATTAGGAGAGTCATGCGACCTTAGGCGAGGGCCGTCGATGTCCAATATGGCTCATCTATCCCAAGTGAGGCAACTCCTCATTCGATAGTTATTATCACATATTTCAGAAGATACTAGCTAGACTACGCTCACCAGCAACGATGCGGGATGTTGGTCAAGCATAGGAAAATGAAGGTGAAGATAAAATTGGAATTTAGCTAATTTAATGACAGCAAAGTTGGATGAAAACATTTCATTAACCCAAAAGCGGCATTTTGAAAATACCAAATGCCAATATTAAGGAGGAATTAAATTAAGTTAAGAGACCAACCATAATAATAATAATAATAATAATAATAATAATAATAATAATAATAATAATAATAATAATAATAAGTTAAGGGTCTTGGGAAATGCTAGTTTTGCCTTTAATGACCATTGCAATTTCATTGTCAAAACAGCTCAGCCTTTTCGGCAAACCTGTGCCAAACTTGCCAAATTTATCACGTTTTCGCCTTATCGGTGACTTGGGCTGCGCATGACAACGTTTCTTGATTGGGGAAGAGTTTTTTTTTTCAGAAATAGTTCTTTTCTATTTCTATTCCAAGAAACAATTTCTGAGTAAAATAAGGTGTTTTGTAACTATACAAAATTTCTACTCCAGAAATAGAAAAAGAATAGAAATGCATTTGATACAAAACAATTTCTTTTTTGTATTTATTCGTTTTTTATTCTTACTCATGGATCGCCGACCGTTGATCGCCGGCGGACGGTGGCGGCATGCGGCGCCGCCCGCAATGGACAAATGGCAAAGAATGACGAAGGCGGCGGCGACGCGGCGGCGGCTCCGGGTGGGTGAAGGTGGTTGCGGCAAGAGAGAGGAACAAAAGAAAAATAAAAAATAAAATTAGCTTATTTCTAGAAATTGTTCCTGAAATAAGAAGCTACTTTTTTTGTTTGTTTCTATTCCAAAACTGTTTCTTAAAAAAAAATAGAAAAATTGTTCCTAGGAACAAAAGTTTTACCAAATGGATTTTTGTTCTTTTTTTGTTTCGGAGAACAAAAGAACGTAAATTGGGAGAAACAAAAACGTTATCATGCAGACCCTCGCCAAAGGCCAATGAGGGTCGGCCTCGCGAGCCTCAGGCGAGATCCGATGAGATCCGGCGAGGGTGAACCTCACTCACAGCCCACTGGGTTGCCCCTCGCCAAATCTTGGTGGGGGCCACCTCGCCTGAGGCCCGCAAGCCTAACCCTCATGGGCCTCTGGCGAGGCTTGACCTGGCCAAACTTGTCGAGGGTGAGCCTCGCTCGAGGCCGACGAGGCCGACCCTCATCGGTCGTGGCCTATGGCCGGTCATCAAAGGCTGGGTGATAGGAAAAAAAAAGGGGAAAGAAATTTAAAAATGAGAAAAAAAGAAATTAAAAACATAAAAAAATAATTTTAAAATTCAAAAAAATATTAAAAAAATTAAAAAAATTTGTCTACTTTAGCATCGGCGTCCAAGTTAGCAAATTCCTACCAAAATTAGCCGAATGGACTTAATTGGCAAAAAATGAAAATATTTAGAACTTAATTGGCAAAATTAAATTGTTTATGACTAAATTGGCAAAAGTACAATATGTTTAGAACTTTTTGACAATTTTCCCTTTTTTTTTTTATTCGTGTTAATCTTTCAAAGTTCTATATAGAAGAAAACATTCACGTAGCATGCCATATCGTCGCTGAATAGACCAAGTTAATATGAAAACATGGGATCAACAAATGCCATCATGATGGAAGAATTTTACCCAATTTACATGGACCAGACGTTTATTTGCATTCAGGAGGACCAGTCAAATAGAAGATATGGATACTATTATGCTTAATATCACAAAAAAAAAAAAATTAAACTAGTATATCCGTACCGTATTTATCTAAAATTAATTTTTATGTCATAAAAACTCTCGAATTGGTATATCCGTGCCACATTTATCCCAAATTAGTACACCCACACCACATTTACTCTGAACTAACTTTATATTAAAAAAATCTCAAACCGGTATACTTATGCCACATTTACCCTAAAGTGATGCATTTCATAAGTATCTTATACCAGTTTATGAAGCACGGACACGTTGCCCGTGCTTTCGTGTCGTGTCCGACACGTGTCAGAGCGTGTTGGACACGTCGACATGCTCGGACAGGGTCGAACACGTGGTCAACTTTTCTCGACAAGCATGTCAATGCGTGTCCGGAAGACTGATGGAGGGTGGAGGCGAGGGAGGGCGAGGGAACAGAGGCCACAAGCGACGGCGAGAGACGACTAGAGAAAGAGCCGAACAGAGAGAAAGCAAACTCCCGCCGGCAAGACGAAGCCACAAACAGACCACCACGACGGCGAGAGACGGCTAGAAAAAGAGCTGAACAAAGAGAAAGAAGAGAGAGAAAGCAAACTCCCGCCAGCAAGACAAAGCCACGAACGGACCACCGCCTGACAGCGAGAGACGGCCAGAGAGAGCAGCGAGGGTCGCCACTGTTGCGATGGATCGGCAACGAGGAGGAGGAGGAGAAGGATCAAGAGGAAGAGGAGAGGAAGGGGGTCGTGCGGAGAGGAAGGTGGTTGTGCGGCGAGGAGGAGGAGAAAGATCGAGAGAAAGAGGAGAGGAAGGGCCGAAGGGGTCGTGCGGCGAGCGGTAGAAGGAGGAGGAAAAGGAGGTTATCTAGGGTTTTTGATAAGGGAATTAAAAAAAAAAAAGGGGGATGATGGCATGACTTTTGAGTTTTGGGAGAGGGGAACTGACAGGCTGACAGCCTATCTGTCAGTGGTGGGGGAGGGAAAAAGTAAAATAAATTTGGGGTGGAGGGAAATGGACGAAAGAAAGAAGGGGTGGATTTTGGAGATTTTTTTAATCGGAAAATTAAATAAATGAAATTAAAAAATAATTTCAAAAAATAAAAGTATTGAATTTTGAATAATGATAAATTTTGGTCATTATAGAAAATCATGGATTTATTTAAATAAATTGATTCTAATTTCTTATTAATTATTAGTTTCATCAATAACTTTTGTTAAAGTTAAAAACATGTTTCGCATTAACTATGAATATATCTTTCGAATTTCAAATGAATTGATTTATTAATATTATTAGTGTAAATTTATTATAGGCTCTTTTTTAATTAATTATATATTTTTGAATTTTAATTAAATTAATTAAAAATGAAAATATTCATTTAATATACAACGTGTCCGCAACGCGTCGAATTCTCTATTTTTTAGAAATGACGTGTCGACGTATCGTGTCGTGTCATGTCGTGTCGCGTATCTGTGTCGCGTGTCGGTGCTACTTAGATACTAGTTCAAGATTTTTTGCCTACACAAAATTATTTTGGGGGTAAATGTATGAATTTACGGTTCTAGGTGATATTAGCCATATTATTTTATATAAGAAAATTTAAGATGGACTAACATGAAAGAAAAAAAAATAAAAAAGGAAGAAGTAGCGGAAAAACAAAGGCCTAGGGAGGCCAACAAGGCCGCATATTGGCTTGCCAAGGCTCACTGGACTAAAACTCTTCCTCAAAATTGGATGTTTTTTCCTCCCTTACCACTTTCGAAAATTTTATGTTTGAAAACTTATCTATCGTTTTCTTGTAATCCTCGTTGTTTATGAATGAATGAAAGCACCATATTAGACAGAAAAAAAAAAAAAAAAAAAAAAAAAAAGTGGGGCTTGGGGGCAATGGTTTTGCTGTCTTACCTATCAACGAAGCTTGTTGGACCTTGCGAGGGCCCCTTGTCGCTTCTCTCTAGCTTTTTATCTTTGGATTAGTGCTATAAAAAATCTTAAACTAATACACTTATAACAAATTTATTTAGAATTAATTTTTTTACCAATAAAATTTTTAAAATGATATGCATTTATGATCAATTTACCCTCCATTAATTTTCATTAAATTGGATCAATATCACGAAAAAATCACAAATGGTATATTTGCAATAAACGAATGATAAATCCTTGAACTAGTATATCCGTTAATTATCATGTATTATTCAACTCAATAATCTAACGGTAAAATTTAAACTTAAACTAATAAAAAGTAAATTTATCACAAATATATCGATTTTGAGTTTTTTGTGATATTAACTTTTTTTCTTTTTAAGTCTTGGTGCGTCAATCTATCCAATTTGTGTTAACAATCACTTCTCTATATTTTAGTTAGGGACAAAGAAAGGTTTTCATTATATCATAGAGAAGTTCGCTTATCACTTTATGTGGGGAACACTTGATAGTAAGATCATAAATGTATAATATCAATAGTTACGGTGCACAGAAGCCGGTCCGGACACCACTTGACGTTTGAAAAATGTCTATATTACAGCTTGAAGTACACCTTAAGCAACAAAATAAAATATCTGAGGAACCAAACGAAGTGACAAGAAAAGAAAACCCCCCGAAAGGGGTTCCGAACATGGTGGGAAGTTCATAGACTTGAGGATCAACAGAAGATTAGAAAACCTTACCAAAAAAAAGAAAAAAAAGAAACAGAAGATTAGAAAAGAAGAGGAAACAGAAAAGGCAGATTTTAATCCCCTTCTTAAGGATTGATATAGAAACGGAAGGACAGATGAGCCTCCTAATCCAAATCCAATGGTGGTCCAGCTCATAAACAATAAACAGTAGAAATACAAAATGTGGAGGTCGCGGGATTGCCAGATTTGCGAATCAGTGGTGAGAGCTCCACGAGAGATGGATGACAACGACACGACATGCCAGCTGCTACATACAGCACGTCGACCCTTAGGTGTTCGATGACTATTTTTGCCCTATCATTAAACAAAAGAAAAAACCACTCCCTTGTCTACTCCCGTTCTTTACTGTTTCCCATTGTCGGCTCTCCCCTACCAATTTTCCGTCCATCCTAATTATCTTTGTCGATATATTCTTCTCTGTTCCTCGCACGGGCATTTCGGCGAACAGATAGAGTGCAGTCTTGGAGATTGAGTGCTGGTGGGCTCTTCGATTCGTCCATTCTTGATCCGATTGAGAGGAGTCCAGTGTCGGGAGTTTGCGGGAAAACATGAGCTTCAGAGAGGAGAATGAAGAGGGGAGGGATCTTAGGAAGCCGTTCTTGCACACGGGAAGTTGGTATCGGATGGGCTCGAGGCAATCCAGCATGTTGGGCTCTTCTCAGGCAATTCGCGAGAGCTCCATATCGGTTGTTGCCTGCGTCTTAATCGTTGCTTTGGGTCCTATTCAGTTCGGCTTCACTGTAAGCAGCTTTCTCAATCTGTCTTTGTCGATTTATTTGCCCGTTCGGTCACTCGAGCACGATTGCAAAAGCACTACTACACAGTGAGAAAAGCCCCCTTCTCTTGATTGTCAAACAATGAAATCAGCTCTGGTCAAGAGCAAATGATGATGGGTAACTTCAAAAATTTGGCATTGCTTTTGAACTCGATTCGTTTGACTGAACATTAGTAGCTGTTGATGTTCTTATCTGAGTGTTGATTGCTTATAAACAGTCGGGTTACTCATCGCCTACACAATCTGCAATCGTAGAGGATCTTGGTCTTACCGTCTCAGAGGTGTGAATCTCTCAACTCTCTATCTCAAATTTGTATTGGTTTTTCTTGAGTACACAGCGGCTAATCGGATTCTGGGCAGTTCTCCTGGTTTGGTTCGTTATCAAATGTAGGGGCTATGGTTGGAGCAATAGCCAGCGGTCAGATTGCAGAGTATATTGGACGAAAAGGGGTTGGGTTGAATTTGTTGATTAGCTTTTCTTTGTCAACATTGCATTTTTGCAGTAAGATTTGCTTGTTCTGACTAATGTGATGGAGGTTTACTGTACGTTGTCAACTGCAGTCTCTGATGATTGCTTCCATCCCAAATATCATTGGATGGCTTGCCATTTCCTTTGCCAAAGTGAGTTTTTGTATTTAACTATCTATACCATATGTTGTGGCATCTAGAAGGGAAGTGCTCAAGCCTGACATTTACAATGTTCTTTTAGGATTCTTCTTTTCTGTACATGGGAAGATTGCTAGAAGGCTTCGGTGTGGGCATAATTTCTTATACGGTACTTTCTATTCTGCTCTAGTGTGTATCTTTTATAGTCAATTAAAGAATGAGAAAAGTGATGATGCCACCTATTTTAATATCCATAGGTGCCTGTATATATAGCTGAAATTGCACCTCAGAACATGAGAGGAAGCTTGGGCTCAGTGAATCAGGTTGGGATTGCTTGATCACTAATTGAGATTTTCTTCCTGAAAAAGGCCGAGTCTCCAGGTAGTAACAGCGTGATTTGTGTGTTTTTAGCTATCAGTTACTATCGGGATAATGCTGGCTTATCTGCTGGGACTTTTTGTCGAGTGGAGGATACTTGCCGTTTTAGGTAAAGCTAATTCATAGTTGTTAAGTGCATATTTTCTTTTTATCTATTGTTATTTCATTAGTGGGTTGAGAAAATCCTGTAATTATCATAGTAAATGAAATAGAGCTTTTAAATGAAATCCTTAATTTGCAATGATCGGCTAAAATTCTTGTTTCTTGCAAAGTCAGAGTCATTTAATTTTGTTAGGTGCGCTCTTCATAAAGCAGAGATATTTTCAGATTAAAGAAAACCGCTAGGTGTGATTGAATGAAAAACAAATCTACCTTCTCCAATTTCCTTCTTTGCTTGATAGCATCGTGTTAGAAGTTTCCTCTGTCTCAAAAGTATTATGAAGTCGTATTGGTTTCTTCAAATTGTTGCTTTTGCATCTCTCAGAGGTTAAATTTGCACTAACTGTCACTTCCAATTGCCATGGCTCATCTTATTTGAAATTCCATTTGTAACTCAAATTAGCATAATGATATCACACGTTTTCAAGTACCCAACTGATCCTAGCTAGGAATGGCAGCCTTCTGTTTCATGCGCATGCTGTGAGTACCAAGGCACACATTTTTTTGCTTTTGGGGCAAGCTTGAGAGAACGTGTGGGCATGTTGATCTTGATCCACGTCTTGAACGAATATAACTACAACTTGAGCAATCATTTAGAGTTAAAAAGCAGCATCTTGATACAATTGACACAATTGAACCTGGTTTTGTAGCTATTTTAAGGAGAACCAAACTGAATGTGGATGTGGAGTCAATACTTGAGAATACAAAAGCTTGAGAGAAATAGAGGCCCTATGTTTTGAGTACTTGAGCAATGTTAGAATGATCGAGATGAAAATGTCATGTTCCTTAGTCTTCATTCTTTGTTTCCCGAGAATAGAAGAGATGAGATGAATATTTTAATACAGTCAAACTATTCACAAAGACTTGACCATCTTCTTCTTGTATTTTTTATATATTACTCTATTGGTTACATTCACAGGAATATTGCCATGTACAATATTGATACCTGGTCTGTTCTTCATCCCAGAATCCCCCCGCTGGCTGGTAAACTCTGTTCAGTAAGATCATTCTGCAATTCTAGTTTAAGTTTTGTCTTAGCTCATTCTGGATTCATATATCAAATACAGGCTAAAATGGGCATGACAGAAGAATTTGAAGCTTCTTTGCAAGTTCTTCGAGGCTTTGATACTGATATTTCACTTGAAGTGAATGAGATCAAGGTAGTGTCAAGTTAATTTTTCATTTGTATTTGCGGTTGCGATTGAAAACTTGAGATGTAGTAGCCTCCTTCCAAACGAGTTCATTCTGAGCATGCAAGCTGATGCTACACCTAGTTCATTTACTTTAATGCTTGTTGCATGGGTGCACCTGTTTAATGAATTCCATGGGCTTTCCTTGGTCTTTCACAGAGAGCTGTTGCCTCAAGCAGCAGAAGAACTACCATTCGATTTTCAGAGCTCAAACAAAGAAGATATTGGTTCCCATTGATGGTAAACACTTTCCGGAAATTTATCTTTCCCTTCGTGTCTTTTGCCATGTTAAGCATCAAAGGCTAATTGTCTTCCACAAATTTGATCTGCAGGTTGGGATTGGTTTGCTTATCCTGCAACAGCTTAGTGGGATAAATGGGGTTTTATTCTATTCTAGTACCATTTTTGAAGATGCTGGTAAGCATGTTGCATTCCCTTCCTTCAGATCGTTGTGAATAAGAATTATTAGCGGAACTAGCTTTTAAATTAGGTCATAGACAATAAGTTTATCCATGCTGACTACCCTGTGGCTGTCTGCTATGTTTATTGTTTGTGTTGAGTTTTTCAAGCAAGCAAGTTAAGTATCTTCCTCTGTAAAAATTATCCTATCAGTAAGCATCACACTCTAATTTCCTTGGTGTTTGCTTCTGTCTCAAATAGGGGTTACATCAAGCAATTTAGCAACAGTTGGAGTCGGTGCTGTTCAGGTAGAACATAAGTAGGCTATCAATGGGCCTTTACATTTTGTGATTGGAGATTTCAACCATAATAGATTATCTTCCTAAGGCATGATTAAGGTGATTAAGGGATGATATGGCTTTTAGGTTATTGCAACTGGAGTTACTACTTGGTTGGTGGATAAAGCAGGCCGCCGGCTTCTGCTTATTGTAAATGTCACAAACCTTTCAGTTTTTGGTATTTCCTGCTCTAGCAAAGGATTAATGACTGTCTATTTCAGGTTTCCTCAGCTGGGATGACTGCTAGCCTTCTTTTGGTTGCAGTGTCATTCTATGTGACGGTAATACTGTAGTTTGCTCTGTGTGCTCAACCTAAGAATATAGCCTTTAGAAGCATTTGGAAAATTTCTCATCAAGGGTTTCTTCTTGATTATTACAGGACTCCGTATCAGAGAGTTCTAGTCTCCATAATATTTTTAGCATCTTGTCAGTGGTTGGGGTTGTGGTAAGTCACTATGGTCGAAGCTGGTAGATACATGTCCCATATGCTCATTGAAACGTGGGGAGGCGTAGTAAAACTTTCCTATCTCTGTCTTCATGGCAGGCTATGGTAGTTGCATTCTCGCTAGGAATTGGAGCCATACCATGGGTTATAATGTCAGAGGTAATATCACTCGGATCAAATCTGATCTTGTTAGAACTGGCATAATCATTTGCTTGAAACGACAGTTTGGTTTTGCACGGAAGGAAGTTGTTCCACTTTGCTGTTAGTTTGTTGAGCCAGACATGCATGACCTACAACTATAATTTCATGGTCAACAAAAAAAAATACTCTTCAAAAAGAATGGAAGCAAGAGGAACTTGAATCATCATGTTTGTAAGCATACTCAGAAGGTTTAAAAGTTTGAACTCAAATTATGCAGCCTACAATTTTTATGTCCTTCCTTTTTGGCTGGACTAGGTTAAGTTTCCTAGTATACCTTTTAGGCAAAGGGAGAGTCCAGGATCTTTCATCTTGACTTTCATGATAGAATAAACACAACCTAGTGAGCCCCACTTATGAAGTGCTGGCTTAGATGTTACTTTGTGCAGTAATCTGATGTCATGAATGATAGGATGAGATAACTGGCCCACTAAAATATCTTTGATGCTGAAGGAATCTGTTCATCTTGTGTGGGTGTGGGGAGAGAACCTCCACAGGGAAGATAGCTACTTTTCATTTTCTTATGAAAGGAATTGTGATCTTGTTGCCTCTAAATTTGAGGTTATTCTTCTGGTGAACGCAGATTCTTCCAGTCAATATTAAAGGCTTAGCTGGAAGTATTGCCACACTTGCCAACTGGTTATCCTCTTGGGTGGTCACCATGACAGCAAATTTGCTTTTGACTTGGAGCACTGGAGGTCTCTCTCTCTCTCTCTCTCTCTCTCTAGATAGCGCACACATGCATTTTTTTCTATTTTCTAAGTTATTTGACTTGGCTATCCTACATCATAAACAGGTACCTTCACAATATATATGGTTGTTAGCGCTTTTACTGTGGCGTTTGTTTCTCTTTATGTGCCTGAGACTAAAGGAAGAACTTTAGAAGAAATTCAAAGGTCCTTCAGATGATGATGGTCTCCTTTCCTCTTGGGTTGCTGTCCTCCCTTTCTCTCTTTTTTGAAGAGACAATCTCCGCATTCCCCAGCATTGGGATTTGGCACATTCTCTGAGGGGAAGCAAGATGTACAATCACTTACCGTATAAATGCCGGCATTTTCTTTGCCCGGCAGCCACTTTGCGACTGTATTGCTTTCATGGCTTCATTAAGTCACTCTTCAGAGCCGTATCTTTAAAAGAACTCGTCAGGTGTTTCGGCATCGAATGTATTGTATCTGTCACTTGAGGGAAGACTGGATTGTTAGTGAATCTGAAGAAAGGAAGTTTTGATGGAGTTGTCTTGCCGCTTCTGCTCATCATTGAATAGAGTCCCGATACTTTTATTTGTATTTGGCAATACATACATACATACATACATACATACATACATACAGCAAATGGATTTCAACCAAAGTTAGGACTCCTAACTTAGGATGTGAGTCATCTTTATGATTGCTCTGGCGTAATATCACTCACATTTTACATGTTTTTCTCCCCGCTTTTCTAGATCCAACTCACTAGAAGTCAGTGCAGCCATAGCCTGAAAGAGAGACAGCAACCAACGGTATTTTTTTTTAACTTTGGTTTTAGGGGTGGGGGAGCAACCGGTGCATTGACCGTTAGGAATATGTTTCGAGTGAGAGGTTTCGCTGTCCACAATGAACTGGTCATCCGATGGTTCGCTGGCCTCTGCTTACAAAATATTTTAGGTACCAGCCGATCAATTCAGGAGACAATTGAAACTGTACAAATAATAGATGTCCGATGTGAATCAACCCAAAAATAGAACGTGAAAAGACTCCTTTCGCTGAAACCTGGTTTCAACGGCCTTCAAATGTCCCAAAAAAGGCACCGTATTTTCTATCTGAGTCGGTCCTGAGATTTTTGTGTAGGCTACTTTAGAGTCATTTATAAATGAAATTTATTGAAATCTTGAGGAGGGAGGAAGGCAAGTGGTCTAATTTGACACCTCCACATTACTGGAGTCTCTTTATATTTTAACTATGTCAACCCAACATACCAATTCGACCAAAAAAAAAAAAAAAACATACTGAATATTCTCGGATTGAGGAATTTATTCAACCATGAACCAGATAGAACTTGTGAGCCTAGAGCTGGAAAATGATTAGGATGTGTCTCAATATCATATTCGACATATAACTGAAGAATGTAGCGAGGTACCAGTGTCTTCCAACATAAGAGAAACCAAAAAGCAAGGAAAGCAAACCACCAAGTTTAAAGTTGGAGTTGGTGCAATGTAGTTTAAGGTCATTGAGCTAACAACCATTCTCATAAGAGACCAACAGTAGCATCTTTAAGGAAACATCAATATAAGGAAGGTCAATATAAAGTGTTGTGATCGGATTCACAACACTACCTTAATGAGTTTCTCGGTGAGAGCTTTGGGGAGTCCCATGACGCTATCGGTTGTTCCTACCTGCAAACGAACATCACCAGCTAGTAGTGTTAGCCTGCTGTAGAGATGAAGATGAACTTCATAAGCAGACTAGACTAAATGCATGCAAAACCATCACTTAGTCTTCGGAAGCCAGCAACTCAGGGTTGTGTACTTCAAACATGAAGATTAAAGAAATTAAAATGTATTATAGACAGATTTATCTGGGCATTTTAACAATCAAGACCAGCCTCCCTTCATCTTTTTTCTTTTGAACAGTGTAACAGTTAGCCAACAGTTTCATAATAATCTCTGAACGATGAAGCACTACCTAAGAAAGAAGCAAACTATCGCATTCTCCAAATCTAGAAGTCTACAACCATACAGTGCTTGATTTTTACAGAGCTGATGGACTATAGTTAAGGAAAACCACTAGATAAGGGCTATTCAATAAGAAAACAAAACTAACCAAAATAAGTTGTGAAGGATCCATTGAAATTGCACTTATCATATCTTAATTAATCTCTTGCCTCATGTATTGTGTATTACGAATGGTGATGCCACGACATTATTGTTGACATTGCTGTGCAATTGTTAAATTACAGAGATAAGTAAACCAACCACTTGCTTCACGTAAGGCAATATCAATGGATGTTCAATAATTAGTCCCCCGGCAACATTAAGCACAATTCCTTCCTCTACCTGTACAACAAGAGAATATGAATCTTATTAGCTTGCCATGTAATCACAAACCAAGATTTGGTCAGATGAAAGGATAACATTACAAAAAGAAGGGAACATTCTTCACCATTTTCTCAATGATCTCGTCTGGTATTTCATGAAAGAAGATCTGCAGGGCAGTATCACAAAACTGTTAAATAGTCTATCATTGTGGGCATACAAATTTAACTTTTGTGTATAACTCTATCAACATCATAAAAATCACCATTGAAGAAACACAAGCTAAATGAAATCCCTAACATTTCAGAGAACAACACAGGCCCTTCTCACTTCACAATGTGGGAAACAAGTTTCAGTAGCACATACTGGAGCAACAATTTCATTTTAAAGAAAAAATGATGAAATAGCAGGAGCTTCTAAAGAAGCTTGAGTACTGTTGACTCAAAAGAGCTCTATAATTTATACTCTTGTAAAATTGCAAAAAAAATCAGATTGAAAGCTTGCTCTATTTGTTATACAACAAACACAATTTGACATAAAATAACCCAGAGATCTCTCCAGTCACCAGCGGAAGATCAAAAGCTAGACCTCCAAAGCAATCTTGATCAACATCAGGCAGTAAATAAAGCGCAGTGAAGCAACACATTACACAATGAGTCTACACATGTTTACGAGAAGTTTTTAGCAGGAAATCAGCAGACAACTGCTTCTATAATAATATTAGCTCAATCAAAAAGTTGCATCAACAGGTAATACAAATTGTAAACTTAGTTAGCCCGCCATTTGGATAACAGAAACTTGTCACTTGTTCAGCTTCAAGAAAACTTCATACCCTGTTGGCCCAAAATCATAAGGTCAAAATTAATGTTTCCATACTGTTTGGAGATCTAACCATAATGGTGTTCAGCATCTGTTGAAACGATCAGAAGCAGCCAAAAAACCATATCAAAAGCTAGTTGAATCGGGGTTTGGGTTACTAAATACTGGTTGAAACACTCAAATCAGAATTGCCTACATTTCTTTTCTCTATGAGAAGGAGAGAGAAAGTACCTCCACACGATCCCATTCTCCTTTTCTACTTCCAGTTTTGAGATTCAAAACAAGAACAGATCCAACAGTTGCAGCATGTCCACCAGAATATCCTGCAACCTATTTGGTTTAGATTATATGGTCATGGAAAAGGGCATCAATGATGAAGTGGATTGAAACATTGTAAGCAAACCTTTCAAAAATTCTCGTGCTTCTTCCTTACTGGATGGTTTTTCCCTAACAGCATCTCCATAGACGACCACCTCCAGATCAAATTCACAGTAAGAAAAAACACAAAGCAGGCTGTTTCTAGAGAAGAATTTCCACTTAAGGAAAAGAATATGTTTTATCACCACCCAGGACAGCCATCTATGTTTGAGGATACAAGGTGCTTTAGGAAATTAATAGATAATTACTCAACAAAATTTTCCTGATAATATGTGAATGTATAAGTACTTCTAATATTGTAGACAGACCAAATATCGACATTAAATGAGTTGGTCAAATATACAACATAATAACAAAAAAGGGACTTTTACTTGATCTGAAGTTATAAGTAATGTGGGATCAGCATCCTTAATGTAGTCACCAAGAGGTATCTTCTGAGAGATGGCCTCTGCCTGACAAGAGGTTCCATGAAAGGAAGTAAGCGCCTGAGTTACATCACACTGCGATCGCCAATATAATCGAAGCACAATGACAAACAAATCATTCAACTTAGTGAGATCACCGATTCTCTAGCTCCTGTTACATAAAAACGAACTGCCATCTAAACAATGCAACATATTTACGCAATCAACTATACCCAATGTCGATATCATTCAGCACTGGTCACAGCTTGTGACCATAAGAGAGTAACCAGCACATTCACGGCCAAAGAATTCCTACAACCAGGTGTCCAGTCCACAGACCAGAGTACAATCTGTAGTTAATTTGTTCAAGGAAAGGATTTGCTTATTATTTCTGTATGAGGTCAAAAGGTTCAGAATGCAACTCAGGCCATGGCATTTAGAAGAGACCTCAAATAGACAAAAAGACTGTATGATGGTTTCACCTTGCCAAGGTACATCTCAGCTTCAGGAAAAACAATTGGCGTGTTTCTGGTCCTCCCTTATCAACATCCAAGGTCACGGGGGTTAATTCCTACTTCCAGTCTCCTAAACCCAACTTGTTTATTAGAAGAAAAATTAATCTCAAAAGCTGTGAACCATCAAAGCATGAAAAGAAAAGAGGGTGAAAACTAATATTAAGTTATATAGTAATAAATCAATGTATCCTCAAAATCCATAGATGGCGCTAGGTAGTTGACCAATTGAAAGGGTTCATATAAGGAAATTTGACAACAAAGTGTAGGAAAGATGTACTGTGTCTGCTGCAATCAAAATTATTGGTTCAGAATCCTTCTCTTGGCTATTTATCCGTTGTACTTTGGATGTGATAGCATTGGCCTGTGATGAAACTCCAAAGCAATCAATAAACTACACTAATTCATTCCTACGCAAAAGAACCAGAAACTGGAATTTAGGCAAGGCTGAGGACTAAGAACCTCCTCCTAACATAATATGCTATGTTAAACTGAAGAGTCACTTCATCACTGGTAGCTTGACTATTAAATCTTAGGGAATATAATGATGACACATCCATAACATTCTCAGTAATCAAACAGCACATAATTGGCCCAATTCAACATTTTGAAGAATCACGTCACCTTAGCCTCGGCCAGAGCCATCACCAACTCCTCCGGCTTATCCTTCCGGATAGATTTCTCATCAATATCTGCAGTCTAACTAACAAATGAAAGCTAAAAAAAATTTCCAAACAACACCAACGAATCACAATAACAACAACAAAGTCAATGAGAGACAATCTTACCATGATGGTGAATTCATACCCCATTTCAGCCAATATTTTCCTCCGGGCTATCGAAGAAGAGCCCAAGATTATCTGCACAATACAAAGCTTAGCAATCCATTTTTACTTCCAAGTATAACCCAAGAGAGATTACGGGTTCCTTTGTGAAACGAAATTGCTGTAACTCGATGCACCAATTTGACGGCTCTTTCTAGTTCCTCCTCCTCCTCTTCTCTCTCTCTCTCTCTCTCTCTCTCTCAAGGATGAGAACAGCATCCATTAATGGAATGAGAGGTGCGACAGGACAGAGCCTACCTTGAAGGGAGAGCAAGTCGCTTCCATCTCTCACGGCGGCGAGAAATTGGTACTGTTCGTTCACCTCCGATTTTGTTGGGTTTACTGGTGATCTGATGTTTTATTTGCTTCGGGTTAAACGACATCGTAGGGACTGATGTAGCTTCGGTCCAAGCCATTGCTGAACCGAGGCTTGTGATCTGATGTTTTATTTGGTATTTTGTGAATGTTCTTTTTTGGTTTTAAACAACGTTTATGACTGGAAATCAAGATTGTTTTGTCAATTAATTGATCAACCATCTATTAAAATTAGATTAGATATCATTATGGTCTAGAGTGTTTGAATCTCTTGACTATTTTTACATTTGACTGAGTCAAACACAATTTGCGAGTGGAGGACGAGTGGTGGATGTGGCTTTCAAACTTACTCTATTGATTCGAACACAATTTTGCATTTAATCCAATTATTTAACTACTCAATCAATTCTTGACTTGAAAGTAAAATTAGATCAAACATTAAACCACAAATCCAATCCAACACACTAATTAGTTTGATTTGGTTAAGTTTCATACTAGCACTTAGTTCAGTTTTGTCTCAATTGTACAAACCAAGTTTAATTCTAGGATCAAACTTGTATTGGAACCAATTTTGATCGATCATATGTGCGTTTATTGCTTAATTGAAATTCTATCTTGGTTAGGATGCTCATTTTGGGGTAAATGTGCTAAATATATTTTTATTCTTGATGATTCATTTTTTTCTATGATGTGATCTCAAAATTTGATTTTTGCCAGTTATCAAAGTAATTTAATTTGTATAATCAAGTCCTACCGCTAATTGTCGTAGAAAAGCTCCATTTTATATATTAATGTTATATTGATGTAGTGATGGTGGCATGGAATTTTTACTGATATGGCATCTTTTCAGCCCAAAATTTCTTATGTGGATTTCATAGTTAAAGAAAAAAATATCAACTTAAAAATATGAACGTAAGAGATTATTCCCTAAATTATTTGCTTGTCTTCCACTTCTCTCTACCACTTGACAGTCTGGGCCGAAAAGATGCCATGTCATTTAAGATATTCCACTTTGGACCAAAAAAATTAAGATATTCCACGTCGGCACCATCACATCATCATTTTAAGGGAGTTTCGGATAGCAATTACAAGTAAGACCTAGATTGCACCATCGGAGAAAATATTCAGTGATTTGCAATCGTCACATCAATGGCTAATGTGGCGTGTGCTTATTTACTATTAACCAATTATAATTTGACACATAATCGATGACCAGGAAATAAAGAAATTAATAAAAAATCCCCAAATCCAACTGGACTTCTCTCTTACTCCTCTTCCATCTGCAGCCAGCCACCACGAGCTCAACCTCCGCGCCTCCTTCCGCCATTGCCACCACCGGAGTCACGGGCGTCGCATCTCTTCAACTTGGTATTCTCCTCCGCTCGGTTCCTCACTTCCAAGTCTGGCAGCAGGGGACTGGATTTGGTCGGAAGAGAACCCATGGCTAAAGCTGGTCTATCCTTACACCTAGGGGTGAGCGCGGTTCCCGAGTAGAACCAAGAAATCGGAGAACTGCACCGGAGGGTCCGGTTCGGTTCCCGATTTTTAAGGGACCGGTTCCGGTTCCCAATTTCCTTTTCCTAGGAACTGACGGTTCCTGGTTCCGGTTCCTATGGGAAAGGAACTGGAATCGGAATCGGGACCGAAACCGGTTAGGGCTCCAAAGCCCAAAATCAAAAAGCCCTGAAGGTCTTCAGTTCATTTCACACTTTCACAGTTCGCTCATTCTCTCCCGTCCTCTGCCTCTGCCCGTCGCCGACGCTGCTCGTCCTCGACGCTACTGCTGGACGTTGCTCGTCCTCGACGCTGCCGCCGGACGCTGCTAACCCTCGACATTGCCACCGGACACCGTTGGACGCCATTCGCCTCGCGCTCGCCTTGCCCTTGCCTCCCTCGACGCCGTCACCCCTTACTCGCCTCGCCGCTCAGCCACCACTAGACGCCGGTCGTCCCGATCGTTGGACGCCAGTCAGCCCGTGCTCGCCCCGCCCTTGATTTCAGATGCGAATGCAACAGAAATAGCAAGAGAGAGAGAGAGAGAGCTGCAAAACTTTCTTGAGAAAAAAACATGGTGGTGGAGACGGTGAAATCTGCGGCAGTGGCAGCAGTTGCGACCGCTGATGACTAGAAGATCCCCGTCGCCGCAAACCCTAACCCTAATTCAAAGGGCATTGCAAGCAGTGGCGACCCGGAGCTGGAGGAGGGAGAGATTGCGAGCGAAGAGGACTTCGCCGAGCAGTCGGCGAAGGAGGAGCCCAAGGCGGACCAGCCGCATCCCCTCGAGCACTCGTGGACTTTTTGGTTCGATAACCTTGCCACAAAATCGAAGCAGATGGCTTGGGGTGCCTCCATGCGCCCAATCTACACTTTCTCTACCATCGAAGAATTCTGGAGGTGAAAATTTTTTGCGTTCTTCTCTCGAATTTTGGGAACCCAGCTCTAGAGTCGATTGAGTTGTGGTTGGGTTGTTCTCTTTTCTGAGTGATTCGGTTATCATCAGTGTTATGGCTGATGGGTTTTGATGGTGTTCCAATTTTGTTCTCGCTGAAGGCAAAGTTTTATGGTTAGGGTGAATGCACCGACCTCTGATAGAGAATCCATGTTTCATTGTACAATATATTTGCTCATGTGTCCATCGATGTCTTGTCTTCTTCGTGATCAACATGAACAATGGAAGCGACCTACAGCAAATGCATCTCGAAGGTACTTTTATTTGTCTTAATTCAGCAAGTCACGTTTCAATTTATTATTTGTGCACTTGTCTTAATCTAATTTGTCTCATTCTTTTGGTCCTCTGGTGGTGTTCAAGTGTGAAAGTTTTTCGTTGCCAATTGCCTCGTGACAATTCCTTCTACTTAAGTGAACCCCACGACATGATGGGAGTGACAAACCTTTAGAGAGTGGAGGTAGCTTTTTATGTATTTTCCTAGTCAGTTTGTTCTGATTTTTGTCTTTGGAAGTGGATGGAATACTTTATGACAATGCACATACATTTGAGCAGATGAATATGCTATCCTCTGTTTTTTTATCAGTTTATACTCTATGATAGTGCACATACAATGACTTGGTTCTATTGTTGTCTCTAAGGGCCTAATTTCAAAGACTGAACTCATAAATGGGCTTTTGACTACTTGTTTTGTTGTGTTAGTCTCTCAGTAATTATGGTATTAATCCTTCTCTTTTTGGCCAAAACGTATTGTTGTTATGCAGCTCCACTTTGTAACTGGTGTGGAACATGGAAAGGAGATAAAATTTGTGGTAGCTGCAAAGAAGCACGATACTGGTCTAAAAATATCAGGTTATAGATTATTCAACTCCTTATACACATTCCCCGTTAGTCTGATCTTTTCCGTGACACTTTTTGTTTTTCACCTGCAGGCCATGCAATGGCAGTCAGGTGTGCCAAAATAGTAGTAGAAATGCAGGAAACTCATCAGCAGAAGACCACAAATGTGAGCAACTATTTTAGACTTTGGATAAAGTATACCAGTATTGCAGGGAGGCGCTGGTTACCTCTTAGGTCTCATGAATTTTCCTTTTTCACATGCACAACTCTGTTCTTTCTGTCATGTTGGCATAGTAGAGGTCCTATAGGAGTATTTTGAACATGCCTTAGTATGCCAGAGATATATGTAGTCATTTAGCTGTGATGATTTCAGTCTGTGGTCTTATGCTTGAAGTTGCAGCTCTGTCCTTTCTGTCATGTTGGTATAGTAGAGGTCCTTTCAGAGTAATTTAAACATGCCGTAGCACGTAGACTGCCAGAGATATATGTAGTCATTTAGCTCTGACGATTTCAGTCTGTAGTCTTATGCTTGAAATTGAAATTGAACTTGGCATTATGTTTTAACTTCCGGAATTTTTTTTTATGTACTTTTAAATGTTAACTTATCTATGGTGTAATTATGCAAACAGGAGTCTATGGCCTGAACACAAAATCGTCAATGAGGATGAGGCTAAATGTTGATGTGTCTGCTGATTTGGATAATGCCAATTGTCTGGTATCCAGAAACCAGATGGATGACTCAATAAATTCACTTATTGAGAGTTTCCAGGCCTTGATTGCAATCGTTGCTAGCTTGGAAATCATCCACCATGGGATTTGGAATTTTTTTAGGTATGCTGTGTTCTTTTCCCCTATTCTAACCTTTGTACCATGAAAGCAGAAGAATCCAATGACATACCTGATGGAACACTGCTGATCTTTTACAGGCAGGCAAAAAGGGTTCCTGATGGATTCGTGCTCAATGTTGTACGAAGGGAGGACCTGGCATCGCCAAATAGAACTGGGGACTACAGCCGTGAAGTCCCCGAATGCTTGGAACTAGATTCGCCAGAGAAGGAGATGGATGTGAGTTCGACATCCGAATTTTTTTAGGTATGCTGTTGGTACTTTTATTTTTTATTTTTAATTTGATATAGCAAATCTAAGTTTGCTTGTAAACTTAAGAGTGGTTTAGAATATCACAATGCTGGCTTATAACATCAGACACAGCTTTTCCTTAAGGTCTTACCCAATAGCGGGACTAAGCAATTGTTGCATAGTTTACCTTGAAAATGAAACCAAAAAAATGAGAAAAAAAAAAGAACCTGTAAAATGAGGAAAAAAAAAGAATCTGTAGAAACTTGGAACCGACCCTAGAACCTGTGACAGAGTAGGTTTCAGGTTAACCCGTGACAGAATAGGTTTCAGGTTCTTGGTTTTGAGTAGATTCTAGGTTCAAAAAAATGATGAACCTATATCCGAGGTAGGTTCCAGGTTCCAGGGGGAACCTATAAAGAACCAAGAACCGCTAAAGAACCAGGAACCGCTCACCCTACTTTCACCACCTAACACACACCCCTACTTTCACCACCCAACACAAAATCCATGGACTGAAAGCGTGCAGGTTTTTTCGTCGGGAGACAACCGAAATAGAAAATGATTGTGTAGAAAAAGCTCCATTTGCGCCAGATCTGGAGCCTTGGCCACGAGCGACAATAGCTTGCTCACACACGACGACGACGAGGAGATGCGAAGGTCGATGAAGTCTAGATCTGGAACTGTCGTTGCTCCTGGTCGAGGCTCCAAATCTGGAAGTTCGTCTAGATTTGGAGTCTTGGCCGCAAGATTGAGAGGCCATGGCTCCAAATCTGGAAGTTCGACTGGATGTGGAGCCTTGGCTGCGAGATTGAGAGGTGGACGCGGAGGTCGGCGCTTAGATCTGTGGATGAGAGGCTGTCCATGGCCGACCGCTGCTCCACATCTCCATCTCTGTGGACTAGCGCTTGCGGCCAAGGCTCAGCCATTGGGACAACGGAGAGGGGGTGGACGGGAAGGTCGGCCTAGACGCGACAATTGACCGTCACTCAATAGCCAGATCTAGTCTGCTGCTTAATGGCTTTGAGCTCGAAACTTGGCTCGTCCATGGCTGCCGGCGATGAGTTCAACGGCTTTGCCGTGTTCCATCGTGGCCACGGTGGGGCGGTGGCTCAAGGATGGCGGTGGCGGTGGCAAAGGAGATAGCTAAGCCCAGGCGAAGCGGAGGTTGAAGATGAAGAGTCAAAGAGGGAAAAGTTAATTTTTTAATTTCCACGTCAGTGTCCATGTGTCATGATCTAATTGGATATTAGTAAATAAGCACACGCCACGTCAGCTGATGATGTGGCACTTGCGAACCACTCAATATTCTCTTGCATAATCGGGATACTTCAAGGATTGATTGCACAAAATCAAACTTTAATGTCTGCTTGATAATCCAAATAAGTGCTGATAATTAAAATTCAGCACTTAATGTAATTAAGCTTGGTTAATAATCTCAAACACAGTTGACTTAAACATTCAATTAACTCAAAAATCCACTTAATTTGATAAGTAAAAAAGGGGTTATATAATTTGTTTTAAAATTAGTGTTTATTTAAAAAGTACAATAAATTCCTGAAACATGTCAAATTGATTCAATTAAAGCACTTTTTGAAAATTTTAGGATTTATAACACTTTTTGAAAATTTTAAAATTTGGTTGGACTTTTATGACAAGTTTTAGGACTTCATTGTATTTTTTGAAAATTTTATGACTCAATTATATTTTCGTAATAAATTTTAGGACTTTCAGTACACTTATTCTTTTTATTCACATTTATTATCATGACGTATGAATTATATCATATCAAACAAACTTAAATAGTATGTTTGAAAAGTGTATTGATCTCCTTATTATTGTGGTGGGCAAGTTTCAAAGGAAATTTGACATGGTTGGTTAGAACATGTAATGACTTTTATGAGCATGTGGATTCTTGATATACTTATAAATCTACGCTATGATATGTGCTCACTGCTCACAAAAGAAAAATTGGTAAACACGTTGGGTCGGGATTAGATTACAAACTCTTGAATAATGCTAAATACACGTAGTATTTCTTGAGTGATGGAATCATTCTAATATGAACATGTAAATAATAAAGGAATAAGTCGGAATATATTGCATTCTTGCAAAATGAGTGATTAGTATTTAATGAATTACAGTGATTCTTCCGAGTGATATGTGATAACTAAGTGATTGTTACTATGTCATTGCGGTTTGGGGTCGAATGGCGAGTAGATCTCCTACTTTAGATCTAGAATTTTCATTTATTGAGTTTAGGCTTACACTAAAAATACCTTACAGATTAGTTGAATTCGGAGTTCAAGGGCATTTAGGTTAGCACTTTTGAAGATCTTTGAGGATTGGGTTAGAGATGTAGCAAAAGTAGGGGTGTATCTTCTATACTTGGAGTTTTGATTAAGTATAATTGTACAAATTATTTGAGGTTAAATTAATTATTTATTCGAGATTCAAATTGTATGGAAAATTCAAGTCATCACATAGTCGCTCCCAAGCAACGGCTTCATCGACACCCATAGTTTTGAGTCATTTCTGAGGTCGTCTTAAGTTTACTGCCTCTTTCTTCATCAATGAGACGTCAATTCAGAGTAATTCTAGCAACTGGAGAGAAAACAAACCCTAGGAACAGCTTCGTCCACACCTATTGTCTTCGAGTCATTTGCAACGTCGTCAGAGTTACTGCCTCTGTCTTCATCAACGAGAACTCGATTCAGAGCAGAGAAGTTTGATTCGAGTTTAGTTCTGTGAAGGTAACTAAATTTCGAGTGAGCATGCGAGATGGAGAGGTTTCTGAAGGGGGAAGAGGCAATTGTTTAAATGCGAAATGCATCGTCGCTTCGTCAAGGAATGGACTGGTCTTGGGCTCATCCTTGGTATCGTCAATGGTGGCCCAAAAAGACTTGGACACTAAACAATCCACGAAGCGCACGGAGTATTGATGGATCCTGCTAGAGGTGTGCAACCGGACCGAAAATATCCGGGAACCGGACCAGCCCATCCGGAAAGTAAGGTTAGGAACCGGTTTTGTAAACCCAATCCTAGAAGTCCAAAACCCAATATGAACATGCTTATTGAAGGTACGAGGCATTCTCATGCATTTTCTTAGGTAATAGTCCAGCTCTATAGGATAAAAAGATCTCAAAATCAGATCAATTAAGTTTGCACTTAATGATTCATATGTTTTATTATTTTCTTTGTTTTTTACCCTTTTCCTCAAGTTACCTCCTTATGTGTATTGCCAAAACGAGGAAGTTGCAGACATCATTAAAAGCCATCAATAGGAGATTGTAACTCTTGCTACTTTATCATCATTACCCTTGTGGATCCTTAGTTTTTCATTTAATCAAAAAGTTCATATACTTATTGATTACAATTACTCAATGTTTCAATACAAATTAGGAAATTTACATTATTTTCTTGTATATTAATGTAAAATTCGAAGCCATATAAGATGTTGAACGGTTGCAAAATAAGTTCTAGTGGAAATAGAGTTGATCCTAGAACCAAACTAAAAAACAATATGGTTTGGATATGGGATCCAGTGCAAACAGGATCGGGTATAAAATCCAAAAAAGGGGAACTGATTATAATAAAGTCGAGTTCAAGGTCCAAGTCTAGAATCTACCCACCCTAAACCCAATCACCTCTAGAACCTGCTACAAGTAGATGACTTGAAAAGAATTTGGAAGCCTAGTAATGCACACACTCAGTCTACAATTACGGCCTCCAATTAAAGTTAATCTATGGCTTGATCAATTGCATGCAACCCAAGTATTATGCTATTATGACTTTCATATTTTCTCACTTGAATGCTCTAATTTTTTTTTTTTGACTACTTGAATATCATGACTTCTGAAGATGTTTATTTGAGTGCTATAACTTTTGATCAATTACTTGAGTTCCGTCACTTTTAAAAAAAGTTCACCCAAATGCCAAAAATCCGACGTGGCATAATACTTGCGGCAAACGTTTTTAAAATGTTATGGCACTCAAATAATTAATTGAAAAGTTATATGACACTTAACTGAGTAATACATAAGTTATGACACTCATATGATTGAAAAAAGAAGAAGTTATAACAATGTAGTGAGCATTGTACAAAAGTTATAATATTTGTAGTGACATTTTCTCGTTATTGGAACTATGCCATTGTTGATGCTGCCGTATATTTACTCTCTTCGGTTGCCTCTTCAACTTTGTTGCACCGCCTTTCTTAGCCACCTTCGTGTGACGCCATTGTGATCGCTCTGTCTGATGTCTCTACCAACGTTGATTTTGGCAACCCGGTGCTCCTTGCATCATCAATGGTCAAGGTAGCAAACATGACTGTGCTCCAGCCGGGTATCTCCGCTATCGAGGTCCTTCAATTACTTTCTTTTTTTTTTTTTTTAAACACTTAACTTCATCAAATTTTGCTAGTTTTATTTTTATTTTTTATTCAAGACACGGTCATGACAAGTCGAGTTCAAGGTCCAAGTTTTTTTGTACGGCTATCATTTGTCACAGTTCTATTGATCTCTTGAATACCATAACTTATTAATAGGGGGATCGGGGGGGGCGGCGAGCCTCGCCGTGGTCGGGGTCGAGGCCGCCGGCCAAAAGAAGAAAAAAAAAAAAAGAAAAAAGGAAAAATAAGAAAAAAATAGAAAAAAAATATTAAAAAATAAAAAATAAAAAAATTATACAAATTTACCAAACGTGTTTCGTTTTTTTTTTATTCCCTAACAAGTTTACCAAACGCGTTTTTGTTCGGAAATTGTTCCTGAATGTAAACACTTTTTTTCTATTTCTCGCTTCCCGAACAATTTTTAAACAAACGCAAACAAACGCACCCTAATTAACTTCATCAAATTTTGCTAGTTTTATTATATTTTATTCAAGACACGGTCATGACAAGTCGAGTTCAAGGTCCAAGTTTTTTTTTGTACGGCTATCATTTGTCACAGTTCTATTGATCTCTTGAATACCATAACTTATTAATAACATTCATCGAAGTGCTGGAAATTCAACATGGCATGCACTTGTGGCAAATGATTTTTAAAATATACGACACTCAAGTGATTAATTGAAAAGTTGTATGGAACTTAAGTAATTGGACAAAAAGTTATGACGTTCAAATGATCTTTGTAAATAAGTTATGGGGTTCAAGTAATCAACAAAAAAGTTATGGCACTCAAATAAGAACTGTATGAAAATTTAGTGTCCTTTTCCCTATTTGTTTCTTTTTCCACCTCAGATTTTCAAGTGTTTTTTTTATGTGATACATAGGGAATGTCGCATCATTGCCGCATGTTTTAAGATAGTAACAAAAACAAGGTTACATCAACATTTTATGTTAGCCATATTGGACGGAGTTAATGGAGGGATTTAATTGCACCAATTTGATAAACTTTAAGACTTGATTGCATATTTTTTTTATATAGTTTTAGAATTCAATTGTATTTTTGCAACAAATTTTAGGAGCTCTTATTAGAAAAAAGTACATAACAACTAACCTCTTGATGCATCTTACCAAAAAAAAAAAAAAAAAAAAGACTAACCTCTTGATGCACAACAAGCGAATTATCCATGAACAAATCTACAACTTTATGATGGTTCAGATATGATTACAAGGGAAGTATTCGCTTTCCACAATGTTAATATCAACTGTCTCCTCAAAGTAATAATGAAAACCTTTTGTATGTGTTATTCTGATAGAGAAAAGAACATTCCTTTTTAACGTCTATTCTTTTTTGTTCATTATTAGGAAGTTATTTTAACTTTCCTTAAGAAACAACCACTCGCACCTCTTCAAAAGGCGCCTCTCATAACACACCCCATCATGGGTGAACCATCATAATATAACACTTCTATAACGCTTCTATATAATTATCCCTTTAATTTATTATTTTATCCATCGAATACAAATACATGGTTATCAAATTCCTTTCATAGGGAAAAGAATATTGAAAACAGATCCAGTATACCGGTAATAATTATTATCGGTATTCTTTTTTGCCAAGTTTGAGGTTGAATATGGTGTAGAGTTCTATATATGTATGTATGTATGTATGTATGTATGTATATACAAAAAAGAAAATTTGGAATGCACGAGAGGTTTATGTAGTAACATGATTGTGATGATGACTAAATTTACAATTTTGCACATTATTTAGTAATGCAGGGCTATTATTTTATGTTATAGGGAGCATGGACTTTACAAATTTGAGGTTGAATATTATTTTGAAGTTTGCTTTATATTGCAGAGATACTATTATTTAAAGGAATTTTAAATAATCAATTCCCTGTTTTCTTTCTATATAATTGCCATGAGTTTGATACTTCCACTTAATTTTTTTTTTTAATTCTCCTTTTTACTCAATATATTCAGGATTTACAAGATTTAAGCATTTTTTTAGAATTTAGGAATCGATTAAAACCTTTTTACAAGTTTAATAAATTTAGGTTGCTAATACAAACAATTTTGTGTGTGCAGATATTCCAGAGGAATCCTAGATAGTTTCCATTTCAAATTTTCACCCTTCCATCAATAGGAAGCCCTATGCATGATCATAATTCAAAATTAGAATGAAGGAAAAAATTTAAGATAACGATAAACTAAATCTCTTATACTTTAACTTGTGAAGCCTAAGTTTTAATATTAAGTTTAAAACCTAAATGTTTTTCTTTGTAAGCTAAATGCTTCTTATTTATAGCAATTTTGTTTTTTTTTTTCCGCAAAATCCCAATTTATTTATTGTTTGGGCCAAGTGGCAAGCCAACTGGCAGCCGTGAGGTGAAGTTGGAAATCGGATGTGAAATATTTGTCTCGCTATCTTCAGCCGACAAGGTGGAAAACAACTTGTGAAGTTGATAAATTTTTGGACTCGTTCCAGTTGACTGACTTCGTCAAAACTCGTTTCTCTCGAATCTCTCTCTTCCTCGTACCTTCGCTTGCTTGGCTATACTTGTCTCCATAATTCCGTAATCGAATGGCATTTTGAATCCGCTCTTCAATGAAGGACCTCTCTTGAATATCACTAAATTTTATGACTAAATCTTTAATACTATTTTCGGAATTACTCTCAATCATGGGAGACTATATTTCTAAAGTTTTCAAAACCTAGCAAGTCAAGTCGGCTTTCCTTTGAGCATTTAATGGATATATTTTGAATATTCAATTGAAATTATTTGTTCAATCATATTAGAATTAAAGAAAAATGAAAGGAAATGGACTTTTATTTGTTTTTTATTTTTTATTTATTTTGTCTAACGTAGTGTCACATTATTGCCACATATATTTGAAATTATTAAAGAATCATCCCATTGGATTTCGACGTGCCACGGAGCCAAATTGACGTGGGTAGTGAGAAGGACTTGATTGCCTATTTTTGAATGACTAGAACTTGATTACCCATAGTGTGAAACATTTAGACTATTGATGTAATTTTTCCGAGTTTATCCATGAGGGTAAAATAAAAGTACTTCGAGCTAGAGCTTGGAACAGTCTGCGCTTTTTCTTGTTCTTTTTGTCAGCTTTCGCTGTATGGTGCCTAATCTCTTTCATCAAGTTTGAAGCCCACCGCCCAAAGCATTGTCCTTTTATACAGCATTCGAGCATTTCCTTTCGGCATCTATACATACTAGGCTTTTATGGATTTTGTTTAAATTATTTTTGCCCCAATAAGAATTGCACTTAGTAATTGTAAAGCTGCTTACAAAAACTATATTGCCCTAACCTGACCCCAATAATTGTGAGTTACAGGATTGCCGTAACAGAATTATCAATATCATCTCAATGATCCATCTACCAAAAATTATTTAAAGAGTCAATCTAATTGTAAACCCGTCAAACATATTTTTAACATCTTAAGAATAGATTCAATCACAACTGATCTTATAAAACCATTTATATGAATTGGATAATGAATTAATATGTCTTTGCCATTAAACAATTGATACGATTGAAAGTACAACTAAAACCCCTAATATAGAACTATTACATGGTTGCTCTAAGGCATATAGCCAACAGAGTAACATATTCTTCTTTGTCCAAGGATTCCAAAGGCCTAGCGTTGTGAGATGTAAAGATCATGCGACAGAGTGAGTCCGGATGAGAATGTTTCACAAGAAGGTCGTGGGGAGATAACCCGACTATCTAACGAAGCAGGAGACGACGCACCATGACGTCTAGATGATGAGCACAAGGACAGGGCGAGAGAAGACCCATGATTCTGAAGGCGTAGCATGATCTGGTAAAGTGACTGCGAATCGTAGCAAAAGCCGAAGAGGTCGTGCATTTCATTACTCATGGTTGATGATAGCCAAATCTTCTCCATAGCTTCATATCGCACTATGACCCTCCCTTCGACGAGCGTTGGCACTCTACGCCGCTTGAAAGCTCACGCCCAGCTTGAAAGCTCACATTTGGAAGGGACTTATTCTCAATTTGGTCACGATGGCCCATGCTCAACTCCCGACGACACCCAAGCTAGCGCAGCTCGGATCGCAGTTCAACATTGTGATAAACGGGGCAGAACATAGCAGAATAAGATCTGAGGTGATTCGAGGCAAATTTGGTGATTCCATGGAGTGCCGCGGTCCGTAGGTGTGTCACCAAAGAGTCGAGGACGGGATCGTGAGCACGAAATACTAATGTGAAGTGGGTCACTGACGGAAGGCGCGAAAACGCAGACAACGAATGGGCATGAAATGGCAGACGCGCACACTGGCCTAGATCTAGATGCTTCTAGTACCTAAATGCAGAAAACAATAACAAAGGATGCAATATCAATATTTTTATTTAGGGCTCAAATTCGATTCCTAATTTTTTAATGTGAGAAACGATAAGCTTACCGGTTAAAATTTAAATGTCAACACCTCAGTATATTACACGATAAATCAATGGGTTTTTACTTTGACAACCACATTGCCTATATACTGGTAAGCCCAATAGTATTTCACAAATGAACAAAACACATCGAAATTAACTACCACTTTTTTTAAACACGTATACTCCGCTTGCACACATGCATACCCACTAGACTTCAACTGGTAGACATTTTTACCAAGGGATAGATCAAGAATGGTTCACATTTCTTGTCAATGAGTTGGGCACACATAACCTTCATGTGCAGACTCGAGGGAGAGTATTGGGAAAGATTTATTGAAGTGTTACTTTATGTTTTTTAATATTTGGTGTATCTCTTATCATTAGTTCATATTAGTTTTTGGTTGTTTTTTTTTTTTTTGGTCGAATAGTTTTTGGTTGTTAGTTAGCATAATATATTGGCAGATTTTTTCCTTGTCCTTTTGTGTTAAGCACTACTTCGTATATATTTTTGCTTTGTACGCACGAGAGTACAAGCAAATTACAGATTCATTCATAGATACACATTCTATGGCCCAAAGTGTTAATCTCAAATAGAAGGAATAAAAAAGAAATTATATAATGAGATAAAAAAAATCCAAGACCTAAATACTGTACTTTTTTTTATCGGGGACCATTTCCATTTCAGCCAAGACTTTTAACTGCCCTTCCGTTCATCACTGTAGTGATTGTGTTCAAGTGATCAAAAGGGTTGTATTTGCGAGAGAATTAGGATTGTACATATGTATAAGTACCACCGATTTTATTAGTTCCATCTGTTTGTTTTTTCTCCTTCTTGTTAAAAGATATTCCAAAAAATCAGTTAAATATACCTAGATTACTACCGTAAGTTTGATGCTCCCACTGAAATTTATTATTCTCGTGTTTGTCAATATATTCCAAATTTATATGATTTAAGCATATTTCATAATTTAGGAATCAATAGATTTTAAACTGTGATAATTTAGGTTGCAAATGCACACACTTCCGTGCGGGCAGAAATTCTAGTGGAAACCCCAGAGAGTTTCCATCTTTTACCTTTGAATTCGATGAGAGGCCCCTATGTATCATCCAGATGAATTACAATAATACAAACATGGATTGAAGGGAAAAATGTTTATGTAGCGGCTAAACTATTTCTCTTGTTCTCTAACTTGTGATTCCTAAATCTTATATTAAACTTAAAATCTAAATCTTCATTGTTTGTTCTTTGTAAGCTACATCATTCTTATTCACTGCAATAAAGAATTTTTTCGTAAAATCCCTACATCATTTTTTTTTTTTTTTTTGCAGTCTCTTTATTATTGTTTTTTTAGTTAGGCTCTTTTCTAACTTGTTAAAAAAAAAAAAAAAAAAACAGAGGGAAAATAACACTCCCCAGAGAGAGAGAGAGAGAGAGAGAGAGAGAGAGAGAGAGGACCTTCTCCTTATTAATTCTTTGGTTGGGCCTAGTGGGAAGCCAGCTATCAGAAGCGAAGTGGACATCTGATGTGAAACATTTATTGGGAAAATATCAAAATAATTCTAAATCTATTGCAATTTTTCTAATTGAGTCTTAAACTTTTTTTTAGTTAATTCAATCCTAAATATTTTGTAATTGTGTCAATTCAGTCTATCCGGTCAAATTTAGCTAGCCAATGTTTGAATGCCGTCCAGCCGATGTTGACGGGTGGCCAAAAGAAGAAGAAAAAGGAAAAAGAAAAAGAAAAATTAATAAAAAAATTCGAATAAAATAAATATTATTAAAAAAATTTACCACATCAGTGTCGGTTGACATCTACGTTAGCGTTGGCCAGCCAAATTTAGCCGAATGGATTAAATTGACAATTGCAAAAGATTTAAAACTAAATTGATAAAAGAAGAAGAAGAAGAAGAAGAAGAAGAAGAAGAAGATTTATGACTAAATTAGAAAAATTATAATAAATTTAGGATTGTTTTGATAATTTTCTCAACATTTGTCTCATCATCCTCAGCTGACAAGGTGAGAACAACATGTGAAGTTGATAATTTGTGGACTCACTATAATACTTTGGTATCTCTCCTACCTTTTCTCTCTCTTCCTCGCACCTTTAACTTGCTTGGATCAACTTGTCTATACGATTCCTTAATCAAATGGGAGTTGGAATCTGCTCTACATGAAGGACCCTTTCTTGCATTCATATCACTAAATTATATGACTGATCTCGAATATATGGGAGACTATATTTCTGACGTTTTCGACACCTAGCAAGTCAAATCCTCTTTCCTTTGAGCTTTTAGCGGTTTAGATTAGAGCAAAGGGAAAATGAAAATTGATGGGCTTTTGTTTCTTTTTAATTTTTCATTAATGCTCTTTCTGACACGGCGTCATATAAGCGTCATGCATGCTTAAAAATATTTAAAAATGTCACATTGGATTATGACGTGCCACGTCAACAACAAAATTGACTAAGCAATTGCTGAAATGACTCGATTGCACAACGTAGTGAAGAAGAGAACCGTTGATGCAATTTTCCTGATATTTATCCATGACGGCGAAAAATAAAAGTATTTCGAGCTAGCTTGGAGCAACTCGAGTTTTTGATAGGCCACTTGTGTTTTTAGATGGCAATTGAGTATTTCTTTTTTCCTTTTGGCTTACGATCGTTCCGCATAAATTAGTTTGCCCCAATAAGCTTTGTTCTTTGTAATTGTAAAGCTGGTCACAAAAAGTATTTGGTAAGGATATTATAAATATCATAACTTTCGTACAACACTCATTTAAATACTATAAGTACTTTTTTGATCACTTGAATGATATAACTTCTTAAAAAACATTAACCGATCATGACACTAAAATGATAAAAAGAAGAAGTTATAACACTTAAATGAGTAACGTATGAAAGTTACATTGCTCATTGTGTCATTTTCTCCAAAATATATAGCTTTAACTTGGTCCCAATAGGACTTGATTACTAGATTGTGCAAGAGACAAACTCGAGGGTATGAGGACACTGGAAGTGGTAAAAGTTTTGTACGACACTCACATTAATTTCATTTTTTTTTTTTGGGATACTTATGTTTCAATTTTGATTTAGGTCGTCAATAATTTGACGTGATCACATTTTATTAATTTCTTCATTCAACATGACTCGTCGGCTTGTCCAATCAGCATATATACCCCAAAATGATGCCATCCACATGTTTTTCCCCAAATATAAATCCTAATTTGGATTTCCCCCAAATTCAAAACCCTAATTCAAAACACCAATTCAGAACCAAAATATCATTGTCTTATAAAGTATGCTTAGATTACTATTTAATGCTCAATCAAAATCAATTTTCACACAAACTTCAACCACAGTTCTTGGACCTAAGCTCACCAAAACAGAGCAAGGGGGCATTGGTCGTTTTGTTTATTTTGTTAAGGTGGACAAAAAAAAAATTGCCATTGGACTTCAATTTCTTTTAAAAAAGCCACGTCAGAGCAAAAAATTAATTTGAAAAGCCACATAGGACTCTTGGCTGAAATTTATCATCGGAGACACTTAAGTGATCGATTTTTTCTTCAATTTGGCACTTAAGTGAGAGAACGAAAACTTTGGCTCTAAAGTGAATATCGTACAAAACTTTTAACACTTTTAATGTCCTTATGCCCAAACTCGAGTTAGATGCCGGAATTAGTATGTCCTATTTATTTTGAATGTCTATTCAAAGCTGGGCTTCATCTTATAAAATAAGTTTACAAAGCAATCTTCCTACACATGAAATATTGTCCAAGTATAAATAAGCGAGGATAAAAATGAATTAACAAATAAAGCTACTAGCCTATTTATTTGCCTTTCCTCTAAAACAACAAAACCGGCGCAATCACAAGTTCTCTTGGACCGAGTTGTCTCGTGATTAGCTTCATTGAGAGACTTCAATTGACTAGTTATTCACTCTGCGGTAAAGGGGGAGTCTATTATAAGCATAAGAATAGTCATCCGCAAAAAAAAACTGATTCTTATCAATAGCGCATACTTGGTACACGGGATTTCTTTGTATTATAAGAAGTGTCATATTTATTGTTTTTGTAAAGAATTTCTATTTTTGGAATTCTCTACCTGTATACGAGGTTGTGAAAAAATACATCACAACTCTTAAAAGTTTAGTTCAATTATCTCGTTTAAAATGCTAAATCTAAATACAGAAATTGCCTGCTGATTTTGAGGCACGTATCTAGCATATCGAGAATTTTGCAACACATTCTTGCTAAATGAAATAAACAAATTGGATAGGCATGCATGTTTTGATATGTCTTTTGCCAAATGCTTAGGGCCTTGCCAAACAGTGCTTGATTCTGATTTTTTGTTCCTAAAATCAGTTTGGGACGAGAATCGTGTTTGGTAAAATTTTTGTTTATGGGAACAGATTGGGAAGAGAATTGAGAATAAAAAAAAAATATGATTCTTCGTCTGAGAATCAAAAAAAGAATCAAAACAATGAAACTCTCATTCTTCCCTTCGTCATCCCGCGATTGCCGTCCGCCACCGCCCGCCACCACCGTTCGCCGCCGCCCGCCGCCACCGTCCGTCGTCGATCGCCGGTCTAGCGAGCTCGCCGGAGGCTTGCCAGAGCGAGGCTAGCCTGGCCACCGGCGGGGCTGGGCGAGCCTCGCCCACCGCGGCGAGGCTTGGCCGATGAGGGCTGGTCGCCGGTTCGGCAACCGGCCACATGAAGAAGAAGAAGAATATGAAAAAAAGGGAAAAAAAGAAAAGAAGAAAAGAAAAAAAGAAAAAAAGTAAATAAATTATTTTAAAAATTATTTAAAAATCAAAAGAAATTAATTTGGAACAGAATCAATTAGCACGGTATCAAACGCAATTTTATTCCAGAATAAAAAATTTTGGACAGTTACCAAACGCGTTTTTTTACTTAGAATTAGTTCCCGGGAACAGAATAAAAAATAATCATTTCTAGTTAGAATCAGCTCCCAGGAACATAATCGTTACCAAACGCGTCCTTAGACTTGTGAGCAAGAATTCATTTTCCTTTTATTATGTGGATAAATTTAAGGCACCTATCAAGGTTCATTTAAATTTATTAAACGGGCACATTGCAAATTTTCAAGAATTATGCTCTTTTATCCGGGTTTCGCTTCAGACTTGATAAAATTGAGATCCTAACGCTGCCAATGTTTGATATCAAAGTTTATGGATTGATAATTATGTTGCATTCGAGAGTTAAATGCCTTGCTATCTTGAAAACTTGGTTATCCTTTTTAATAAGCCAATTTTTTTGGTAAAAGAATGAGCCAAAGTAGCGTTAGCAAGAGACTAATTTGAAAGGTAAAAGCTTAAAGTTTTTGGTGTGGCTTTCGAAGATTGCTATAAGAAGTAAATTTGGGACAAATTGCGGTTTCATGATTATTAGATTTTTTATTATGTAATTTTTTTATTATGATTGTGATAGCGTTTGACTCAAACTGACATGGTGGTCATATTATATAAGATGATCGGCATCCACATCAGCAATTTCTAATCAAAGTTGGGTAGAAAAACTATGTTGGCAAATCATTAAAAGGGTTGAGACTAAATTAGCCAAACTAAAAAATTTAGGAGTGAATTGGCCTTTGTATAATTAATTTAGAATTTTTTGGATAATTATCTTAGTTTGTACATGCAAGTTTATTTTGCATATTTTGTTGGTTCAAATTACAGACCACCAATTTTAATGGTCTTTGGATGTTTTACAATTAATTCCATCTCCAAGGGCATTGAAAGGAAATCAAAATTAATTTATGGCTATTATTCCCTTTAGAGAACAATGAGAATTATTTTGTTCTCATGATCAAAAACCTGAAATTGAAGGAAACATAATTATGGATCACTTATAAAATTGTTCCCTGATTTTATTTTGATCAAAGGGCTGGAGCACATCATTGAAATGCATGTAGAGTCGTCTTCGTTGATAGGATGTATTGGAACGGTGGGAATCAGGTGTACTATGATCCTCACGTGAAGTATCTTCCCAACAATCATATTCAAATATTGTTGACCTGAAGGATGATAAATATGTTAATGATAAAGGATTTTTTCGCTTTATTTCACAGAAAATAAATAATTTAAAAAAATTTAAGATAAAGTCACTTATATCTCTTATAAAATTTAATGAACAGAAAATATTTTTATCGTTTACAAAATATTTAAACATACATTTTTATTAGTAATGAAATTTTTTATTAATTAATTATTTTAAGCAATAGAGATATCATTTTAAAGAAAATATTTTATTTATTATTAATTTTCACAAAATAAACAAAGAATCTTTTGTTTTGTTGGATCAATGAGAGTTATTTGTAAAATCGGTCTCCTTTTATTAATTATTTAGATATTCAAGTCGCGTATGATAATCATTTTATTTCTAATTGGAATTATTTTTATGCCGCCCACCTACTGTCGCCCGCCATCTACCGTCATCCCTCGGGAGGAAAAAAATTTATGTCGTTATCAAAAGAATTTTTATTTTGGGAAACAAATTTTTTTTTATTGTTATCAAATACGTACTTTTGCTCAACAACTCATCCAGAAATAGGAATGGCAAGAAATTGATTTTGAAAAGAGAATAATTATCATTCACGTACTCAATTATTTTACAGACGCTTAGGTGCTATTTGGTAACTATCTCAATAATGACTGATTCTGATTTTTTGTTTCTAAGAGTAGTTTGGGAACACAATCGCGTTTGGTAAAATTTTTGTTCCCGGAAACAAATTTGGAGTAGAACCAATAAAAAAAAGAGTTGATTCTTGTTCCGGAAACAAATCTGAGAATCAAGTTTTCTTTCATTTTCTCTTCTTCTTCTCTTTTCTTCTTCTTCATCTATCGCCATCCAACGATTGTCATTCGCCACCGCCGTCCGCCGTTTGCCACCGCCGTCCGTTGCCACCGTCCGCCATCGTCCGTCGTCTGCTATTCGCCATCCGTCGCCACCATTTGCCACCGTTCGCCGGTCACCAACAACCGGTCCAGCGAGCTCGCCAAGCCAGGGCGAGGCTCGCCCACCCCCGTCGATGGCTAGGCGGGGCTGGGCGAGCCTTGTTGGTGGCCAGGCAAGCCTCGCCCAGCCTCGCTAGATCTAGCGAGGCAGAGCCTCCCCCAGTTGTCGGAGAGGCTCGGTTGACGAGGGCTGATGACGCTCCGGTGAGGTTGCCGACTCTCATCTGGCCAGTCGGCGGACTGACGATCGGCCACAAGAAGAAGAAGAAGAAAGAAGAAAGAAGAAGAAGAATATGAGAAAAAGGAAAAAAAAAAAAAAAAAATTATTTAAAAATTAAAAGAAATTGATTTGGAATGTAATTAATGAAGACGGTATCAAACACAATTTTATTTCGGAATTAGAAATTTTGGATAGTTACCAAATAGGGGTGAGGTGAGCGGTCTAGGGTCGACCCCGGGACCGACCCGGACCGCCCAACCCCGTCGGGTCCCGGGTCCGGTTCCCAAGGGGACTGGTCGGTCCTTGGTCCCGAAATTCCAGACCAACACCGTGCGGCTTGGTCCTTGATCCTAAGAGTTTTGGGTCGGTCCAACCCCTGGACCAACCCCGTATATTATATTATATTATATTATTTATAATTCTTTTATATATTCAAACCTAAGTAAAATGTATATTATATTATATTATATTGAGATGTTCTATCAATAGCACTAACGGTAATTTCAATTTAAAACTTTTGTTGAGTATTAATTATGTGTCGTTTGTTTTGTTTTCAGGTTTTTAGAAGTTCAAGTGAATTAATAAGATGTGAAATTATATATTCATGGTTTATATTAAGTATTTTGAACTTTTTATGGTTTAATTGTATTTTATTAATGAATTTCAACTGCACTTTGCTTTTCAATTTGTGTCAAATGGTAAAAGTTTTTGAAGAGTAGAGTAGTACTGCAGTTGCTACGGTGATTTGCTAGTCAAGTGGTGTGAAGCTCATTTTTGGGTTGAGTGGACTTTACATGATCAAATGCAGGAAAACGCTTTTGCATATGGTGTTATGAATATTAAAAATAGATGATTACAAGAACTTTCCATCTTGTCCCATATTTCGATGAGTGGTTAGCAGGTACGAAATTTCTATTATTGTGTCATCTTAAATTTGCTAAATATGTATTGATATTTATAGTTTAGTTGCACAATGCCGCATTGTCGATGGATGTGTAATTTGAATTTATAGGTTTGCTTTTTTAGGGAGTTTAAAAAATAAGATGAAAAAAATTATCGATCGGTCTCGGGTTGACAGAACCTGACCGAACCCATCGGGGCTCGGTCCGGTCCTTGGTCCTGTGCTCACAGGGTCGGTCCGTGGTCCCTAAAAATTAAGGACCGACACATGTACGGGTTGGTCCCTAGGGTTAGAGGGTGGCCTGACCAACCCTAATCTTCCACCCCTATTACCAAACGACTTAAAATATTTAAAAATTATTTTCGGGAACAGAATCGTTACCAAATACATCCTTAGTGATTGCTGAATTTCTTATATGATCTTCTAGATTATTTTTAATAATCTGTCTTCGTACATGGAATGTTACTCGGAGAACAAAAAATAATGAGGACGAGAATGGAGGGCCCGTAACCGGAGCAAGCTAGCCTATTTGAATCTCATTCTTTTGACTCCCTCTTCTCTTAAAACGACAAAAATGTCTCAATCGGACAGGCAATGAAGTGACAAGGCGTCGTCTTTTTAGCATTGACGCAGCCGTAGACTTGAACAAACTCTAAAGCGTCTGAAAAGTTTTCTGAAAGAAAAAACTAAATTATCTTGAAACTTCTACGCTTTCTAATCACGTATATTACATAAAATTATATGAAATCACTAAAACTGTCTAAAAAATTATTTTGAGTTAGACATTCTAACATAATATTAAAATCAGTACTATTACTTTCTTTTGTGTATCTATCTCGTCAGTTAAATTTTATATGTCTCTCTTAATTCAACTTGTATAGAAAAAAGAGTGTTAAAATATTATTCCACATTACTAAATAATACATTTTAAATATTTTTATATTCACGTTATCTCTTTTTATTTATCTATTTAAATTTTTTTATTGAACTTTCTTCGTCACTAAAGCCTAGAATATCTTGAAACATGCGAGCTTTGGTACTCTAATAAGATGCAACTGTATTGTTTTTCGAGAAAATATTTATGTCACTTCTTAACTACTTCAACTTTATTGTTTTTTTATTGAAGCAAAAAAATTATTATATAATTATTGATTTTGTTTTTTTGGGCCAGAGTTAGTCGTCAGTCATCATCCATATTTCAAAGATCTTTACGATTACAAGACCACTAGGAAAAACCGTGGTTCACATATCAACTTAAATGAAAAACTAACTTTAGCTGACGATTCTTTGTATCTAAATGTGAAGCTGATTATGTCTATTTTTAGCCTCTTGTATAAGGTTCATACTAAACAAATTTTTTACCCAGATACCACTTCAATTATAATTTTTTTAATTTGGCTTATTTAATTTTATACATTTTGAAAATTTGCCGATTTACTTATATGAGCCACTTTTAGCCATAAATCACTAATATAGTTGACGATCGTCCTATGTGATATGGTCAACGCTAATGTGGACAATTTTGATAATTTTTGAAAATTTATAAATTTTCTTTATTTCAATTTTTTTAATATAAAAATTGTCTACATCGACACTAATCATGCCACTAAGATGACCCATATTCACATCAGTATTTCTGACCAAAATTAGCCTATTGCAAATTATCTAAAGGTTTATAACTAAATTAATCAAATTAAAAAATTTATAACTAAATTAACATTCATACAATAAATTTAACAATGGAACGTTTTTCTCTAGTTTTTCCCTTCCTCCCTTCCACTACTTTTTCCGCCAACCGGGCGCCCTAAAGGAAGTATCTTCTAGAAATTGTCTTATTCCTCATGGGAGCAATTATTTATCCCTCTTTTAGAAAGCTTTCAAGAACCATCCACTATGCATGTATGAAATTAAGAACTATTGCGATACCTGGAATTTCCTCCGGTGCTATCAGTATTTAATTTGATTGAGAAAGTGTCCCATCAAAACTGTACATGTATCCTCAAGATTTCTCCATTGTCGAAAAGAAGAAGAAGAATGATTTAATTGACAAATTTTAGATGGTACCTTTTCATCTTGATGTGTTTAATGAATTTTTAAATTGCTTTAATGGGTATGGTTAGTTCTTTTCCGGGTGGGTAGGCATGACATGGGCGGCAGGAGAGCAATGATCCGATGAATTGTAAATGCACCTGAATCATGTGCATTCTGTTCATGTTCATTGTTTGATCGGGTGAGAAAACTCATCCATTCCAACGAATTATATGAGCTCTAGACTCACATTCTCTATATATCTGCTCGTGATGGTTCTGGGCAAAGGACAAAGGAGAAACTGGAGATGATTCATGTAGAATAAAGAAAAAATAAAGTTGAGGAAGTGTCCTAAATTTGAACGGGAATTACAGTAATGGGCAATAAAGAGGAGATGAGACCATCTTATGGAAACCGACGAGAGAAGACGCGGAGGATGTCGGTCCACGTCAGATTGCGCGTGGCGGATGCCATGTCAATTCGCAATCTTTTGCTTTTAGACCCTTCTCCTTGCGCGGCCTTTTTCTTCTCCTTTTCTTCCGTCGGCTTTTGACCCCAAAATGTGAAAGGACTTCGAGACACCTCCCCAGTCGTTGTCGGTATTTGGCGCTGTACTACTTGCTTGGTTGCATCTTTCATTTCATGCGTTACGCCATTATTTTAGTTTTGGAGCTAAGTACATCCCCCCAAAAAAAAAATCAACAAATGAAGTTTCTAGCAGATTAATGCACGTTCCATTTACGATAGATTCGAGAGTTTTTCAGTTTTGGCACAATGTACTTGCGGATATTGATCACTTCGCAAATCAGAAGTGCGTCTTTTGCTTTCTTTTTAGAAAATACCTAAATCCCTCTTCATTTTATTCCACTACCATTTTATCATGTCCATTTTGTAAAATACCATCTTGCATCTAACACTTAGAATTCGAATTAGAATTTGAATAATAACCATTCTCTTTCAAAATTTGATTTTCCTATTTCTATTCCCTAAATGAGATTTTAAATAAATAAAAAAAACATTTGATAACCATACAAAATTTCTCTCCCTGAGATGGCCAACCGAACTCAACGAGCAGTTGACTGGTAGCAAGGGTGGGTGATGAGAAGAATTTTTATTATTTATTTTTGTTCAAGAATTAGAGAATTGAAATTTTTACTTTTCAATTATGTTCCAAACTCATTTCTGGACTTAAAAATTTATTTTAGGAATAGAAAATAAAATTGTATTATCAAACATATTTCTATTCCAAACTTATTACGAAAACAAAGAAAAATAGAAAAACAGAGAAACAAAATGTACTCTCTGTTCGTTTCACGAAACATGTGGTATTTTCCAGAAAAATAACCATACTTTTTAGTATTCAACTGAAGTTTGAAAATGAACTATAAAATATATTGTCCGTTATTCGGTAAGGAAAATATTTTTCTCCATAAACTCATTTTCAATAATCATTCATTTTTATATTTTTTAAAATCAATTATTCATTTTTAATTTTTTTTTCCTTTCCTTTTCTTCTTTTCTTCTTCTTCCTTGGCCTTGGCCGGTCGTCGCCGTGGCCAGTGACTGGCTAAGGAAGAACATGAAGAAAAAAAGAAAGAAAAGAAAAGAAAAAGAAAAAGAATTAAAAACTCGATTTTTATAAAAATAAAATAAAAAATAAAAGAAAACATAAAAATAAAAGAAAATGTGTTTGGTAAAATAAAGTGCGGTGGAAAATGTTATGTAAAATAAAAGTGGAAAATATGGTTCTCACTTTTGAAGGTGTTTTTTTTTCTAATAGTGAAAAATATTTTTCTTTAACTAATTCATTTTCTATAAAACGAACACCGAAAAATCTAGAAAACATTTTTCAGAAAGTTAGTTTTCGTGAAATGGAGTCTTAATGTTCGAATTGTCCCAAAAAATTCCTGGCACAACCAAATTCCAAAATCACTAGTGCCAAATCCTATCGGCAAGTCTCCACTTGCCATCAAACGTTGCCCATCTTAGCGCACGCAAAGGGAGGAAAAGGGGGCTTTGGCCGCCATCAGCAAAGGAAATTAGTAGAAAGCGATGCAAGTGCTACAACGAGATGGCTGGCTTGCGAGCAAGGGCATCACTAAAGAACGGCACATGTAGTCTGTAAATAGGTTAGTGTGGT
The DNA here is from genome assembly GCA_014182375.1 of Eucalyptus virginea. Lineage (NCBI taxonomy): Eukaryota > Viridiplantae > Streptophyta > Magnoliopsida > Myrtales > Myrtaceae > Eucalyptus > Eucalyptus virginea. Next base: position 25,327,048 of record CM024519.1, read on the forward strand.
TAGGGTTTGGTTTTCCGATTTGGAAGGTCCTTGTAGATTAAGATAGGGTCGACAAATGTCAACACAATAAATTTGTGCAACGCGAGACAACACACATTTAGCATACTTCGGTTTGGCATAAACTAGTCATTTCATATGACTAAAATCACGTCTTAAGTAGTTTAACCCATTTAACCTATTTAGACGCAAATCGAAGTAATGTGTTGATGAGTCAATTCTTTTATCAAGATACAAGTAGAAACATTTTAGTATGTTTCATACTCATTTTCAAAGTTTTTCTTATCCTAAATTTACTAAAATACCCATGTTAAAAAATGTTAAAATACAGACATATTTCGGGACAAAGTTCATATGCTTTAGTTTTGTTGTGATACGACTTTTTCGTCTAATCTCACAATTCAAATTAATTATGAACAATCGACAAGGTCTTGAGCTTGAATTTTGCTAAAGTAATTTAACTAAGCAACATTTAGCCACGTAAACTTACAAGACCTATCTTAATTTAGGTTTTAGTGTGTCAAATTATAAAAAAATAATTCGATTTTTTTCTTCCTTGCTGTTAATACCATTTTGCATAGGTTACTAGTCTTGTATTGCTTTTTCATTTGTTTTTAGTGAATTATGCATGCAATAGATTTGAAAAACAGAACTTCAGCTAAAAGATTCGAAATAGAATCCACGAACTGGCCAAAAAAAAAAAATTTGCTCGAGAATTTAATTTTCTGCATTACATACCATTATTGTCCTCTAAGAAGCACGACACTCTCCAGAAATTTTCGTATCGTGTCCGACACGCTCCGACACACGATTCTGAAATTTCGACACGTGATTCCGACACGCACGGGGTCAATTTTAAAAATTTTCAATAATTGAGGGGTCAAAGTGTAAATTTATGAAAAAATAATGAAAATAACAAAAATAAAGGGAAAATAAGAAAATTCTCACTCTCAAGTTTTTCACTTATAAGTTTTGATCTTCCCATGAGTGACGATGGAACGCCTCTCTTTTCGTTGGCGTCGTTCCGTTGTCCCCACATACTTAAAGTTATAATTTTTTTGCTTCTTTCCGCCTCTCACAAGCATGTTTGCGAGTTATCTCTTTTAGTCAATGTTATTGGCTTGTGAGTTATCTCTCACATTTTCCGTGGCGAATTTAGTGATTTCCTTTTCTTTTGGTCATACTTCGAGAGTTCTTATCCTGGATTTTCATTTTTCTCGAATCTTGTTTTGCAGATGAGCTCTAAGTTAGTCTATATCATGAACTCCGAACTCTGTCTAGAACTATAAGAAATCTTACTAATCTCCGACAAGTATAAAAAAACAGGACATGTTCCTTCAAGTTTTCTCTTTCATATTTGCAATTTTTGAATTATTCATTCAATCTCTGTCAAATTAAAACAATGAATGATATTAACAAATATTAGATTAATATTTTTAGTATAAATTAATTCTATGTTCTTTTTATTATTTATTTATTTATTTTTGTATTTATATATAAAAATATATATTTAATATATAACGTGTCGAAACGTGTCGGAATTCTTTATTTTTTGAGAAATGACGTGTCGGTGTGTCGTGTCATGTCGTGTCGCGTGTCACGTATCCGTGTCGATACATGATATATTAGGTTATTGGTGTCTATGACCAAACCATTTATAAAATACGATTTTGCTATTTTTATCTAGCTGATGGAGCATGAAAGGGTGATGGTGTTTGGACTCTTAAAATTATTATAGTCACTTGCTATGATAAAATAATTCAACGAACCTCAGTTCCTCATTGTATTAATCCCCTCTGACCAATGTAACCGATGATTCAAAATTGCGACCAAGACATGCTCGGGCAAAGTATGAGACAAGAACCTAACTTACATGGAAGTCACCAAATGCGGCAAAGCCAAGTCCAGTTGCCGAAGGACCCTGAAATGTGACGTCAATAAAGTATTCATATGTGGACACGTGTTGGGACAATGAACAGGCGGAAGAACACTGAAATATATTATAAATAATGAGGAATAAAGTGTTGAATGTTTGTAAAACAGACAAAATTGCATTGTCCACATAAGAAAGTTGGAAGTGTTTGGGCAATATATAAGTGTGGGAGTTTTCTAATATTAAAATTGAAAACAATGGGCTAGGTGGGCTTTATCTTATAATACCTACGTGTGGGTGTATGAATAATTGTATGATTTGGTGCAATTAACACTTTAGATGATCATAATTGGTTTTAATACTTGTTTATTATTTATTTATTAAAATTTGGATTTATATTTTTAAAATAACATTTATGTCCTATTGAAACAATGTAATTGTTAGTGATAGAGTTATGGTTTTTTTTTTATCATTTAATTCCAAATTTTATTATTTTTGCATAATGATTATTAGGAGCTCTTACAACCTTTAGAAGGTTATGTTTGTTCAGATATAATTTCCTAACTTCTAAAAAGTTGTATATGTTCAATCAACAATTTTCAGAAGCTATAATGATTTGGAATTCTAAAAATGTATACTCTTATTATTATTTTTTTAATCCCAAATTTCAACCTGTCTTTTGAGAAAGTATCTATTCACAAGAGTTGCCTCTGTTATAAAGATCGAAATAAATTCATTTTTTGGGTCTCATTTTATTATTATCGGTCTCATCTAATTTCTAATTTTATTTTATAAACAAAGTGGGGGATTGTTGGAAGTTTGTTTGTAAAACAAACAAAAGTGCCATATCTCATATAGGAAAGTTGGGAGTATATGGACCAATATATAAGTGCGGTAGTCTTCTAATGCTACAATTGAAGATGATGGGTTAAGTGCACTTGACCCCATAATACTTGTGTGTCGATTTAAGAAGTACCGACACTCTTTAAGAGTCTTTGGTAGGGGTGTGCATGGTCCGGGTGGGCGGTTTCTGGACTAGAACCGGGAACCGCCTGCTAAGGATCAGTTCCGAAAAATTGGAACCGGGATCCACCCGTTTGTTGCATGGATCCACCCGGGAACCACACCGCCGGTCCGGTCCGGTTCCCGGGTGGATCCATGGATCCGGTCTCACTAACAACAAGATGAAAATTTTAAGCTAAGGAAAACCCAACATCAAAAGAGATGACATAATTGATCTCAATTCTCAATTGCATAGCAAGCATCATCAAAGCAAGCCAAAAAGTTTCAGCTCCCTAGTTAAACATCTTCGATGAATGATTTAGCAACAAGTTTTCCATAGCGTAAATGAGAATATCAAACTTACATTGCCCGATGGACATTATAACCAGACCGATCCAAAGTCAGGAGGATAATATACAACTAACGGCAAGAGATGCAAAAGAATGGCAAAAGTGAATCTTACAAGTGAGGTGATCATCTTTCCTCTCACTCCAGCACTTCAATTATCATGTTGGCAAGACTAGGACTCTCATAAGAAGAGATCTTTAAGTAGGGAAATAGAAGTGCATCGACAGCTTATCCGATGTCATGGAAGCTGGACAAGCTTGTTGACAGCAGAATCTAAAGCATCAACATTCCTCCTCAGAATTTTTCTGAAGCAATGTCAAGGAAAACACAAATGATAGCACAAACCTTTAATTCAACTGGGGAAAAAAAAAACGAAACTGTGTGGCTTTTACTTTCCAACAAATGGGCGTCGCTCGTTTGTAAGAAGTAAAATGATGCTTTTCGATAAATTTCTAAGTTCACAGGACAAAAATGTGTTCAGGACAAACACTGCAGCAACTATAAAGACTTTTTCCATCTAGTCAAGGATACAATTGTGTCGCTAGACTTTCCATGCCCTTCATTTCTTCATTTAATCTGCAATAACAAGAATCCAAGCCAAAAAACTTACTGACACTAGCAAACACCGATTACTAAAGAGCAAAATGTGACCAAATTCCAAATAGCAACAACTTAGTATATAATGAACAATCTAAAAGCTGGAATGGTGTTAGCAACGGGCTCTTCAGCTAAATTAATGCACATCCTCTGCTCTTGATTCAAGAAGCTAATAATCTAATGTTCCAGTCACACCAGGAAATCACTCGCATTCTCTCATTGACAATAAGAATTTTTATGTGAAAAGAAGATGCAAAAACCTCACCATTAGTTTCCACAGAAAATTTTTTTCTTGAGTATGACTCATACTCATGTATCATCACTTCGGGCTTGACACCCGTTTGGTGCATCATTGGCTCGTCGGGACCAATTGATATCGAACAGGGTGATTCGCACCCGCCAGATTAACAACAATAAGATTCCCGAAAGCGAACCGTACACCAACCATCCATATACAAAATAAGTATGACTCATACTAGTTAAAATAAGCCCTTGACAGGTGAGTAACTCAGCTTATTAGTCCTCCATTTTGTTACCCTAACTTACAACTTTATCACTAATTAATTTAATTGCAAGTCCTTTATGAATATCTTCTCTCACTTGATGACATGCTACATCCATCAACAACATTCTCGGACATGGGAAGCACAGTTTCAGTCTGGTATAAAGGTGTGATAATAAGTGTAAAACCACAGTTTTTGAATTTAAACTAGATGTTTTAGACAGAATCTTTACACATAAGTATTTTGGCTTTGATCAGAAGCTACATATGTTGCAGACAATCGCACAAGAGAAAATCACACCTTAGAGAGCATGGAGGTAAATATAAAGGTTAGGTAGAAGATCTTTCTTTGACATAAACAGCAGTCAAACTTCACTGCATCTTCACATTTTGGACTATGATTAGGTAGTGTATCATAATTAGTTTCAAATAAAATCCGAGAAAGGATATTCTTATATAAAAGGCCAACATTCTGTAACAACCTCGACAAACAAACCTAGAGAAAAAATAAACAAAAGAACTGGGAAAGACCATATTGGAGTTCAAAGACTCACCAGAAGAGAATTTTGTCCGCAAACACTTTGGCAACTCTAAAACTTCCATAAGCTGCAATAGTGAACTACTACTATAAGATATGACAAGGAGTGTGGGCAAGCAATTTAGATTGTCAGCCTCCAAATGAAACCACAGTTCACAGCAATTCAGATTGTCTCACCACATATATTCCTCTCACTTCAACTTGTAAACTCTATGGACCGTCAATCTCATTGTCAATCTCTTTGTTAATCTCCTTGCTAACGTCATCCATATCTAACAAAAAGAAGATATTAAATAAAGTATTCAGTTATTAGATAATAAATATACAAAAGAATTACATGATGAAATAATATGGACTTACCAAATTCAAACTTTTCTGCATTTTCGATACATTCTTCAATATTAATTGGCTCAAGAATTGCTCTCAACCAATCTTGAGTGCAAATCAAAGCTTCCACAACTCTAGGAGTCAAAGAACTCCGAAAACTATCAAGCACACGACCAGAAGTACTGAAAGTTGATTCTGAAGTAACGGTAGTAATGGGCATAGACAAAATATCCCGAGTCATCAAAGATAAGATTTTAAACTTTTGGCCAGCAACGCTCCACCATTTCAAAATGTCAAGATCACGACCATCTTCAAGTTTAGCTTGAAGATATCGATCGAGCTTAGATAAGTTGCCATCGGACTTTTTCTTCTCCTCATTAAGAAAGTCATCATACGAAGGCTCTTGCACATAGAAATTTAAGCTGCAATCGTCCTCTTCATTTCCCTCATTGAAATAAGAATCGCAGCTACTACCGATATTACTAGAACTTACCAATTCGCCATCCAAATTTTTGTCTCTAGAAGTGTGACAAGATTTCTCATAAAATTTAAACACACGTTCTAGGGCAAACTTCACCTTATCAAACATCTCATCAACTTCTGCAGCATCATCATAAATGAGTTTACAACAATACCTCACATAATTCAGTTTTTTTCTAGGATCCAATGTTACCGCAATCAACACCATCATATTTACTTTGTCAAAGCTCCCATAATGTTTGTCAAACTTATCTTTCATTTTCAAGCCCATAACTCTCACCCTATGATAAAAAAGCCTTCGTCACTTCTCGCAAATATTTATACAAAAAAGCTATCCCCACAAAATAATCATTTGAAGTGATATACAAAGTTCCGGACATCTTCTTGGTGGTATCATAAAACTTCTTCAAAAAATTAAAAAGAACAATAGCATTTTCCCAATCAACACTACTTGGAGTATCAGAATTAAGCTCAGTCAAGAAAGACACATCTTCTTCTTCCATCCTTTCAAAATCTTTTCTTAGCTTTATGGCACTCTCTAACATTAGGTAAGTGGAATTCCACCTAGTTGAGACATCAAGACAAACTGAACCCTTATAAGTAATCCTTGTACTTTCAATGCAATCTCGAAATGTCTTAGCTCTCATAGGAGAACTCCTCACATACCTAACCACGTTTCGAATACGTGCAATGGAATCACGTATCTCGGCCAAGCCATCCTTCACAATCAAGTTTAATATATGAGCCGTGCACCTCATGTGTAAAGATTCACCCTCTAAGATCAATAGCCTCTCTCTTGAATTTTTTTTTTTCAAATAATTAATGGTCACATCATTTGAACTAGCATTATCCACTGTGATTGTAGACACTTTTTTCTCTATTTCCCACTCATATATGCATTTCTCAACTACTCTCCCAATATCCCTACCCTTGTGACTAGCTATCATCACAAAATTGATGATCATTTTGTGCAATTTCCAATTTTCATCAATAAAATGTGCTGTAAGGCATAGATAGTTCAAATTCTGAATGGAACTCCAAGTATCAGTCGTGAGTGCGATCCTAAAATTAAGCTTATGAAAAGAAGCCTTCAAATTTCTTTTTTCACAAAAATACAATTTCATGCAATCCCTAGCCACCGTAAATTGCGACATATGCTTGAAGAGAGGTTGTAATTGATTCACATAATCACGAAATCCAACACGTTCAGCAATCGAAAATGGTTGTTCATCAATTATAATCATCCGAATAAGCATTTGCCTACATTTCTCCTGATTAAACTTCCATGTCGTTAACATTCCACCACTCCCAGTACTACTAGTAGTATCTCCTCCTATTATTTGAGTTCCATCTACTCTTTGTGATGCAAACAATTTTTGCATTTTATCCACATTGCGAGGATACTTATTGCACTTTCTCTAGTGCCATTATCAACGTGGTATGAATACTTGGATCCGCAGTAATTGCAAAATACATCAACTTTCTCATTTGTGTGAGTTGTTCCTTTTCAAAAATGAAGCCAAGCTGCTGATTTTCGCTTACTAGGAGGAGGACATGGACAAGAACCGGATACCTTATTTGTGTTGGATGTTTCTTCAAAGTTTTCATCTCCTTCATGTTCTTGTGATGTTGATTCCACTATTGGCGTTATTGCATCATAGGATTCCTCCATCGACATGTTAATGAATCACCTGAATCAAGCAACACACTATCAACACTTAACACTTATCACGCCACGGAATTAGGAAATTATGGACAGTTAACTAGAGAGTGAAGCGGTCAATGACTTGGAATCATCAACGGCATCTAATTCTACAGTATTTGTGGCAGAAAGATGAGAAAGCTAAAGAAGATAATAACTTTCTTGATCTCAACAGACCCCAAATACCCAAGCAGAGAAATTAATACTGGCCTTTCAGGTAATCGTCACATCTTGATTGGCCCTTGGCTTGATTGCACATCTTTCAACTAGATTCTAACCCTATCCTCCCACCATCCTTCTAGTCCCATTTGCTTTTGGTCATTCTGGAATTATAAAGCCTAGAACACCAGTCCCACTGCATGTAGAATCCTCCTCCCACTAGGGTGCATTTTGATATACTGCCTTTGGGATACAAATGCAAGGCTAAGAGTGAAATAAGTCATTATAATCACATATAATCATCATGACATTTTGACTGTTGCGGTTGGAGAATAGCGGAAAGCTAATTATAGTGGATGGATTGGGAATGGGGCTGAGTGGAATTCATGTCAAACTAGGGTCTTCGTGCTTTATGAAACATCTGGAAATACTTCCAGGAGATAGACATGAACAATTGTTTGAATTGAGTGGCAGAGATCATTGTAATTTCTTAAGGTAGATTCACTCAAAATGCTATTTCCCTTCCTATTTCACCCACTGAGATATACATTGGGTCCTCTCCTTCTATATTCCTCCTTGTTGGTCTTTTTGCTGATCTATATTAAAACGGTTTACATTAAACTTTCTTAACCACTCTTTTATGAATGCATTGTGTCATGGTGTCCTGAGTTTTAATATGGCATTTCTTCTAGTTTTCTTTCCTTTGAGTCTTAATGTTTGGCTATACTCTATTTAAGCTGGAGTTTGAAAGTGCCTTTTCTGTCTATAGTCTGATACCTAGGACTATCCCCAGTCACCACCAAGGACTCACGTAAAGCACGAAAACAGAAGCACGAACTCGGCCAAGCTCCTCTACCCTCTCCCAAAAATTCCATTTTTTTCCCTAAAAGAACCGATCTTTTTCCCAATCGAACCAAAGAGCTAATCTGGATCCCCGAGAATTGGCATTTCCAGACAATAAAACAAACAGCACAATCAATCACTAGCGTAAGCAACGGCACACGACAGCTGAAAATCAGAGAACGAAAGAAAAAATTTCAGGGATGGCGGTCCCTTCAATAGGTTTTGGGAAGCCGAGGGGACGGCCCTCGCTGGCAAAATCGAGGGCTCGAGCCCTCGCCTAGAATTGGCGAGGGTCACAACACCCTCACCGGTGAAAGTGAGGGCATGTGGAGCACGACCCAATCAACGCCGCACGACAAGGCACGGCGCGGCACCTTCAGGGCGCCATTGCACAGAAGGACGTCCACAAGCTCGAATAATCGCGTCCGACTCCGCGTGCAGACCAAGCGGTCGATGATACTGATGACGAGGACATACCTTCGAGAGGGAGAGGTGGCGAAGGCCCCGAGCAATGCGGTAGGAATTGAGTGGAGCGGCGGTAGCAGCAGGTGAGGGAGTCCTCGCCGAGACGAAAGCTGTGGGGACATTGTGTTTAATGGAGGAGAGGAGGGACGATGGAGAAATCGAGAGCGCGGGTCACTGTTGGGCGAAGTAGAGGCTGTGGCGGGTGGTGGTTGGCACGAGGGGCGGACAGCAGCGGTGAGATGGCGAGAGGAACCAAAGGCTGTGGTGGGTGGCGGTTGGTGCGGGGGCGAACAGCAGCGGCGAGATGGCTAGAGGAACCAGAGGCTGTGGCGAGTGGTGGCCGGTGCGAGGGGCGGATAGCAGCGGCGAGATGGCGAGAGGAACCAAAGGTTGTGGTGGGTGGCAACCGGCGCGAGGGGCGGACGGCAGCAACGAGATGGCGAGAGGAACCGAGGCAGGCAGTGCGAAGAAATCAAAGAGAAGTGAGATGAGAGTCAGCTCGAGAAGGTGAGATCGATTCTGAATTTCGACCTAGGTTTGTTTTTAGTAATTTTTTTTTTTAATATTAAAAGGAATCGGTCCGGTCCGGGCGAGCGGGTGGGTGGATCCGCCCATGGAATCGGGAACCGGACCGGTTCCCACCGGTTCCAAAAAATTGGAACCGGGAATCGGACCGGTTCCCTCAAGATTCGCCGGTTCCGGGCGGTTCCGGGCGGTTCCCGGGTATTTTGTACACCCCTAGTCTTTGGGTCGTCTTGGATGATTCGACACGTGTCCAACATGCTCCAACACTCTTCCACACTCTTCGATACTCAGTCAATAGATATTGGAAAATCAACTCTTCCAACACTCGAGTCTAGAATTTCGACAAATTTTCAATAAATGAGGAGTCAAAATGTAAATATGTAAAGAAAATAAAAAATAATAAAGGGGGAAAGAAAAAATATAATTTTATATTCTCTTTTGACTCTCACTTCCTGTGACACACAATTCATCCCGCAAAATTTGTTCTTATCCTCTTTTCTTCCGACATACTTTGATATATAAGTTCAAAAGTTTTATGGATTATTAGAATGTAGTTAAATTTATTTCATAGAAATGCAGCTTAGCTAATTAGAAATGTCATCATCTTGGCATCATTAAGTGTTTATATACTCTAAACTAAATCTCTAGATAGTATGCAGCTAAAAGGTAGTCCCTAAAGGGCTTAAAAACAAGGTTTGCCTATTGTGTGATAGCATATTTACTACAACTGACCTGGATTTCCTAGTTCTAAGTATAGATCCCTTTTTGGGTATCCAAATAGTGGATTAATGTTTTTAGTGTATATTTATTGTAGACTTTTTATTATTATTAATTTCTTTGTGAATTCAAATCAAATTAATTTAATTAAATAATCATAAAAATGATAATTTATTATGTATATATAAAAATATACATTTAATATATAACATGTCCCAATATGTCAAAATTCTCTATATTTTGAGAAACAATGTGTCGGTATATTTGTGTCGTGTCATGTCACGTGCTGCGTGTTAGTATTGATGTTACTTAGGTGTTGATACGCAATTATGCACTCACAGATGGTAATTGGCACTAATCTTCATTTATTATATAAATTTGGATTTATATATAAAATAACCTTCGTGTCCTATTGAAACAGTATGATTGTTTGCAATAGAGTTACGGTGATTTTATTATTATTAATTAATTCCGAATTTGATTATTTTTGCCTAACGGTTATTAAATGCTCTTACAACCATTAGAATGTTGTATTTGTGTGGGTATAACTTTTTAACTTCGAAAGGTTGTATTTGTTCAATCAGTAATTTTTAGAAGTTATAAAAATTTGAAATTCTCAAAATATTATATAATTATTATAATTTTCTTAATCCAAATTTTCAACTTGTCTTTTGAGAAAGTATCCATTTACTTTACAACTTTTCTTGAAGGATTGCTTTATTCTAAAGACTAAAATAAATTCATTGTTCCTTTGTCTCATTTCACTATTATGAAGTCTTATCGATTTTCTTTCTAAAAAAAATACAGCAATTGTTCTCAATTGTTTCCTTTTGAGAGTTCCTAGAGGAATACCAAAATTACTATATGGTATTTTTGATTAAAATTTTGTTGTATCTCAGAAGATTTTTGCTAGTAATTATTAACAATATTTTGGAGCAAATAATTCCTTAAAAATTATGTAATTACGCCTCAAAATTTGATTCCATTTCACTTCCCAATTGAATTTTTCCCAATACAAAGCTATGCATGGAGTTTGCAAAGATCACAATGGATGTCCACTATATGGGATATTTAATTCAAGTCACATGCCGACTTCAATCGACGGCCACATTAACTAAATTTGGCCAGAGATTTGATTATAATGTTTTTCTTTTGTAGATGGAAAAAATATGCTGCGAAAAATTGAAAGTACATACATAGATAATGGATGTTGCTTAACGGTATAAACCATGCCTGGATGACCAACCTCATTGGAACTTTGACCGCTGAAAGTCAGCGGCGCAAGTCTCCCCTGTGCGCCTCCATTTTGAACTCGACTGTTCGGTGGCCTAACCACAGCAGAGTCTCTCTCTCTCATGAAAAAGCAAGCAATAGAAAATTCAAAAGCTAAGAAATTGTGTCCCTAACCAAATTGCAATTATAATAATTAAACACGGAGAAAGACTCGCGACTTTTCCTTTGGGCTTTTTCGCTAATCCCAATCATTGAGAACGCGTTCATAGACAGCACCTGTCCCAATCACCTCTCACTCTTTTGTCTGAAATCATATGGGTCAGTGGATCCCATTTTCTGCATGACTATTCATCTCGTTTACGTAATCAATCTTCTCACTCGAAGTCGTTAAAAAACGATTTTTTTTTTCGTTTTTTTAGTAAATTTATAAGATTCAAGATTGCTCTTTCTAAAGTAGAGTTTCAGGTCACCGAAAGAAAACTTATATAATATCACCCAATAAACTCTTGAATTTTATTATATTTTTGAGGATTAATAACATGTTTTAAAGGTAATTAAGGCCTTTTAGCTTTGATTTGACATTCTTATATTCGAGATTCGATATTTTATTTTTGTATTTTAGCAAGGCCTGTGGTGTAAAAAAATGTAACTTACATATACACAATCATTTAGATATTGATAACACATAATGTTTCAAAGTTATACTCAATCATCAAAGAATCGACTTTTTTTCTTTTTTTTTATGTATTAGGTGTGTCATAGTGATTCGATTTGCATATGCTATTGCATACAAATAGTTTCATATTTGAATAACTTAATCAAATTTTGATTTATGCCTTTACATGATCCATAGATTTCGGATGCTATATTCTCATAAATGAAGCCATGCACGAGAGATTTTAACATTCTCTGAAGATCCGTTGATTGGAGATCGATGGTCGTTGGATTTTGTAAAATTATAAAGCGCTTCTATGCTTATGATTCGATAATGATTTCTTAAATGAAAACCCCCCGGGGCCCCATAGAAAAAGTTATATGCCTTTCTGGCAAAGAAAACCAGAAAGAAAAATCCAATCCGCCATTGCTCCAGAAAGAGCTCCATCATCAAAGGTGGCTGTGCATGTGGCCCGAATCGTTAGAAAAGTCAAATGCGGAAAAGCAACCCCCCCCGGCCAACAAAAAAAAAAATCGCTTCGCCATTTCAACATCCATTGCTAGAGGCTAGAGCCACCACAAGAAAAACACGAACCCGATTCGACTCTAACCCACCTCCTCCTCCTCCCCCCGCCCCTCTTCTCCCTTAAACATCTCGGTGTGTCTCAGTTGGCAGTCCCAAGAAGAGAAGGAAGAAGCGTGTCATTGAATAGCTCCGGTGACCGAACAAGGGACGTCGTTATTGGCAGTGAAGCCGGGCGGTTAGGTACACCTCTCACTCCCGCCATTTAAATCTCCCTCCCCCCCTCTTTAATGCATCGTTCCGTCATCACGAAATAAGCAAAAACCCAACCCAAAGAAGAGAGAAAAGGAAAAAAAAAACGAAAGAAAGATACCTCCATGCCCATGCCCATGCCCATGTGTTGCTCTCTTGTTCAACTTAAAGACACGTTGACCCCAAATTTAGGAGATCAGAAAAACTACGAGCTTCACAGACATAGGATATATGAACATGCTGTGATGCATGAGAGAGAGAGAGAGAGAGATTGTATTTTGTGAATTATCTTATTAGTAGAAGGAGGGGAGGTTCATTTATTCTCGGGGCGTGGTTTGGTCAGCGTTTGCAGAGGCAGAACAAGGAAACATCAACTCCGGCATCGAATGCAGAATCAAAGCTCGTGATTGGGAGTGGCAAGAATTAACAGAGCAGCGACAAAAAAATTAAAGAAAAGCAAAATGGGAAACTCGCCCCAGAAACATTATTAATTAAATACTCGCATATATTGCAACACCAACAAGAAGAAGAAGGTACAAGGAAGAGCAAGAAGTATTTTTGTTACTGTGAGATGCACAAGAAGATTATGAAGCGGCTTTGAGTTTCGTCGGCCATGAAAGCGAAGCGACTTCTTGTTTTAGCGGCTCTGGTATCTTTCTTGATCCAGTGCGCGGTGGCCCAGCGGAACACCCTCAACTCCAGTATCGAGCGGTCGGCATTGCGTCGGCTCCGGTCGTCTCTGGGGCTCCGGGCCTGGGACTGGCCCATTAAGGCCGACCCGTGCCGGAACTGGACGGGCATAGAGTGCCGGGACGGGCAGGTCACGGCTATCAGCGTTTCGGGCCTTCGGAGGAGCAGAGTCGGGCGGATGAACCCCCGTTTCGCTGTGGATGCTCTCGCCAATTTGACCCTCCTGGAGACTTTCAACGCTTCCGGGTTTTTGCTTCCCGGGTCAATACCCGAGTGGTTCGGATACGGCCTTCCGGGTCTTCGGGTGCTCGATCTCCGGTCGTGCGCTGTGAACGGCGCCGTCCCAAGTTCACTCGGGAGCTTGAGCAGGCTCAAGTATCTGTATCTATCTGATAACAGTCTTACCGGCAATATTGCTTCCAGTTTGGGACAGTTAAATGAGTTGTTGGTTCTTGATCTTTCTAGGAATTTCTTGACTGGGTCAATACCTGCTTCATTCTCAATGATGAGTAACCTTTTTGCGCTTGATCTTTCATCGAATTTTATATCAGGGACTATACCGGCGGGTTTAGGATCTGTCTCTAGTCTAAAAGTGTTGAATCTTTCGGATAACAGTCTCACGGCATCAATTCCGGGCGAGTTAGGTAATCTATCTCAGTTGATAGAGCTTGATCTCAGCAAGAACTCCTTTTCTGGTGCTTTGCCTGTGGAGTTGGGAGGGTTGAAGAGTCTGAAGGGGATGAGAATTGGTAGTAATGGTTTAGAGGGTCAATTGCCGAAAGGGTTTTTCTCAGGTCTTGCTCAATTGGAAGTTGTGGTTCTTAGCGAGAATAAACTGGACGGAAGAATTCCTGGTGAAGTATGGTCCTTGCCTGGGTTGCGCTTAATTGACATATCCGCTAACAACTTCACTGGTGAGTTGCCAAGCAATGATTTCAATGGCAATGTCACTCAGGCAATTTTCAACTTCTCAGATAACATGTTATATGGGAATCTCAACTCTTCGATCAGGTTTTTCAATTTAACTGATTTGTCATGGAATTACTTTCAAGGCAAAGTAAGTAATGATATTTGGAGGAATGCTACTCTAGATAGAAATTGCCTTCAGGTTTTGCCGGATCAGAGGAGTTCAGCGGACTGTAGGCTTTTCTATTCTGAGAGAGGCTTACAGTTTGATGATTTTGAAGCTTCGGGACCAACAGATCCGCCATTCCCAGTTTCTGCTTCAAAGAAAAACAGAAGATGGGTGTATATACTGATTGGAGTGTTTGGTGGGCTTGCCTTAATCATAGTTATGGCTGTAATTCTGGTGCTGCTCCTGACAAAGTGCTGCAGCAAGGGCATCCCTGATCAAAGAGGCACTGCTGATGAAGGGGTTGCTCCGGATGGAGACAGCCAAATGGTTCCTAAGGAGCGTTCTGAATTATCAGGTCTTGGAGATGTCTTTTCCTATGAACAGTTGGCCCATGTGACCAGTGAGTTTAGTGAGAGTAATCTTATCAAACATGGCCACTCTGGGGACCTGTACCAGGGCATTTTGGAAAATGGGACCATAGTCGTCATTAAAAGAGTTAATCTGCATTCATTCGACAGAGAATCGTACACGCGGGAATTGGAGATTTTTGGGAAAATTTCACATACAAGATTCGTCCCACTGTTAGGTCACTGCTTTGAGCATGAGCATGAGAAACTTTTGGTCTACAAGTACATGCCTAATGGAGACTTGGCAAGTTCATTCTACAGAGCAACCGGTTTAGAGGACGAGAGTCTGCAATCTCTTGATTGGATTACCCGATTAAAAATTGCAATAGGAGCTGCAGAAGCTCTATCATACCTACATCATGAATGTTACCCTCCTCTTGTGCACAGGTATCAGCTTTCACTTATTCAATGTTTAAGTAGATTCCTTTGGATTTTGTTGCCATTGGAAATAGTTGTTTATTGACCATTATTGGCACTAGCCTATATGCTTTGTTCATAATTTCCTAATTTGTTATCAAGTTGATGGCTAGTTCAGCACTTTCTACTTGCATGTTATCAACATGTTCAACCATCATCCATTTACCTTAGCTGATGCACAGACTGATGATTCCTTGTCATGCCACTTTGTACTGCGAATTGCACTTCTCGCTGTGTCTTAGCTTGTTTTTCATTCCCTTTGCAAGTCTTATTTCTCTGTTAGCTGCTTATATTAGTGTATAGATATCTTTGTCAAAGGGGGTGTGGCATCATTTGTGAAGAATAAATGCTTTCAAAGGGTGTACCACACTGCATGCTTTATTTCCCTACACGAGCTGATAAAACTGCCACATCATAGTTGCTTTCACAAGGTAAAGAATCTCAAGAGTGATCAAATTTGATCATCTTAACCATTGTGCACTGTGCACCTTTTTGTTTTCTGTGTCTTTGGAAGTTTCATCTCTTCTTTCATTTATCTAAATTCTACGTTCAGATTATATATTGGCCAATGCCTATTCCGTGTGAATTGGAATAGTTGAACTGAATAATTATTTTTTCTTTGGTTAAAGAGATGTTCAAGTGGGCAGCATACTTCTCGATGATAAATTTGAAGTGCGAGTTGGAAGTCTGAGTGAGGTTTGTGCCCAAGATGAAGATTCTCATGGTAATGTTATCACAAGATTGCTCCGGAAGCCTCAGTAAGTATCCTTTCATTCAAGCCTATCAATTCCCAATTCCCTGATCATGAACCTGCACAATGAAATAAATGAATGCAGACCCAAAAAGATTGAGAAAGCAGTAAGAGGAACAAAGTTCATTAAAGATAGAAGAGTGAAAAAATTGTATCTAAAAGGAATTTGATTGTACAACTTCTAGATAAATGATAACATGAAGATGACTTGAGAGGTGGCGTCAGTTCATCTTTTATGCTTAGATGCTTCTGAGATGGCAGCTAGCTTGAGCTTCTTGTCATTACTAGGTCCATGGTGAAAGTAGTTGTCACTTGCTCAGTTAATTGCTTTTGCCCGTGAACTTTAGTGGGACAATCCAGCAGTAGCTGATATGTTTGATCTCCCCTAGCTTCAATTATGGTATTCGGGAATCCAATTGCCTTATGGCATAGTTATAGTGGTTGAACAAATAGTTTACTACATGAGAATCTACTGATAGGCAATTCTCAATTAAATGATTCACTCACCCTACTGATGTTGGTGGAAAATTTTTTCACTCAAATTAATCCAGCCAATCTGAAGGTTATTTTAGTTGCTCCATGAGAATAGATTTGGTGATACATCGTTATTATGCAGTCGCATGCTGAAATAGTAAATTTTGGCTCTGCTTAGTTTGGTTATTTTTCTACACAAACCTGACTTGTTTGTATTATTCACACCATCTTCTATACTTATGGCAATTCTCTCTTTGCAATGTGCAGGACGTCTGAACAGGCCCTTTCTGGTACGTCTACTTCCCTTTCTCATGGATATCACGTGGTCTAATATTCTATGTTAAGCCTCTATCGCCTACCTAGACAATAGATTACTTGGAGAAAATCTTCTGATGGGAGTTAGTGGAACACAGATATCGTTGTCTATATAGCCATCTTAAACTTTTCATTTTAGGTGTAATCTTATTCAGGTATTGTCGGTTGTCTGAAGTAAATCGAATATGTTGGAGTGAGAAAATTAAAAAGAACACTTCTGGGCCAGTGTAGTTCAGTTTCTTGGATCATGATATAATTTCTGCCCTATGCTAATGTGCAGGATCCTCGTCGGCTAATTGTGCTTATGATGTGTTTTGTTTCGGGAAAGTCTTACTTGAACTTGTAACGGGCAAGCTCGGCATCAGCAAATCGGACGATGCCACAACAAGAGAGTGGTTGGAGCACACTCTATCTTACATCAGCGTGCATGACAAGGAATTGGTCACAAAGATCATGGACCCGTCTCTGATTGTGGATGAAGACTTCCTAGAAGAAGTGTGGGCCATGGCAATTGTGGCTCGGTCATGCCTTAACCCTAGGCCTTCGAAACGACCACTCATGAGATACGTGCTCAAGGCATTGGAAAACCCTCTAAAAGTTGTGAGAGAGGACAGCTCCAGCTCAGCGATGCTGAGAACTGCTTCTTCAAGAAAGTCTTGGAATGTCGCCTTCTTTGGAAGTTTGAGACATAGCTCATCAGACAGCAATGCAGTTCCTGCGCGAATCAATAGCAATGGGTTCAAGCAATCGGGGAGAGTGGGCTCTCACAGTAGTGGCGGAAATGACTTCTCATCGTCACACAAGAGATTGTCCAGTGAGATCTTCCCCGAACCAATTGCAATCATGGACATGGAGAGGCTGGATGAACATTAAGAAAAGAAGATCATTCCTTCCAGAAAAGAATGGGGCTGAGTTTTCCTAGGCACCTCATCTCCTTCAAGGGTCTGTTCTGTCCATTGTGAAACTATTTACGGAGGAAAACGTCTCCGCCCAACCCTTCTTGAGATTATAATCCACTGAGCTTGACATGGACGAATGCAAGCTCATTAGTTCGAGTGAGTTTGTAAAGAAAGGCAGATAGAATATGTTTTAGCCTCCCATTCTTCTAGGCTTCTGTCCATACAAGAAGTGATTTTCATGTCATGATTTGCTCACAGTATACAGCTTCCAAAGTTGATTAGAAAATCTGTGATATGGAGAAATTCATGGGCTGCATATACTTTGCTTGTGTTGGTCTGTTAAGGGTGTCAAGAAACCAACTCTGGTGTACCTGAAGAACATTTTTCCCTCTTCAGGTTTTGAAGTGGACAAGAACATATTGGCTGTACTTTCAGAGTTGACTATTCAATGTGAATTCTCAGGTTTCGTGCTGTGTGTGGCTTCATAATATTAAAACTTACTCGTATTCTTTGTTGCAATATTTTGACTGGATGTTCCCAAGAGCATGATACGTCAGTCAATTTTGACCAAAAACAAGTTCTTCTGGTACCTTTTTTGCCCCCTCTTTCGGTCATACTTCCGGTACCTGTTGACGATCTTGTCTTTGTTTTACAAATAATTCTTGCAGCGTATTATCTGTTTCGTAGTCCCCTCCTCGACGGAATCAAGTTAATAAACTACTTTCCGAATCAGCAACACCATAAACTCCTTGGAATTATTATTCGTAAGTTCTTTTGTATTTCACACGGAAGTTTCTGTTGAACTTCTGTCATGAAACGACATGTCAACTGACAATAATTTTCTCCCATTGACGACATAGGATTAATCCGTCAAAATCTATGTATGACCCACCACATGACAATCCTGAAACCTATTTCCCTGAGTATGAATTGTCAGATTAATTAGCCGAATTAGCCTCTTGACTGAAAAAACCAGCCCGATAGCCACGAAAACATCTGAGCATCACCGTTTAATGCAAATGAAACAATGCAGAATTCCCATCGAATAGGTTTTTGGGTCTCATTGTTTTACCTACCTTTCAATTTGGACATATTCGAGATTGGTGTACTAATACAACAAGATTTTAACGGACATTATGACTTGTAGACGCAGAACATAACCTTCGTCACTCCGAAATTCGAGAGGTCATGGGTAATTCACTCTACTGCTAGCTTTCAACATCCAATCCTTAATATGTCATTGGGTCCTTCCTCATGGTTCTTTCCTTGTCGTGACTTGGATTGATTTTCGCCCTGGCCATACTTGCTCTGAAATTATTTTGGAGCAAGCAACATGTACGTATCTACAGTCGCATTCCAAGGTTTCCCAGATAGGTCGCTCTGCTTTGTCCCGGTCTAAGTCACTTCTGGTCTGATGATGCCATTACATTCATTGATGGAATTGTCCCGCCTGAAGAAAAGAACAAGAATGTAAGGTCACTTTCTTCGGGAAGCTCTTAGGATACCCTAACGTCAACATTCAGGCTATTCAATACATTTACGAGGAAAGCACGGAGACTCGAGAATGTTAACGTTTTACACATGAATCCGGCATTTTTGGGTTTGCTCTTAAATCAGAATATGACCTTTGATGGGTTATTGAATCTAGACCTTGGTCTCGTTGTGATCATCTATTACTACTTCATCCCTGGGAACACAACACCCGACCTCACGGTTATGAGTTCAACATAGTGCTTTTTTGGGGTCCAGATCCACGGTCTTCCTTATGGGTGGTTCTAACTTCTCAGAAGTGGTAATTCGCCAAGCTACCAGCAAAACTGGTGAAGTTCTTTTGAAATTGGAACTCTAACAAAGCTAGGATGAGGATTAATTTGGATCTGTCGGGTCCTTTTAAACTAGGGACACTACCAGGCTATGAGGAGAGAGGTCTGTGGGTTGATTTTAAGTGTCAAAGGTTGCCTTATTGTTGCTACTTTTGTGGTGAAATTTGACATTTGCCGAGTACTGTGAAGAGATCAAGCTCAATGAAGACCAATAAGGATCTCAAGGGTGTTTTGGTGATTGGCTGAGCGCAGAGGAGCCTGAATAAAAGCCCCCCCTGGGAAGTTGTTAAATAAGAAAAGTAATAGCTATCCCACAGAAACTGAAGAAGTCGCTGAAACGCCCCCTCCCTAATAAATGACTTCTTTTAATGATAAATCTGATGCAGCTTCTTTTAGTAAGAACGGCCAGGGAAAGGATTTTGCAAGTTCTCGGCGTATGAAGAAGGGCAATGAGAAGATCCACAAAGCTCTGAAGGTCTGTTTCTGAATGACAGCACCTAGCTGGTTCCCTTCTGGTCTAACAGTAATTTGGCATCAGCGAAGCAAATGATCGTGACCCCATGCAGAAGAAAGTGGTGACTGTAAAGCGCAGAGATCAAGAAAGATTAGAATACTCAGAATCTTGCATAAAATGGCACGAGGAAAGAAAACTTTGACGAGACATAACTGTTAAAATCCCCAACACAAGTCTCCTTTGATATTATGTCAGAATTGCTTGGGGTTGGCCAATCCTTTAACAATCTAAGCTTTGTGGGCGCTTGTAGCAGCTGCCTCGACCCAAAAATAAGCTGGGTACATTGCTTTCCGTCGTCATGATTCTTGCCATTCCTTGAAGAGAACAATTTTTTTTTTCAATAACTCCATTTTACTATAAAGTGTAGGGAGAGGAGAAATAATGTTCAAAATCATAATAGAATTTTGAGAAGTTTTGACTTTCAAACTCTTCACCATGATCAATCTGAATTGATGAAATGCTATAGCCCTTCTCATTTTGTATTTTCTTTTGCGCAAGTTTCATGAATGCCTGAAGTGCACCATTCTTGTGAGATAGGAATAATATCTCATGTGAATCTTGCATAATCATCCACATCCTTTAAACAATATTTCCTTCCTCCAAGGCTCGTGCTTCTTGTTGGTCCAAATAGGTCCATGTGTAATAGCTATAGAGCATGATTAATAGCAACAACAATTATATATTTGAATATGCTCTTTACTTGCTTGCCTAGTGAGCATGCACTACATAACTCAGATTTTTCATACTTGATTTTTCATACTTGATTGTGGGTAATCCTCATACAAGGTGCTTAGGCCTTGTTTGGTAATGTTCCATTCTTCAATTTTTCTGTTCATTTGTTCTCTAAAATAGAAAAAAAATAGAAATTCATTTGATAAAGTCAACTAATTTGTCTATTTCTTGGAATAGATAAGTGGCCATAGAACAGATTGAGGACAGAAACAAAAAGTAGAAAAATTTACTTCTTTATTCTTGGGAACAAAAAAAGAAATAAGGTCATTTTAGAAAAACATGCTTAATGTAACCTAATGCTCATCTCTACACAATCGACACAACGTCTGGTCTCTTGACTTGATCCAAGTCCCCATTTTTCGAAATAAAAAAAATGAAAGATAAAAAATTAGAACTTTATGAAAAAAAAACTAGAAATTAGATTTTGAGTAGTTTTACTAGATTTTAGTGTTAATTCAAGTTTAGAATTAGTTTAGCATAAAAAAGTGAAAATCTTTTGATGAAATTTGGATTTAAAAATTGAATATGCTTTCAAGGTTTTACTATATGGATTTTTGAATGCCGTTTTTCTTTTAGAGACAATGTTAGGTTGCAAAAAGTTGGCGACTCCAAGCAACATTTGCTCTTCATATTGTAGCTAAAAAAACTCAAAAAGTCGATGCACCTATTTATTGCAATGCGCAAAGATTTACTATCAATCTCCTTATATTATCAGTTATAAATCAGTGGGACTCTCTGCTATCATTTCCAGCCATTCATTTTCGACTAACTATATATGTTGGATTTTTTAAGCCATCATAGAACATCTTGATCAATTAAATTATTACAACAATCCAATTTTATCCAAACATGAATTTTCAAGTCTCCACTAAAATTTTTATAATTAAACGAAACAGATTAGGAATATACTTTTTTTAAGATTGTACCAAACACATTTCTATTCTTTATTAATTTATTTCCGGAGTAAAAATTTTGTGCAGTACCAAACATGTTTTTCTACTCAGAAACTCATCCAAGTTCTTTTGCTCAGAAACTCATCCAAGGAGTACAAAGAGAAAAAACTATTTGAATAGAAATTGTTATTGGGGAGAGAAATGTTATTAAACACATCCTTAGCTACTAGCTTACAAATCTGCTCCATGCTCACATATCCTAATTTTCCAAGCCATATCTCTTGTACGTCTTTAATTGAGACTAAGCATTGAGCATCATCATAATCAAGGTCCAATAGATACATATTGTCAAATCTCTTCCCAATGACATACTGAGGTTTATCTTTACCTACTCCATTGCACTTATCTTTTCGGAGCTTATTCAGAAGCCTTAGTCACAAAGTTGATTTATACTTATCAAATTGTGTTTGAGTCATTTTAATAGTGATACATCTTTAATGATTATGTTTCCTAAATTGATTTTTCCCTTCTGACAATCCTTCTTCTATTTTTTTCCTCCATAAATGAAATTACCGTATTCAACTTTAATCGGGTTTACAAATTTGACAGCATCTCCAATCATGTGCCTTGAGCATCCATTGCCAAGATACCGTTTGCTCTTCTTTCTAGTTCCCTACAAGAGAATGAGATACGTTTCTTTGATACCCAAGACTCGGGTCCTTTCTTGTCATGTTGTTCATTTTCCTCTCTATTGGGCGCGATCTCCCCTGTTCACGTTGGTTGCTCTGGCGCTCTTTCCGGCTGCTGTAGGCCTTCGTTTGGCATAAGATTTGGAGGTTTGCTTCCTCTGGCGCGCCTCTTCATTCTCACCAAATGATTTCTCTCGGTTCCTTCTCAATCTTGAGATCGATGCTACCCTAGTCTTCTTCGAGTCACTCCTATTGCTGGTCTGCTTGGGCTTTCTCGTGCAGGCTGCCGGAGCTGCTTCGGGGGTCCTGGTGGGGGAAGTTGGACTCCTCAGCTCCCATCTTCAACTCTGTTAGCCTCTTGTCGGTTCTCGAGATCGAAGCTGCCCTTCATTCCCCTATTTCGCTGCTGCTGCGACCTGCTTGGGATCCGTTCGTGCGAGCTGCTAGAGCTGCTTTATGGGTCTTCATGGGTGAAGTTTGGCTCCTCATCATCCCTTGGCATCCCGTTTTAGCCCTTGCCCTGGCATGGACCCATTCTCTGTTGAGTCCGTATTGTAGAAGGGGTCTTGGGGGGTTTTAGGGCTGTTGTTGGTGAATTGATGGCTTCTTCATCTACTGTGGTGGATGAGCCGAGTAATGAGGCCCAACTTGATGTTGGTATTGAAAAGGGACTTAGCCCTTCTTCCCGTAGGCGTGCCACCCAACCTTTTCTGCTCATGGGTAAGGCCCCTGCCGTAGAGGCGGAGGAGAACCGTGGTGGTCACTCTAGAGGACATAGCAGAGCGAGGTTTGCCTCTAAGCGGCCTCAGGCCTCTCAAAAGCAGCCGGGAAGCTCCAAGCCCCCTCCTGCCCGTTTGTGGGTGAACGTTGCTCGTCTTGCTGCTAAGGGATACGAGTTGACCTACGTCCCTCCTTCGTTTGAGGACAATGTCCTGATGGTTATCTATCCAAAGAGGTGCTTGATGCTGTGGATCCCAAGTGGCATGAATGCCTCGTTGGGTACTTTGTGGGGGAGGAAGTTACCCTTCTAACTCATGGAGAATTCTCTCAAACATACTTGGGGACCGAAGCTAGTGGAAGTCTTTGCTAATGATTAGGGATTCTTCTTCTTCCATATCCCCGATCCTTTATTCCAAAGGAAGATATTGGAGAAGGGGCCCTTAACGGTTGCAAGAGTTCTGCTTATCTTGCAACAATGGAAACCTCTTCTAGAGTTGAAGAGAGAATAAGAAAATGTGGTGCTGGTTTGGATTCGTCTGAAGAACCTTCCTCTCGACCTTTGGTTAGCATCGGTGATTAGTGCCATCACGAGCACCACAAGCCTCTCTACGTGGATCAACATATGGAGCAAATGCGAATGATTTCCTTCGCCAGGGTCTGCGTTGAGCTCCAAGCTAATCAATCGAGGGTGTCTTCCGTGAATGTAACCTTGAATGGTGTGGTTCGATCAATTGCTATTAAATATGAATGGAAACCAGTTGAGTGTTTGAAGTGTGGCATGTTTGGGCATAGCTGTGTGGACTCTCCAGCCATCCCAAGGCCGGTGGTGGAGTCGCAGCAGGTTCGGACTAATCCCACCCCACCCGTAGCAGCTCGTCGACTCGATCTTGTTTCGGCGGTGCTGGAGGGCCCTTGTGAGCTTGAAGTGGAGTGGAAGCAGGTTAGGGGGAAGAAGAAGAAGTCTCCTCCTCCAAGGCTTATTAGCTCGGCCATCCCGATCAGTTCTGGTGATGAAGGGCGCCTGATCAAATAGAAGACTGTTGCAGCTAAGAAGAGTTTGCCCTCAACCTCAACCCGCAGGACCCAGAGAGAATTGCAGATCCTCACTAAGGCGGATGATGCCGTCCCTACCATCCCTACCGTTGAGGATGAGTCCATTAGCCTTGCTAAGGCTACGACGGTGGAGCCGCTTAGCCTAGGCGAGGATTCAAATGCGTCGGCCAACCGACTTGGCAGCTCAGATGATGACCTGCTGTCCCCTTGCTCGTCGCCGAAGGCTCCTCCCGAGAGTAGGAACGTTGTGACCATCCAGGACAAGCTTTTGGTGCTTGCTCCAGACCCACCTTCTCCCTCGGCTCGTGGTGCTCCACCTCTCAGTCGGCGCAAGCCTCCCAAGAGGAGATTAGCCTTGGTCTCCTTCCTTTTGTGTACATATGTATATATGTTGCTGGAATGTTAGGGGCCTTGTTGCCCCCATTAGGCAAGCGGAGGTTCGTAGCCTTGTTTTGTCAAACCAATTGTGCTGGGTTGGGTTATTGGAAACGAAGGTGCCATAAAATCTCTTCAATTCCATTTCTAGAGGGCTGATCAGAGATTAGTGCTGGCTTGCAAACTATGAGTTCTCCCCTAGGGGCAAGATTTGGATTGGATGGGATCCCTTACGGGTTAAATTTGAAGCTTTCTTGATTACAAAGCAGGTGGTTGATGGGTACCTCAAATGGCTGAATTCTGGGGTGGTTTGTTGTGTTTCAGCTGTTTATGGCGAGCACTCTTTTTCACTCCGGAGACCTCTGTGGAAGGATCTTATCCTTAGAGGCATTGCTTTGTAGAACTTAGCTTGGTTAGTTTTGGGGGATTTTAATGCTATTAAAGACTCTTTTGACCGAGTTGATGGCTCTGATACTTGGTTCCCCTATTTTGATGATTTTGGGTAGTGCTTGGCGCAGGCCAAACTAGAGGATCTGAGGTTTGTAGGTTTTAGATTTACTTGGACTACTTCCTCGGGGTCTACTAGGAAGGCAAGGAAGATCAATAGGGTCTTGGTGAACCATAGATGGAGCCTAGAGTTCTCCTTCTCGGAGGCCTCCTTCCTAGCTCTGGGAATTTCGGATTACACGCCTATGGTGGTTAAGGTGCTCAACTCGATTCTACGGAGGAAGCTTTTCAAGTTCTTTTGACTTTTGGATGAACATCTAGAGTTTAATTCAATTGTCAATCAAGTATGGGATGATCCGGGTGTTGGAGTTCCTATGTATCAACTTATGAGCAAGCTCAAGGCTCTTAAATGTCGGCTCAAGCAACTTAATAGAGAGTCTTTCTCTAATATATCTGCCAGGACGCAGGAAGCAAGAATAACCTTAGAGACCACATAGGCATGTTTGCAATAGGATCCATTCTCTATTGACCTTGCTGAGTTGGAAAAGGATCAACGGCGTATCTTTGCCGATCTACGGTCCATGGAGGAGTCCTTCTACAGACATAAGTCTAGAGTCAGGCGGCTTAGAGAGGGAGACCGCAACACTAAGTTCTTCACCAGTATGTTAGTAAGAGACAATTGACGAATATAATTCTATTTGTCCTCGATTCCTCGGGGAACCAGGTTACTGAGCCATAGCTGGTTTGGAAATGTTTTGTTGAGTACTTCCAAGACCTCTTGGCGCTAAGAGTGGAGTTGGGCAGACCTTCAGTTGGGGAGATTCGGGAGGTCATTCAGCACCCTCTATCGGATGACCAAATTAGCTTCCTTGCTAGACCAGTTACCGAATTGGAGATCTGGGACACCTTATTCTCCTTACCCAGGGGAAAGGCTCCTGGGCCGGATGGCTTCACGGTTGAGTTCTTTAAGGAAAATTGGGGGATTGTTGGCCCTTTCATCACGGTTGTAGTGATGGACTTTTTCACCACCGGAAAGGTCTTAAGGGAGATTAATAACACCATTCTGGTGTTGGTTCCAAAAGTGCTTAATGTGTCTTTCGTTGATGATTATAGGCCCATCGCTTGTTGCCCTTCTCAGAGTGCATTTGTGAAGGGTAGGCGGATAAGGGACAACATCCTATTGGCCCAGGAACTCTTTTCCAGCTTCTACCTTGAACCATACTTGCCTAAATGTGCGATTAAGGTGGACTTCAGGAAAGCCTATGACACAGTTGATTGAGATTTCATTGAAGGAGTTCTATTGGATTTTGGGTTTCCTGAGGAGGTGACTCGGCTGATTATGACTTGTGTTCGCACTCCAAAGTTCTCAATTTCTTTGAATGGGGAGCTTCATGGGTTATTTGCAAGTGGTCGTGGCCTTCGGTAAGGTGATCCCATCTCTCCCTATCTATTTACTTTGATTATGGAGTTGCTGTCAGGGATATTATTCAAATGCACGTCGAAGCTGGAATTTAAGTTCTTTTGGAGATGCAAGGCGATGAGTTTATCGCGTCTATTTTTTGCGGATGATGTCTTCTTGTTTTGTGAGGCTCATGTGCCTACAGTTGCTCTCCTTAAGGAAGGCCTTCAAAACTTCTTCGCTTGGAGTGGTTTGCTTCCTAATCCAGACAAAAGTGAAACTTTCCTAGCTAGAGGCTCTATTTCCTTAAGGAATCAGATTCTCTTTGACCTCGGATTTCATGAAGGTAACTTGCTAGTATGTTATCTGGGGGTTCCAATTATTACATCGAGGCTCAGTAAAGCAGATTGTTGTGCTCTCGTCAACCGTATTATAGCGAGAGTTCAATCCTGGACGCATCGCTTCCTCTCTCTTGCTGGAAGGCTTCAGCTTATCAGGTCAGTTCTTCATGCTATCCAAGCCTACTAGACAAGTGTTTTTGTGTTACCTATAGTTGTTCTGGATCAGATTGAGAAAATCCTCAGACAATTCTTGTGGAAAAGGCCCTCATTTGGGAAGGGGTGGTGCTAAGGTAGCTTGGAATGATGTTTGCCTCCCAAAAGAGGAGGGAGGGCTTGGTATCAGGAGACTCCAAGACTGCAATAAGGTTGCGATGCTGAAGCATATCTGGCTTTTGTTCTCAGACAAGGAGGCGCTGTAGTGTAAGTGGATTCATTCCACTTTTTTAAAAAATAAGAACTTTTGGGTTGTGAAGAAGCCATCCCACTATTCTTGGGCTTGGAAGAGTCTTTTGAAGCTCAGGGGCGATTTCCGCAAGACTTTCTATTGGAAGATTGGTGATGGCCTCTCAATTTCACTATAGTTTGATAATTGGCATCGTAGGGGGCCTTTGGACTTATTTTTTTTGGATTCACTTATTTACAGTTCAGGGCTTTCTAGGCAGGCTACTGTGGCAGACCTCTTCTCCGAAGCTGGGCAGCCTCTCAAGACCTTGCTTGAGTCATGGGAGCATCCCCTCCCGATCCTTTCTCAAGCAACGAATCGCTGTTGTTGGAGCGAGAGCTTGTCGGGCAGGTTCACGGCTACAACGGCTTGGGAGTCCATAAGGCGGAAGAGGGCTCGTGTCCATTGGCATGTGTTCATTTGGAACAATACTATTACTCCTTGGTATTAGCTCAACCTCTGGCTCATAGCCAATCGCAGGCTTCCTACCCAAGCCCTTTTATTGTCTTATGGGAGAATATAGAGTGGATCCTGTGCTTTTTGCAAGGGTATGCTTGATTCTATCAACCACTTATTTTTTGGTTGCAGTGTCACGGTTGGAGTCACTTTCTTTTGGGCTTCTAGATGTAATTTGCTTTGGTGTAACAGATCTTGGGTGGATAATCTCCAATGGGCCTCAACTTTTTTGATGGGTAAGGATTTCTATAGATGCATTGCCCATTTCTCCTTCGGTGCTTTATGTCATATCATTTGGAAAAATAGGAATAGCATCCTATTTAGAGATCAACCTCTCACTGTCCCGGCCATGAAGAATCATCTTTTTAAAGTGGTTCGAGACAAGGCCATTACCTCCAGAAACGTTGATGATAACTTTAGGAACAGAAGGTTGCAGCGCAGTTGGGGCATTGACCCCATTATATTCTTTGGGGACTCTTGAAGACCCTTCTTAGCCGAGGCGTGTCTGGTGTACTCCTTTGGTTGTTGCTATTTGCAGTGAAGCCGTGCACTTTCTCCTCCCTCGCTGGGGTGCTTGTTGTCTGGTAGCAGGTTATTCATGCCGTGCTAGTTTTTGGTTTTGTTTTGTTTCGTTGTCATGCGTTAGGTGGCTTTTACATCTTTGCATCCTTCCACATCTCGGCATCCTTCCACTCTTAATGTTTTCTTATTTGAGTGAAATTTTGGTGCCGAGATCTTTTGTACATTTGGCCTTTCCTCAATATATTTCTTACATTTCACCAAAAAAAAGTATCAAGTCTCCAATAGTCTTATTTATCTTCATTTGGACATTCTTGCTTGGAATGACCATGCTCATTGCTGGTGGAAAGTTAAAAAAACTTGCTGTCAAAGGGTCCTTTTAAATGCTTTGCATAATGACACTCATAAAAATCAACACAAGGTTTCCATTTGATTATTTCCTTTGGTTTTAGAAAAGGATTTTTTTCTTCATCATCTTCCTCATACCCCAATCCAGATTTGTTACAATGTGCTCAAGCAGTTTTTAAACCAAGGAAGAACTTTCTGCTAATTTTTGAAATGTCTTCCTCAATCGAAGCACTCTCTTTATGAGATAATTCATGCTCACTTTTGATAGTCGCAAGTTCCTTATGCAAATTGTTGAGTTATTCCCTTTGTAAAAGATCTTGGTTTGAGTTTTGAGACTTCTCATTTCAACTCAGAAATACTTTTGGAAGCTTTCTCATGCTATTCGAAAATTCCTACATCTATTCATAAGATAATTTAGAAATATTTACCTCATTTTCTTTGTCATCTTCAAGAGTCAGCCATCAAGCAAGATTCACTTGATCGATGTCATCATCACTTGACTCACATTCAATGTCACTTTTAAGTCTCAGCTTTAAGTGATATTTTCTTATCTTCAAACTTACCCTTTTTCTTCATGGCAATGGAAAGTTTGGTTTGATGTGACCTAATTTTTGCATTCATAATAGACAATGTTTTTACCTTTTTTTCTCATCTTTCATTTGTTGAAGATTTCTTTTTGTCAAAGTATCTTATTTGCATTTTGCTTTTGAAATTTCTTCCTTTCCTTGTCATACTTTTTGAATTTTCCTTTTAGGAGCACCGCATCCTCATCATCTTCATCTTTACATGATGATTGATCACCTATATCATCATAATCAGCTTTGAAAGTTATAATATTATTACCTACTGTTGGTTTCCTCATTCATGAGTTTAGCTTTATAAGACATTTGTGACACCCTAGATTTTCTGACCCTAAAATTATGAATGGATCGGCATGTGCTTAGAATATTGGAAGTAGGTTAGGTGACGAGCCCAGTGGACTGTAAGGAAGACATGAACTTAAGGGTATAGTGGGCTGTGTGAAGGCCACGAACATGGGCTCGATGGGCCAAGTGATGGACCTGTGAGTCGAGCCCAACATGGAACTGTGGCATCCCAAAATTTCATGGCAATTTCTAGAAGCATTACGACCTATGGAAATGTATCTTATCTTCTTAGAATTATCAAAGTTGGTGCTATAGGACAAATTGATAAGGAGGATTTTGTTCTTGGCTATGCACCTTATAGATTTGATTCTTATGGTTTAATGTTACAAAGTTTTATGGCCATATGAAATTGTAATTTGGTATTTATATAAGTGGGGATTTAAGGTAAATTATTAAAAGTAAACATGAACTTATTTAAGAAAATTTTGGGCCATTTAAGTTTGGACTTTAGGCCTAAGAGTGTTGAGCCTAAAGTGGGCCAAAAGGCTGGCCCATGAAGCCCCATTGGGCCGTCGACCAAGGTTGGCCCAAGCCCAACCGGATAGAGCCCATCTTGCATGAAAATTGCCAAGTGGCGCCAGCATGCAAGATCAATGATTATTAATCATTGAAAGGAAGAAAATTAGAGAGGAAGAGGGGGGCGGATTAAGCGAGGAAAGGGAGAGAAAGAGAGAGTGTCGCACGAAGAGAGAGAGGAGAGAAAGAGAGAAAGAAAGGAAGAAAGGAAGAGAGAAAGGGGAGACCGTCTGTGCGAGAGAGAAGAAGGAGGTCTGTTCGCTGCCGATCATCCGCCTAGCTCACCGCCGTTCATTCGCCGCCTTGCCCCTCCGTTCATTGCTTGCTGTGTTCGCTTGGGCTAGAGGCAAGTAGAGTCCTAAAATCTACCCTTTGCTTGCTGTGTTATGTGTGTGATGAATGGTAGACTTTGGTTGTGGTAGAAGTGAAGAAATTCGAAGCTTTAGGGAGAGATATGGTAGCCTTGCATTCTGTTTCCTAGAAAGCCAGTCCGACCTTTGATGATTTCTTGAGCTGCATGCGACTTTTTAGTTGGAATATCACTTTGACTTCTTGATGAAAGTTGTAGAAACTTCTTGTAGAGTAACATATCAAAATTTCAGAAGAAACGAACAAGTATAGACTGGTGAAACTATTTTTATTTGGAGAAGTCAGATCTGGAATCGAAATGCTGACCTAGTATGATTTTGTGAATTTTATAAAATTCTCCGGTTGAAATTTGATCTTGTATTCTCAATTAAAGTTGAAGATGACATGTTAAGGAGTAACATACTAAAATTTTAGAGGAAATGGACGAGTTTAGGCTGGTGAAATGATTTGATCCAAAATGGTCAGATCTGGGAATTTTTTCCGAGGGTTAGAGATGGCTACGGTGACTATAGTTTTTAACCTAGTTCAAATATGATTTTGAGTTCTTCATGAAAAATTTACTTATGGACCCTGTATATAACATATAAAAATTTCAGAGTTTTTGGAGCTGATTTTGGATTTTTACCGAATTTGTGAATGAAACTGTGTATGGCAATATTCCGAAATTTTAAGGACTGTGATGCGTGGATTGTACTGATTTGTGTGATGTTCTTTTGATATGATGTTCTTCACGGAATACTTTCCTCTGGATCTTGTATATAACATGTCAAATTTTTAGAATTTAATAAGGCTGTTTACTAATTTTTCAAGAATTATGACCAAAGGAGCGCAATCTGTTTTTATCCGAAATTTTGTTATATTTTCAAAAATAAATGAAATTTCTCCATGTGATATGATGTCTTGAGTGGTTGTTTATGCTGCATATGTGGTGACATATGGCATCTTATATGACATCAAAAGCTGGTTGAGACTCTTGATATTGATATATCAAATGCCATGTTGAAATTGAGATACATGTGTGAATATAAATTGAGATAATAACAAGACCGTCGGAGGTGTGAGTCGACGATGCCCCGGGAATATTGGGATGCTCAGAGTGTGTGTGCCGGATGCCCGAAGTGTGTGTGCTGGATGTCCTCGGGAGTTTCGGGATGCCTGGAGGTGTGTGCTGGAAGCCTCGGAGGTGTGTGCCGGGGGGATACCTCGTGATGCTAGTTGGGGTACGAGATGCCCGGAGTGTGTGTGCCGGAGGCTCCTCGCGATGTCAGGTTGGATGCAAGCGATAAATTGTGGGATGCAAACACTGGTCCTTGGAAAGATGAAAATTGAGATTGTATCATGCGCATGGATGTGTACATATGGCATGGGATGAACCTCATGGGAATGCAAGCATGAAGTGCATGGTGATATATGCACGTTGCATGATGATATATGCATGACTGCTTGATGATAAGTGCATGGTGGTATATGCACGTTGCATGATGATATATGCATGGCTGCAAGGTAAGGTATGCTTGAACGCATGAATGATCTGTGTTTTATTCATGATACCTTGATTGTTCTGTTTGATGTACTGTGTAGTTTGGCGGATCTTTACTGCTGAGTGGTTGTACTCACCCCTTTTGGAGATTAACATTTCAGATTAGAAAGATGCCTCTTTCACCAGTTGTGCGTGGTACCTTCTATGGCATACTTACTGACGTTGAGGTGGAGTGCACCGAGCATTCCTATATTAGTATACCTAGTGTGGAGTATGTCCGAGTCCGAGTATTGGTGATGTATGACGTGGGTTCAGCTGATGGCCCTATTATCCAAGAGTTTTTATCTGTTCACGTTCGACGCAATGGGGTGATGCTAGGGATGCTACCACCGTCGTCGCCTGATGCACCGAGTTGGGTGTGATGGCTTGTATGACTGGTGGGAGCTGATGTTTTCTTTTTGGGGATAGCCGACACTTGTCGATGGAGGGATGTACATGTTTCATATAGGGTCGAGTTCTCTTTTGGGTTATAGCCAAGTATAGTTAAAAATCTTGGCTTTTTTGTTGTATCGACCCGAAATGTCCATCGTGAAATATAAATAAAAGTGAATCGGCTTTATCTTTTCTTCTAGTGCGTAGTTGGTGTGCATTGCATTATGGTTATTGAAATGAGAAATGGTGAGATACGTTTATGCTTCCGCTGGTGAACTGCGCTGGGACCTTAAAAAAAAATTGGAAAAGTATTCTATTGATCAACCCCTATGAACTATGGTTTCACTTAAATTAAAAAGTTACCTTACTGGTATATAGTTGGATGACAAGTACCTGTGGTGACCCTAACGGATTGGGGGGCCGTCGAGGGGTGCCACAAGAACAGCCCGAGTAAAGGGCCCGGTGGGCCATGATTGGGGCTATTAGAGCCGGGGATGTATGCATGAGGCCTGATTTGGGCCAAAAAGACTTTTTGTTTGTCGGCGGGAAGTTTTGATTGACCGTGTTTAATTTAATCTAGGAATTTATGCACGAACACGAGATTAATCTTAACACTTTCTCTTAGTCCTTGAACTTAGGCTTGAATTGTGACATCAATGCCACTCTAAACATACACAAATTGACAAGGCCTAATCTTCTCTCGTAGGGCCGAATGAGTAGGGGTAGAAATGGAATAAAATAAAATAGACTAGGACTAAGCACATATGCATGGGAATTGCACGCAAGGGCTATTCACGCCGTCTCTCTTCTTCCTTTGGCATCTCCGCCTATTCCTTCGGTCATCATGGCCTCGGGATTGAAAATTTTTTCAATCATGAGCCATCTAGGGATTCATGAAGATTTAGGGAACATTCTCAAGGCACATTTTCATTCCCTCTACCTTTACTCCTCACCGACCTACATTTTCTCTCTCTCCCTCTCTCATTTCGTCCCCCTTCCTCTTCGGTTCAATAGAACACTCTCTTTCTCTCTTCCATTGCAATTCCTCTCGGTTTTGGACTCTGGTAGGGTGCAACCTCACAGATGTAGCAAGCAAAAGGAAGTCAAACAACCACCAGGTAAGGAAGCGGTGGGATTCTACGCTAGGATTATCCACGGGTTGCTGAGGCAGGTGTGGCTTGTGCGGGTTTGGGGGAGATCTTCTTCCATCGACTTTGTTTTGGCTTTACCTATTGCGAAAGGCGAGCGATCGAATAATAATATAGACAGAAGAAGAAAATAAATTGGACATTGGATTTACGTGGTTCGGTCGTAAAGACTTACGTCCACGGGGAGAGCAGCGGTGAATTTCACTATAGATCAAGCGATATAAGGAGATTACACACTCGAGTCACTCAAACACTCTCTCGGTGTTTCCCAAACCCCAATTACACCCAACAACACACGCAGTGTTTAGCTCCGAAATTCCTCAAGAAATAATCTCTCAATCTCACAAAGGAATTACATGCAAATCTTACCACAAGATTTAATTGGCTTGAACACTAAATCTTCTTGGATGCAATTCACGGACAAGAACGACAAAGAAAAATCCCTCCCAAGCACTTGACAACGAGACGGCGCTTCAAGACCAATTCTTATGATCAACCTCTTACCACCCACGGCCACAAGTCTCTCTCTCTCTCTCTCTCTCTCTCTCTATATATATATATATATATAAGTGAGACCCTTATTCTTTTGCCGACTTCTCATAATATTCTGTTTTTTTATCTTAAACGATTTTATCCAAAACATATCTCCGTATATTTTAAACAAAAATCCAAGTCCAAGTGAAAGTTGGACTTTCCTATTTCAGCGGCCAAATTCTCCAACGCAGATTTGAAATTTTGGGAAGTTGATCTTCGGATCTTCTTTGCTTAATTTCGAACGTTCGCAACATATCCAATTCGGAATATTTGGAATTTCACATTGGGCTCAAATTCGAGACATATTTTAACAATCTCCACCTTGATTGGACGTTTGAGCCAAGTTGCAATCGTTTTACAAAAATTCAAATTCTGCCGCTACTCTCTCATTGCCCCGATGGGCTCAACCGCCACAGATTTTATCCAAGTCCAACCTTCGCTTGAACTTCACTATAACCGAGGATCTCATCAGAATACCAACTCCACATGCACCTTTAACTGCTCCGCAAGGATTTTCCGATGCAACATCCTTAACTGCAGATAAAGCAAAACCATTGTTGCATCCATATCTATTGGGAGATCGAATGCGTATCTTGTTAATTTTAGAAGTTACAGCAACCGTTGGCTCTATAAGCTCCACCTCGCTACAAGCACGATCTATGCCGATTACTTTGCTAATACTCATACCTGCTATCTCAGGAGTTTTTGGTCGCAACTCCACTTCAAGTTGAACACCGTTCGGATCCGTTTGAATACTACTATAACCACTCCTAGTCAGAAGTATTAGAGACTCTTCAAAAGTAACTTCTCTGCTGATAATATGTGAATTTAACTCTGGGCACCACAATCGATACTCGAGCATAGCCTAGGAATATGCACTTTCTTACCCTTCTATCGAGCTTACCATCACTCGCTTGAACATCACATGGGCAACCAAATATTCTAAGAACAGAATAATCAGAAACGTTACCTGACCACACTTCTTCGGGAATTCTATATCCAATCGCAGTCAATGGGGATCTATTCATCAGGTAGCACGCCGTAGTTAGCACATTTGCTAGGAATCTCCTAGCCATACTAGCACTAGAGAGCATTTTATGGGCTGTCTCTAGCAATGTTTTGCTCATCAATTTCGCAACATATTGTGGCTCATCAACATTAGTGCGGTGTTTCACTATACCTTCATGCAGAATTCGTTTAACAGTTTCGAGCAAAACTCCATACTATTGTCAATCCGCACCTGCTTGATTATTTTACTAGTCTCATTTTCGATCAAAGCGATCAACTGTTTGATCCTGACAACAACATCAAATTTGTGCCTAAGCACAAATACCCATGTCTTCATTGAGTAGTCATCAACGATTGTTAGCATATATCTAGCACTCTTGCTCGAAGGAAACCACGACAACCTGTGAACATTCAAGTGAATTAACTCTGCAATTTCAATGGTTTCTTTGACAGTCGTACTGAATTGCACTTTCCGCCGTTGATCTAAATCACAGCACCTGCATACATTCAGTTCATTAGGAACATAACCACATAGCATATTTCTTCTTTCACTTAAAACCTTCAGGCTTCTCTTGCCAATGTGTCCCAAACGCATATACCATAATTCAGACTCTCGAACAGATGCATCCAACGTCTCCGCAGCGAAATTTGTCACTGTATCACCTTGAAGCTCATATAGGCCATTGTGTTTGATTTCTTTCATTATTATTAAAGCACCTTGAACAATTTTTAGAATACCACAATCTAAAATATATCGATACCTAGATGAATCCAGAGCATTCAAGGAAATTAAGTTCTTCTTCAACTCTGGAACATGCCTTACTCCAATCAATGTCCTCACGATACTATCATGCATTCTGATTCTAACACTACTGTCGCGACCTACCCTCGGGGGGAGGGAACAAGTTTAGGGGTATTGCCTAAAGGACGGGCTTAAGGCCCATGATTAGGCACGGGCTCTCCCAAGCCCATACCCCGCATGACGTTGGGATATTTTTTAGGAATTTTGCACAAAAGGAGTCGCCACTAGCCTATTGGGGTCGGCTAGAAACCAAGTGAGGCATGTGAGTGTGCCTCACTTCCTACGCAACCAGAGAATCTAGGGTCGGGGACTTGATTACACTAATTAACCAATTAATGCCCTTTCGGTACCTAATCTTGTTCATTTTAACAAAATGATGTTTGGCAGGCAGTTTGGATTGATTTTATACTTATCCACTAACATGTGAGGTGATCATGTGCACAACCATTAAAGTAAAAATCATAGCTATCAAAGTCTTAATTGCAGTAAAATTAAACACGTGCAATTAAACATAATTAGATATGCAAATTAAATATGCAACATAATTAATATACGAGCAAATAAAGATCTAATTAAACTAAAATGGCAATACATGGCCAATTATAATCAAACCCCATCATTTTTTAATTTGCGAATTTTTTTTTAAATTTTTTAAATTTTTTTGAATTTTTTTTTAAAAATATTTTTTGAATTTTTGAATTTTTTAAATTAATTTTTGATTAAAAAAAGGTGAACCGGGTCGGGTTCGGCTTGACCCGACCCGGTCAACACGGATCGGGTTCGGTCCAAATAGGGGGTCGGCCCGACCAGCCTTGGTAGGGCCTTTCTTTGGTTCGGATCGGGCCCAACCAGGCGGGGCCCAATCTCTTTTATTTTAAAAATGAAGCCCACAACTCCCTATGCCCACAAGTTCTTAAATCCCTAAGCCCACAAGCAAAAACAGCCCAAGCCCAAACTCGCCCAAATCGTTCAAAAACCCTACCTGTTTCGCGACCCGCGCCCGACTTGCGCGACCCAGTTCATGACCGAAGCCCTAGGGCTCCTTGGCGGCGCTGACGATGGCGGCGGCGGACTTGATGGCGGCGGCGGTGACGCGGCGGGCGGTGGCGCGGCGGCGAGCTGCTGCAGGGCTCGCGGGTTCTGCAGGTGAAAGCATGGTAAAGCAGGGGCGGAGACGCGGCGGTCCTCGCGGTTGCAGGCAGAGTGCGACGGGTCTTCACGGGCGGAGGCGGGCAGCACTTAGGCACGTTGGCGAGCTGTTGTGGCATCGACGACAGATTGAGATGCGTGCTGCAGGGCTCGCGGGTTCGAGCAGAGACGGTGGCAGCGGTGGCGGCGTCGCAGCTAGGTAGAGGCAGGCTGTTGGGGACAGCGTTCGGAGGGCAGCAGTTTGGACGGCGGACGGCAGTGCCGCCGCTGCCCTCCTCCCACAGATCTGGCTTGTTCGAGCAGCAACGGCGTCGGCTTCGCGGGTTGCTGGTGTTGCGAGGGGCCGAGCAGCGGCAGCTGGCGGCTCGGGCGGGCGAAGGGGACACCGGGTCGGAGGTGCAAGCGCAACGAAAGGGGGCTCGGTGGACGCAGGATCTCGTAGGCTGTAGGTGAGGCGGAGCAGATGCAGGTCGGTGCTGGCAAGGCGGCGGCTCGGCTTCTCTCGGTCTCGAGCTCTCCTCCCTCTCTCTGCCGAGCTCTCTCCCTCTCGCCTCCCTTCTCTCTCTCTCTATTTTTTTTTCTTCCTCCCCCTTTTCCGGTTTTTCTCTCTTCGGTTTTTCTCCCCCCCCGGTTGCTGTCTTTCCTTTCCCTCTGTTTTAGGGTTTCAAATGCGAAGTTGGGCCAAGGAGGAAGAGGTCAGCATGGGCCAGGCCGAAGCATTTTTTGTTTCTTTTTTTTTCGTTGTTTTTGTTTTCTTTCCTTCTTTCTTTCTTTCTTTCTTCTTTTTTTTTTTTTTTTTTTTTTTTTTCATTTTAGTGGCTAATCCCTAATTTTGTATGAGATTACGTCTTAAATAAATTTGTAAAATTTAAGTGTCAACAGTTGCCCCTCTTTGAATGTAGCCTCGAAGAGGTTGCATTCAAAGATAGAAGACACTTAAATTATTTTGACGATAGAAAGACCCTAGGTGCATAGGCACGTATCAGGTCGACGGAAATGACTCATAATTATGGAAGTGCATCTTGTCAATAAGGTGAAGAAAGACTTCGGGCTGCAAAGCCCACCGAGTCATAAAAAGTGAGGAATACTCCAGGATACAAGGCTCTCCGGGTCATAAGAAGGGTGGAAGACTCCAAGATACAAGGCTCTTCGTGTCATAAGAAGTGAGGAAGACTTCAAGATACAAAGCTCTCCGGGTCATAAGAAGTGAGGAAGACTCTAGGATACAAGGCTCTCCGGGTCATAAGAGGTGAGGAAGACTCCATGATACAAAGCTCTCCGGGTCATAAGAAGGGTGGAAGACTCCAGGATATAAAGCTCTCCGGGTCATAAGAAGTGAGGAAGACTCCAGGATACAAGGCTCTCTGGGTCATAAGAGGTGAGGAAGACTCCAGGATACAAGGCTCTCCAGGTCATAAGAAGTGAGGAAGACTCCAAGATACAAGGCTCTCCGGGTCATAAGAAGGGTGGAAGACTCCAGGATACAAGGCTCTCCGGGTCATAAGAGGTGAGGAAGACTCCAGGATACAAAGCTCTCCGGGTCATAAGAAGGGTGGAAGACTCTAGGATATAAAGCTCTCCGGGTCATAAGAAGTGAGAAAGACTCTAGGATACAAGGCTCTCCGGGTCATAAGAGGTGAGGAAGACTCCAGGATACAAGGCTCTCTAGGTCATAAGAAGTGAGGAAGACTCCAGGATACAAGGCTCTCCGGGTCATAAGAAGTGAGGAAGACTCTAGGACACAAGGCTCTCCGGGTCATAAGAAGGGTGGAAGACTCCAGGATACAAAGCTCTCCGGGTCATAAGAGGAGTGGAAGACTCCATGATACAAGGCTCTTCGGGTCATAAGAAGTGGGGAAGACTCCAGGATACAAGGCTCTCCGGGTCATAAGAAGAAGGGGAATGACTGAGGTCTCATCGTGTAAAAACGAGTTTTGACCGGGTATGATAGTCTCACCGTGTATGAAAGGATTTCGATTAGGAGGCGGACAAGCATGGTTTACGGATGAACCCACCAATCTTGGAAATGACATGGTTTAAGGTTAACCATAAACCTTTGGAGATGGCATGGTTTAAGGCTGACCATGAACCTTTGGTTTTTAGGGAAGCACCCGCTAACCCCTTAGAAAACTGCATGGCTTCACTGATGAATCCTGTCAAACTTAACTTGAGCAAATATCATTAGAGACGTCATCAAGAGACGTATTGACAATATTGCAGCAATAATTGAACAAAATAATCAAACTAAGTCCGACTGCTTTAGAAAAACATTCGATGTCCATTAGCCTCATGTGGCGCAAAACTATCATCTTGCTCGTGGATATATATCATTAATCATCAAATTCTCTAGGAGACAAGTTCTCATCAGAACGGCTACGACTCGAGAAAAAGGTTCATTAAGCATGCCAAACTAGAGCTTCTTAGTCAAAAAGGGTTTCTCACGCACTCTTAATAAAATTGCTACTTGATCCCATCCATTCATGTGGGAGATAATTGGTTGCTGAAGGTATCTCACATAACCTACGTTGAAGGCTTCCGGAAACATTCGCAATGAGCACAATCTGATCAATCAAAAAAGTCTTTTGAAAGGACCGCAATATAGGCTCGGTTAGGGCTTACACAAAGGAATTATTGCTTTGAGGCCAATAAAGGAACATTTGTCACTATCTTCAACGGCTTTACAAGTTGAGAGCTTGGAAGATGAGACAAGATATAATTACTTCCACTCCTTCAAACAGTAGCTTCTTTGTGGCATTCTCATTTTCACTCAAACCATCCTAATCAAAAGAGACTTCGGAAGAGGGTTGTAATGTTGGCTTGGGAGAGGCTCGAAAGGCTTAAAACTTTCAATAGGGTTTTTAGGAGTCGATGATCATCATGGCATCGTGACCAGGTCACTCGATCTTTCCAAATCATTTGGCTTTTGAAATATAACGCATCTCAAAAGTCCATTGACTAATCATTTATGCATGGGAGCTTTGCCCTTTTTCTAATTTTCTTTGCACTTGCAATGATTCTTTTTTTTTTTTTTTTTGCAGGCACTTGGACTGTGATAATTTTTCACATAAGATGCAACCTTTTGGCTCTTTTTCTTGACGGGCATTGGCCTTGCTTTTACTGGGCACACTGCTTTTTCATGCCCCCTAATTTATCAAACTTTTTGCTCTTTGAACTTTTGGAACTCTTATGACTTTCGAGATGCTTTTTGCGTTTCCTCATGAGTGTCAATTATATTTGGTCAATTCTTATACCTTGCCCC
Organism: Eucalyptus virginea; assembly: GCA_014182375.1. NCBI lineage: Eukaryota > Viridiplantae > Streptophyta > Magnoliopsida > Myrtales > Myrtaceae > Eucalyptus > Eucalyptus virginea. The sequence continues at coordinate 25,367,187 of CM024519.1, forward strand.
AGTGAAGGGAGATGATCACTGCTCGGGGTTCAGAAATGAATAATCAGGCCCAAATTGGTTAAAGCAATGGGTATCAGTGTTTGGATAGAGAATGAGATGCTCTTCTTCACATTGGGATGAGTCAAGATTTAATGAGAATTCCTTTGAAGCTATCACCAGAAGATTGATGCAAGTGAAAGTAATAGGATCTTTCCCAATCATTCGTTTTACAACATGACTGTAACCTCCTATGTTGCCCCAATGTAGGTTCGTTCTCGACCGGGGTACTTTGGAGGATCATCTCTATTTAGCCCAAAGGGCTAGCAATATGTCAGCTCAGTGCTTGGGATTGATGAAGGAAATGCCTTTATCATTTTGATCTTCGCGCTCAATGCGAATGGATCCTTCGTCCTAAGAGAATGTTGTTTTTCATTCAACTCTTGAAAGTGTTTGATGGACACTCAACTCTCAGAAGTGTTTGAGGGACGTGTTTGGAAATGGGCTTGCCTTTCTTCATCCTAAGCACTTTTTGTTTGGCATGTTTAACGTCTCAATCTTACTCTGTCGAGATCATCTGAGTAGATCAATCTCCATAGAGAAATTTGATTTGAAAGATTAATCCACAAAACGAGAAAATAATTTTGGGATAAAAAGGATGCTCAAAAGGTTTGTAATTTTTTTCTTTTCTCAATTATTTATTTCATTTTTTTTTGCTTGTCTCTAGGAAAGCACCAAAATTCTCTTTTGTAATGGAAATTCTCCTTTTTTTTTTACTTAAAAAAAAGAAGAAAAAAATTGAGAAAAAGGGTACTTACCTGCGGCATGGCGACCTGTAACCCTGTAAAGAAAGTGAAAGAATATGTTAGTGCAAAAATCTTTAAGGATTGAAATGTTGGAAACGATACATTATTACCTTTCATTCGCTTTCATCTTTTGGGCACTAACATCTCTTGGATTCACCTTCGTGGATTATTTGGTAACTCGACAATACCATTCCCTTGCATTCGCCTTTAAGTGCTTGATGTCTTCCTGATTCCTTGGTGGAAGGTGCTGCTTCTATGGTCAAGATGCAACTTTTTATATATCACCCTGTAAGAAGGGGAGATGAAACAAGTTATCTCCATTCTTAGTTAGGTTCAAATGAGTAACGATACATCCTTTTTGATGAATTTGGCAATGTTGTTCCAGCACACTTCATTGATGGATGAATAAGAGATTCTTCTCTAAATCAAATGTTATTCTCCCACTCTTTATATGACAAACCTTTGTTCCGTTGGAGTCTGTCCTGTACCAAAGAAAATGATAGGTCATTTTTTATGCTGAAGAGAAATCAAGTTTAGGAACGAGTTACATCCTTTACAAAGTCAAGCAATCAACATCTCAATGTATCTCTCATGGAGGAAGGGATAATATTGTGCCTCTGTTTCATTTGAATCCTTCTTTGTTTAAGATGAACAAGACTTAATAATGCTCCATCGCATTTGTTGAAACATTACAAAACTTGGTACTCTCGATGTCTCCTTGACAATGAAAAGAAAATTAAGTCAGAAACGGTATCAGAAATGAATAATTAGAATCGATACAGTTTATTTTTCCTTTGAATTCGCCCTTTTGGATATTCGACAACTCATTTCATTTGTCTCATCATGTAAAGTGAACGAGATCGATGGGTTGTTTTGGCATCTAAGGCATTTGCGAATAAGAAAACTTCTCCGAATGGAATTCAACTTCGTTCCACCTCTATGGAAAATTGGCGCCGACGAAACCTCAACGCATGCTTGCTCCTCGAGTTCAATAAGCCCGAGAAAACGACTACATGAAGAGAGGGCCTTAAGCAAAGTTTTATTGAAATTCATTTTGGAAGGTAGACGTAAAGGTTCGCCTAAAACACTTCTGATTTTTTTGATTTTTTTTTTTGTTTTGCTTTGTTTTGTTTTTTTTTTTTTTTATATAAAAAAAATAATGATGATTTGCATGAAACTGAATTCCATCATTAAAAATGAATCGCATGATTTACAAAGGCATTAATTGGATTGACAATCAAAACTCAAAACAGAAAACACGACTCTTAACAAGAGTAAAGACAATAATAAAATACGAGAAACTCTTGCACAAATGAAAGTAAAAATCAACTCTTGTCCTAGTTCTTGATTCACTTCTCTGTGTGGTCAAACACAAGAATGTCATGGAGCATTACACATAACCTGCAAAAAGATGACAATGTTAGTACGTGAATGAGAGAAAATGATATCTTAATGAGGTCGCTTTTTACAATAAAATCGAGGCGACGATACATGCCCCACAATCCTTATTATGGGATTTTAGTATTTCGCCAAGATTTTATCATAAGAGAAGACATCATTAAAATTATCAATACACGGCCATCAATCGAATACCCACTTTTATTCCAAAAGTTTCGTATGCAAAAGTGTCATTGATTTTTGAAAGATTGATTTGTGATTTTACTCTTAGAAAAATGAAGTGATTTCTATTTTGAGGAATTTGTACACAAAATGATTTGCATTATAGTCTCAAAATGTGAGAATGAGAAAATTTGATAAAACATGCAATTTCAATTTTTGTGCCCCAATATAAAATCACAACTTGAAATTTTTTTTTCTTCTTTTTTTTTTTTTTCGAAATGATTTTGAGCCCATAACTAGAAATTTAAACAAAACCATGTGTTCAATAGGGCCAAATCAAAATGTTTAGAACTTGCATTCAAATGCTCACTTGTCAAAAGTGATTGCCAATTTTTCAATCATAAGCTTGCATCACCGAGGGCATCCGATTGATTTCCGCGAATTTCAAGATGAAAATGCAATACAAAATGAGCAAATAAAAATGGAAATGATACTTACAATGGGTGCCGACCTTTGTCTCATGTTTTTTTTTTTAAAATTACATAGACATGCACATGGAATGTGGTTCGATTTCTATTCTATACGGCTCAAAATGAAGCCATAGGATCACCGGACTGAACCAACAAGGTCGTGGCTGGGTCGGGCTACCCATGACTCCGGCTTCGTCAAAGGACCGACCCGTGTCGCATGCTTGCAGACCGGGGTGGGTACCTTCGACGTGAAGAAAGAAATTTCGGGGTAGAGGTGGGCGACTCGTACTACGCGGTTGTAGTCGGAGTGGTATCCACCTCAACACCATCCTAAGTGATCCTATGCGGCCCGGGTCCAAAGAAAGGGTTGTGTGTGCTATGGTGTAGTGTAATGCAGGAAACACAGGCATGACAATTTATAAGCAATCAGCACTTCATACATAAAAAATAAACAATACATTCCTACGCCTCACTGCAAGACAAAGGTGAGCAAACACTTCCCCTTATACCTCACATTCTACAAAAACATTTAACACCTTTAATGTTAGGGACGTACCTCGAATCCTCGCTACCAAACAAAAATATTTTTGAACAAGATTAATTTTGGCCTAAGTCCTCTAAGGTCTAAAACCAAGTCTCCAGCGGAGTCGCCAAGCTGTCGCGACCTACCCTCGGGGGGAGGGAACAAGTTTAGGGGTATTGCCTAAAGGACGGGCTTAAGGCCCATGATTAGGCGCGGGCTCTCCCAAGCCCATACCCTGCGTGACGTTGGGATATTTTTTAGGAATTTTGCACAAAAGGAGTCGCCACTAGCCTATTGGGGTCGGCTAGAAACCAAGTGAGGCATGGGAGTGTGCCTCACTTCCTACGCAACTAGAGAATCTAGGGTCGGGGACTTGATTACACTAATTAACCAATTAGTGCCCTTTCGGTACCTAATCTTGTTCATTTTAACAAAATGATGTTTGGCAGGCAGTTTGGATTGATTTTATACTTATCCACTAACATGTGAGGTGATCATGTGCACAACCATTAAAGTAAAAATCATAGCTATCAAAGTCTTAATTGTAGTAAAATTAAACACGTGCAATTAAACATAATTAGATATGCAAATTAAACATGCAACATAATTAATATACGAGCAAATAAAGATCTAATTAAACTAAAATGGCAATACATGGCCGACTAATCAAACCCCATCATTTTTTAATTTGCGAATTTTTTTTTTTTAAAAAATTTTATTTAATTATTTAATTTTTTTTGAATTTTTTTAAAAATATTTTTTGAATTTTTAAATTTTTTAAATTAATTTTTGATTAAAAAAGGTGAACCGGGTCAGGTTCGGCTCGACCCGACCCGGTCAACGCGGATTGGGTTCGGTCCAAATAGGGGGTCGGCCCAACCAGCCTTGGTCGGGCCGTTCTTTGGTTCGGATCGGGCCCAACTAGCGGGCCCAATCTCTTTTATTTTAAAAATGAAGCCCACAACTCCCTAAGCCCACAAGTTCTTAAATCCCTAAGCTCGCAAGCAAAAACAGCCCAAGCCCAAACTCGCCCAAATCGTTCAAAACCCTACCCGTTTCGCGACCCGCGCCCGACTCGCGCGATCCGGTTCATGACCGAAGCCCTAGGGCTCCTTGGCGGCGCTGACGACGGCGGCGGCGACGCGGCGGGCGGCGGCGAGCTACTGCAGGGCTCGCGGGTTCTGCAGGTGAAAGCGTGGCAAAGTAGGGGTGGAGACGCGGCAGTCCTCGCGGTTGCAGACAGAGCGCGGCGGGTCGTCGCGGGCGGAGGTGGGCAGCACTCAGGCACGTTGGCGAGCTGCTGTGGCGTCGACGACAGATTGAGATGCGTGCTGCAGGGCTTGCGGGTTCGAGCAGAGACGGTGGCGGCGGCGGCGGCGTCGCACTGGGTAGAGGCGGGTTCTTTGGGGGACAGCGTTTGGAGGGCGCGGTTTGGATGGCGGACGGCGCGCCGCCGCTGCCCTCCTCCCCCATATCCGCTTGTTCGAGTAGCAACGGTGTCGGCTTCGCGGGTTGCTGGTGTTGCGAGGGGTCGAGCAGCGGCAGTCGGCGGCTCGGGCAGTAAGGGACGCCGGGTCGGAGGCGCAAGCGTAGCGAAGGGGGGGCTCGGTGGACGCGGGATCTGCAGGCTGCAGGTGAGGCGGAGCAGATGCAGGTCGGCACTGGTTGCTGGCGAGGCGGCGGCTTGGCTTCTCTCGGTCTCGAGCTCTCCTCCCTCTCTCTGCCGAGCTCTCTCCCTCTCGCCTCCCTTCTCTCTCTCTGTTTTTTTTTTTTCCTCCCCCTTTTCCGGTTTTTCTCTCTTCGGTTTTTCTCCCCCCCGGTTCTGTCTTTCCTTTCCCTCTGTTTTAGGGTTTCAAATGCGAAGTTGGGCCAGGAGGAAGAGGTCGCATGGGCCAGCCGAAGCATTTTTTGTTTCTTTTTTTTTTTTTCCGTTGTTTTTGTTTTCTTTCCTTCTTTCTTTCTTTCTTTCTTCTTTTTTTATTTTTATTTTATTTTAGTGACTAATCCCTAATTTTGTATGCGATTACGTCTTAAATAAATTTGTAAATTTTAAGTGTCAACAACTACCAACACCGATGACATCGCATTCAGTGTTGTTCCCCAATTGTACTTTACTATCATCCGTGCATTGATAAGTAGTAAACCAGTTTCTATTTGGTGTGATATGAAAAGAACAACCAGAATCCATAATTAATCCATCAAACGATGAATAATTAGTGATAAACAAGACATAATCGACATTATCTGCTACAATTGCAACATTATTTGTAGAATCAACTATAATTACCTTACCCTTCTCATTCTTCAGCTTAAGGCAATTCCTTTTAAGATGCCCCCTCTTGCCACAGCTCCAACAGACAACATCAGTAGTCCTAGACTGACTACGCTTGTTCATATTAGTACTACTCTTACCCCACGCTTGTTCATATTAGTACTAAAGCAGCAGATACAGATTCGCCGGATTCTCTTTTATGGATGTCCTCACTCAAAATCAAATCTCGAATCCCATCAAATGTCAAACTTGTTGACCCAAAGGAATTACTAACAATAGTAACAATAGTATTCTAATTATCAGGCAATGATGATAATAGAATCAAAGCACGTACCTCATCTTCAAAGTTAATTTCAACTGAGCTCAATTGACTAACAATTACATTGAATTCATTGATATGATCTACAACTAACGCACTTTCGCTCATTTTCAAATTAAACAGATGTCGCATCAAATAGACTTTGTTGATCGCAAAGGGTTTTTCGTACATATCCGATAAGGCTTGCATCAAATCAGCAATGGTCTTCTCATTCAATATGTTAAACGCAATATTACAAGCCAACGTCAGTCGAATAACATCCATAGCTCATCTATTTAGCAAATCCCAATTAGTTTGCTTCATTGACTCTGGTTTCTCCCTAGATAAGGGCAAGTGCAATTTCATCTGATAAAAATAATCTTCAATCTGCAACTTCCAAAAACTAAAATAATTCCCATCAAATCCATCGATTCTCACTTTTATTTCTTTTGTCGTCATCGATTTGCTTTAACTTAGTCAAACCTAGCTTTGATACCAATTGTTGCGAAAGGCGAGCGATCGAACAATAATATAGACAGAAGAAGAAAATTAATCGGACAACGAATTTATGTGGTTTAGTCGTAAAGACCTACATCAATGGGGAGAGCAGCGACGAATTTCACTATAGATCAAGTGATACAAGGAGATTACACACTCAAGTCACTCAAACACTCTCTCAGTATTTCTCAAATCCCAATTACACTCAACAACACATGTAGTGTTTAGCCCCGAAATTCCTCAAGAAATAATCTTTCAACCTCACGAATGAATTACACGCAAATCTTACCACAAGATTTAATTGGTTTGAACACTAAGTCTTCTTGGATGCAATTCACGGACAAGAACAACAAAGAAAAATCCCTCCCAAGCACTCGACAACGAGACAGTGCTTTAAGACCAATTCTTTATGATCAACCTCCTAACACCCACGGCCACAAGCCTCTCTCTCTCTCTCTCTCTCTCTGTATATATGTGAGACCCTTATTCTTTTGCCGACTTCTCATAAGATTCTGTTTCCTATCTTAAACGATTTTATCCAAAACATATCTCTGTATATTTTAAACAAAAATCCAAGTCCAAATGAAAGTTGGACTTTCCTATTTCAGCGGCCTAACGCAGATTTGTCATTTTGGGAAGTTGATTTTCGAATCTTCTTTGCTCAATTTCGAACGTCCACAACATATCTAATTCGGAATATTCGGAATTTCGCATTGGGCTCAGACTCGAGACATATTTTAACATTACCGTTGCTGGTTTTGGGGTCGGACGGGCGTTTTGCGGCTTGCATGTGGGGTTCATGTCTGGAATAGGGAGTATGAGCGTAAGACGGAAGCTGTAGTTTGCTGTTGGTTCGGTAGAAGGTTGATGGTGCCGCGAGATGGTCTTGCATGTCAGTCTAGGCGGGCTGGTCGCTGGTTTGTGAGTCCGAGAGTCTTGTTCTAGTTCGAGAAGAGGTTTTGGTGATCGGTTTGGGCCTTAGATATTGTATATGGGTGTGCTGGAGGCTTGAAAGGGGCTGGTATAGGGAAGTGTAGAGCAATAGAGGCCGAGCTGTAGAGTTTCTAACGATGCAGGCGGTCTGTCCAGAATTGGGTGCTCCTGGTCGCGAGACTTTGTGAATTTCATACCAAAAAATCTACCATGAATTTAGGTTTATGTTCTTTAAGGAAGTTGTACCAAATTATTTGTTCTATATCATATATTTTTCTTAGATTTTTCTGTAAGTAGTACAAGAAGTGAAAGGTAAATTCTTTGTAGTGTAGTAATTTGCAGATGGGTGAAAATAGTGGATATCAGTTGGTCGTTTGATTTTTCTGTCATTTTCGGGTTATGTTCAGATCTCACGCTCTCCATGAAAGTTGTAGGGTTGGTTCTTGTGTATAACATACTAAAATTTGGTGGTGATTGGTTAAGTTTTGAGCACCGAAATGCCTGTTCTTAGTGCGCGACAGATTCTGGAAAATTTAACAGGTTTTAGGGGTTAATTCAATGTCTTGCTGCTTTCTGTACAGCGAGAAATAGGACTAGATTCCTCACGGAAAATGTTTATCAATGTCTTTTCTAAAACATATTAAAATTTTACAATTTTTAGAAATGATTTACTATTTTTTTGACCTCTGTGTTCCAAACTACTCAAAACTGCCTATTTTTTTGCTCTAGTACGAATTATTACAAACCGTTGTAGACATCTTGTTTGAACTTTTTGGCGACCCCTTAGGAGTCTTGTGGCCTCTTATGTATGTATATACATACATACATATATATATATATATATATAATGGTTTTGTGCATTGAGTGGGTAAGCATGATGTTGTGATGTGATTATTCTAAGGTGTGATCATGAAATGTATAGAATAAACTGAATTTAAAAGATTTCCATCAGCTTTGTGATACCGGTGATGCCCCGAGGAGTGGGGTGCCCATCCCGTGTGATCTTGGATGCGTCAGTTGTGTGTGATACCGGGATGTTTCGGAGTGAGATGCCTTTGTTGTGTGATCAGGGATGTCTCGATTGTATGACATCAGGATGCCTTGGAGTGAGATGCCCCTGCTTTGTGATCATGGGATTCCTTAGTTGTGTGATACTAAGGGTGCGCATGACAAAATTTTTGGAACAGAAATTGATTTCTGGCCAGAAATTGAAAAGTTAAAAATTTTAGCTTCTGATTTCTTCTTCAAATCTATTTCTAAAATAGAAATCTGTTCTAGAAATAGAAAAATCAAATTGCGTTACCAAACAGATTTCTGTTCCAAATCTGTTCCAGGAAACAGAGAAATAGATAAATAGAGAAGTAGAAATTTTATCAGGTGTGCCCTAAGGTGCCTCGGAGTGAGATGCTCATGATAAGGATTCCACGGAAGTCCAAATGAGGAATTTTGGAAGTGACTTGATTGGATTGGCCTGTGATTCGGTGAAAATCCTATTCAAGGGTAGATATTGAAATATATGATGAAAATACTCGGCATGTGTTCATGTGTGGTTTGCTCATATCTTAGCTTGGTTAGTTGCACAAGACTTGTGTGTTCATATTGTTGTGATTTATTTGTGGTAAATACGAATGTAAACAAGGGTGACAATGGAGTGGTCTATGTGATAGTTTTTGTGCTAGTCTATGTGTGCTGCTTATTGTTAAATCTTGCATTTTCCTTAGCGACTAATGGATCACCTAGTTTGGAACCCTATTGTTTCTTTACTAGACAGTGCATATTCCTTCATCTTTTTCAGATAAGTTAGAATGAACGTTCCACTTGTGGTGCGGTATGAGGTCATCGCTTACATTGACATGTCTTTCCATGACGTTTATGACCTCGACATTGAAATGATCTATATTCGGTACGAAGCCACACTATGGATGGACGATGGACATGTTGACTAGATCCCTATGTGGTTTGAGGCTTGGTTCATTAACCATGAAGGAGAATTGTTTGGACCTTTTTGGATTGGTGATGGTGGGTCTAGAGCTAGAGCAGGTGGTGCTTAGAACACCTCAAAGCTGAGGATGTTTTTATTTTTTGAGCGACATGGATTTAGCTTAAGAGGTAGCGTAGCTAGGCTCCTTTTGATCACTTCCTAGGCTCGACGCATACACTTTTAGTTTATGTCATGTAAATATTTCCCTATGTATGCGCGGTACATGTAAGCTCCCATGTTGATGTAGGTAAGAAACAGGTGATGAACTTAACAGGAAACAAGGTGGTGCCACTTCCATGATGATTAGTGTATGTTTATAGACGAATGGTTGACGGTAAATTACAAGACAAGACGATCATGCCTTAGAAGATTTCAAGACCTTGTAATATTCATATTATACATGCTAATCATTTAGGTCGGAATATCTTAATACAATTATTCATTAAAGCGGCTCCTGTTAATATACTGATAATAAGTTTCCCCTCGCGTTTAGTATATGATGCTGTCGGGACGTCACAACATCAATGTCCCTATTACTCAGAAAATTGGTTGAATTCTCATGATCTCATGTACATAATTCTTCACATGATTCTACTGCTTTGGAAGCACCCTTACGAATTTGTGTCACAGTTTCGTCTAACTTCATCTTAAACATTTCGTAATTATCTGGGAGAATGTTTATTTTTGTCTCCCTTACTCAATTAGTTCCCTCAAAGGTAATTGGGAGTCGATCTTAGATTTCTTTAGTTGAGGTACAAGAGGAAATTTTCTTAAATTCAAACGGAGATAACAACTTTTGCATTTAGTGCAAATCTTCTTTCAATTTCTTCACAGATAGAAGCACGTGGTGCTAACGGAACTTTTTCTTCAACTAGTGGTACTAGGGGTCTAGTAAGTGGAGGAACTCCTAGTTCATTTTCAACTACTTCCTACATGGCAATTTTAGTGGCCTACAAATATGGCTCTGCTCATTATTTCCAATAGTCATAGTTGGTTCCATAAAAAAATGTAGGCTTGCTTGGAACTTGTAATTTAGGAAAACCAAAACGAACAATCTTAGCCGTAAGTAAGATCTTTATTTTAAGAAGTACAACACTTTAAGTAATGTGTAACGAAATTTTGATATCAATTATTGGGACTAACAATACAACCTAGAGAAGATGAATAGATTTTTTTATAATTAAATGAATTTTCTTGTGGAAGACATTAAGCAGAAGTTTAACAATGATTAGTGGCAGATCAATGATGACAAGGTAGATCAACAATGACAGGTATAAGTGTCCTATTAAGCAAATGTGGCAAATAATGAACAATGAAGAGGATAACGAGGAGATATGAAATTGAACTCAAAGGTTCATAAGGGTTCAGCTTTTTCTAAGCTTATGTCCTCTTTCTAAGGTAATAATCTTAACACTGGTCAAATTCCACTAATAATCCAAGCCAAGTTACAATCATGACGTATTGTTCCTATCAAATGATAGATCACACTATAAGGACACAAATACTACTATCACACTTGTACATTTGTTTTTAACATGATTATAAAACAATAAGAACACTACATAGAGAACTTTCAAGCGGACATTTCTACAGACTACAATATTATTGGAAAAAGAGAATGATGAACGGTTCTAGTACATCTCTATTTTTCCGTTCAACCCTTTTCAGCTCTTTTAATCCTGTTTATATAAACATCTTCAATCCATGCCCATATAATCCGTTCTAGCGGAAATAGCAAGGTTTTCCCAGGTAGTGTCTGCTAAAGCTGTTACACTCATTGTTCTTCCTAGAAATTGCCAATTGTTCTCTGCACGTTCCCGGCACTCCCGCCGTAGTTTCCTCAGCCTGTTAATGGCAATAATCCTTTAAAAAATTGGTCATCTTCAAATGACACATTCGGCATCATCTCCCAGGGCCCATTATTAGCACAATCCGAAGTTCGTTGTCACTCATAATTATTAGTCCGTTGATTCTGTCCATAGTTGAACAATGAGACATGAATTGTTATCAATTATCCAATGATTTCCTTTCCTACGTGGCATTATAAGACTAAAAACAACGTGTTATGGTCCAATTCCTAATTTTTTTACCCTATATCTTATTTAAATGAAAGTTTTCTTGGATGGATTTAAATGAGATTATGAAGATAAAAATGCTTCAATATTTTTCAAAAAAATAAATAAATATAAAAGACAGAAAAGAAGCCACATATGAGAGAGGATCGCCCTCATCAGCTCATTTCGGTGATGGTCAGGTAGAGTTGCTGCACCCATCTAAACATTTCGCCTCACCATAGGTGGTCTATGGCTGTGACTTTTTTGCTTTTTGCCGTTCGTTTCACAGAAAATAATTTGCAAGAAAACATTTTCTGGATTTTCCGATATTTGTTTCAAGAAAAATGAATTAGTTGGGAAAAACATTTTCCATGAAGGGAAAGAAGTCCTCTAAGATTTGGGAAAATGTTTTCCACTTTTGAGAAAGAGTAAAATATTTTCCACACCTTCTTCTTTCACCTCACTTTCCTTTATCAAATACCTTTTTCCTTTTATTATTTTTTAATTTTTTTAAATCAATTTTTAATTATTTTCCATCCTTTTTCTTCTTCATGGGTCGGTCACCGGCCACGATGAAAGCTGGCGACTGGCCTCAAGCAAGCTCGAGCCTTGCCATAGGCTAGCGAGCTTGAGCCCCACCACATCCAGCCATCTTAGTGGGGCTTGAACCTTGCCGGAGGTTACCAAACATCGACACGAGGCCCTAGCTTGATTGATTGACCTTGAGCGAGCTCGAGACCTCGCCAAATTCACCCACTTGGGCGAGGCTCGGTCGTATCTGGCAGGCTCAAGCTCGTCGGTGTCGGCAAGCTCGACCTCACTTGATTAGGTGAGGCTCCAACTTGCCTGTGGCCAGTCGCCATGGTTGGTGATCATCCAATGAAGAAGAAAAGGAAAGGAAAAAAAAAGAAAAAGAAAAAGAACAAAAATCACTTAATATATATATATAATAAAAAAAAAATTATTAAAATGGGTTCATGGAGGAAAATATTTTTTTTTACAGAACGGGAAAAATTATTTTCTAATTCATTTTTAGATTTCGGCCGAACAATGGAAAATATAGTTATATTTCTGAAAAATGGCTTTATGGAAAATATTTTCCGTGAAACGAATGGAGCTTAGTTTGTGTTTGTTTTCTCGATAAAAAATTGTGCCTTTTCTTTAGTCACATTTAACTAAGATCTAGGATTAAAAATTAGAATTTGGACCAAAACAATATTGCTTTAATCTTATGCTCCATGGTTTAGTTAACATTAACACGGCATAAGAGAGAGAAAATAACAAAAAAGACACGCTATATATTTTGTTAATCAAATTAGATGGACTTAACGGAAGGACTTAATTGCACTTTTTGAAAAAAATTATAATTTAATTGCACTATTCCGACCAATTTTAGGAATCCTTATGCACTTATCCCTTTTTGTTTTAGGCTTTCTCAACCCTACAATACGAAAAAAAAAACCCAAATTACTCTCATTTTTAAGGTGTCTCTCCCTTATTTTGGATGAATATCATGCAACAAGCTTGTGCAACTTCAACTCCTAGGTGATTGTGAAGGTTCTGGCAAATAGACCATGGCTCCTGTAATTGATCTCTATGAAGTAGAATGCCTTCGTGTTTTTGATGGTTTTGGAGATTCTTCACCAAATTCGTATTATAAATCGACAAGAGAAATTTCAAGTTTTATTGAAATTGAAAATGGAAAAGGCATACAATTGTGTTGAATGGGACTTTCGTTAAGCACGGATTTTGTCCAAGAGTGGATTAACTTGGCTGTGCAATGTCAAAGACTATTACTTTCAACATTAGGTTTAATGGGAACCTCTATCTTATTTCAAACCTACGCATGGAATTCGGTAAAAGGCCCTTTGTCTCTTTATTTATTTATTTTGGTTGCAAATATGTTGTCCCCTCTTATTGACAAGCCAGTGGAGAATGGCTCTATTTAAGGGGTTTAATTTAACAACAATTCTTTCACCTACTTTTTGTAGACGACGACATCTTTTTCCTTGACGGAACCCTTTGAGAATGTCAACAAGTCTCAAAAGTGTTAAATCAGCATCGACTATTAATCTCAACAAATGAATTATATTATTCAGCAAGGATGATGTTCTAAATCCTTGAAGAACAACCTAGCTGCGGAGTTGAGAGTGACCATAATGGAAAAATAAAGGGAGATATGTTGGGATCCCCTCTGACGGGAGAATTTCAAAATATCTGACGTTTGCATGCATCTTATCGAATGTTAGTATAAAACTAGAAGATTGTAAATAAAAATTGCTGTCAAGAGCTGGCACGGAGATATTTCTAAAGGCTGTTGTACAAGTATTACCTACATATGCTCTTGTCTGTCCGATTGAAAGGATTTTTGTGGAAAATATCTTAAATCGGAGAATGGCCACATTGGAGGGGCTGGGTGGGAAACATCCACAAGGAGGAAGGATGGTGGTCTTGGTTTTAAAGGTTTGTTTTAACAAACCTATGCTTGTTTAATTCATACAAAACAAGCATGGGACCACCCTCAAAATCGTGACTCTTTCGATTGAAGTTTTTAAAGGTCTTTTCTTCCAAAACTGATTTTCGTCGGGCAGGGAAGGGATCACATTTATCATGGGGATGGCAAAGTCCTATTCTAAGAAAAAAATGTGATATTAGATTTTGTGAAGATCATCGTAATCCTTAAAATCTTTCATTTACTTAATGAAAATCTACTGTCTGTCCTGACAAAAAAAATGATCATTCTTTGGGTGATTCGGTTATACCAGAAGGCAACTTTGGATTGAAATGTAACAAATCTCAATCTGGACTATTGTAGTTTTTTTTGGCTTTTCAATGTAAGTTGTAACAACGAGAAGTCCAGAAGATGCAGTCTATTGAGGCGAAGGTTTGGAAGACCTATCTAAGACATTCAGGAGTCCAAGAACTCTAGAGAACCCTGCCACAAGGGTTCAAGCATACATGATAAGGTTCTGTCAATTTTCTTTAAGACCATAATGAATTAACAGACTTAAGTGGATGATCCAGACAGCAGGGAAAAGGTAAAGGGAACGAAAAGTGAAAGGGAAAAGCCCGTCAACGTGCCTAGAAAGTCATGTCTCTACTGCAATCACCTGCGCTCAAGAAGCCCCAGTCAAGTTTCAGATTAAAATGGAATGATAAAATATATGAGAGGAATTTTCAAAAAAGAAGACCACATGAGCATGCGGGTGTCCTCACGGTAATAAAAATAATTTTGTTGGTCAGGCAGCCATGGGAAAAAGGAATAGATAATTGTACAATCTATGAAATCTCCGGATGTACCTATCCTCGCGTTTAAGAAATGTATAATTTCGAATTTGTAGTATGTGCGCTAAATCTGAAGGATGTTTGGCACGTCGGAAACCAATAAATAACAACACTAGCATTCACGAATGTAATCACATTGCAACACCGCAATTCATAAAGCCATTTCTTTCATAAAAGTTGGGGCTGTCTTGAGATTACAGGGAAAGGAGACTGCAATGCTTCTAAATGTACAATTAAGACTACATTCCCATACCACTACAGTTAGTGAGAGAGAACTCAAACCTCGTGAGCACTAGGCTGTGGAGATCTTGCTTTCCCAGAAGCAAATTAATTCGTTTGGGTTCACTTTGGTCCCAAGATTCAACAGGCAAGGCCTAAAAATTCACAGGGGAAGAATATCAAACTCATGAGGCATGAAGTCTTCGCTGGGTCTGTAGTATTTGTCTGGTGAGTACAGGCTTAAGTTGGATACTTGGCTTGTATAGAGGCAGGCAAATCTCTCGACCTGCATATGGTAATTTTTGTGATAAAACCTCTCATTAGGTTACATCTGACCAAAGCCAGGACGAAGCTACATAAAAAGAGATTACATTGTTGGACAATACTACAGTAATATCATGCTGGTTCACATTAGCCAAGCTAATATTCATGATAGCAACAAAAATTAAGACAGGTGCTTATAGATACAACATAAAAAGCTTACTTGATGGGCAAAGCGGGAGTTCTGATATCCAGTCTTCATAAGTTGTCCCCAGACTTTGTGAAACTGAATTGTTCATGAAAAGAGAAGTCATGGTTCCATTAATGTAGCTGGATTTAAGGACCAACAAGCAGCCAAAGAGGAAACAATAAACATAACACCAACATTCTTTACCTTATGGTGGCAATCTCTTTGAGCCAGTTGATGGCTGAGGCGCACTTGATTCCTTAGAGACTACATTAAAATGATGAAAAGGAATGTGTCATCATCAATGTCATACCAAAGAAATATTGCTTGGCTTTGTCCTTACCTCCAGTTCTTCCACCTCGGAGGATAACTTTCGCTTCTCTTCAGGATTAACACTTTCAAACCTGAACAAAATGACAGTGTTTAACATACTTCACCAGTCCAAAATATCATTCCACACTAGGATAAAGAGCAGGCAACCATAAATTTCTTTACTATTAAGAGACAAATGACTCATAATTCAAGTAGTAGGATTTAATGGCAAATCAAATCGAAGGCCATGATGCAAGAATCAACTGTACACATGAGAAATGTGAAAAACTAAAATTATCTAATACAGGATGAATGACAGGTAAAATTTCTACCTTGGCCAGAAACCCCAACATCTTTTCCAGCTTTTGTCATCATCTTTTTGTCAAGTTCAAAACCATATTTATTACCAGAACTTAAGGCAACCACTTGGGAAGCAACATCATTATTATGTGGACGCATACGTAAACAGACACAATGAACTAACAGAAATTAAGAGCACTTTCACTTCACATGATTGAAGATTGCTTGAATGGATGTGCTCGCTTCCTTTGGAAGGATAGGGAATTGCTTCTCCATTGACAACAGTTGGCTAATATAAATATGTACAACAAATTAAGTTTATTACAAAACATGACCTGAAAAGAATTCACAATTACAAAAATAATAATGATAATAGTAATAATAATTGAGCGAGCAACATAGAGACCTGAGCTAAAATTGGAAGACCTGACTGGTAAACCATCAGTTTGAATAATACAGATAAAACTGACTGCCTCATTAAAAAGAAAAAAGAAAATACATAATAACAGTACAGACATTTTGAATACCACAAATTTCCATAATATATGCATCTTTCTATTTACTACTTACATTTTTTTTTTGGGTCGGAATATAGTACTTACTTGAGAGACCACTTTAGATGATGGATTTTATCTTCAATATGATCCCGCTCATTCCTCATTAACCTGAGTTGCTGCATGGAAATCCACTTACATCAGGCTGATGTGTATTATATGTTACCACCATTACATTTTCAGAGATGACCCCTTGAAAGGCAGTGAGGATATCTATGGATGATATAGTGGACTCAAAGTGTGGATGCCCCTCCCTCATCTAGACCCTTAAAAGAAATCCTTTACCAAGGAAAAGAAGAACCTCAAGTCCCAATAGACCTTCTATACATTATTACTATTGAATGAACCAAAGACCTGCAAGGTATCCTAATGTCCAAGGACAAAAAGGAAAGCTTAATGCCACTTGAATTCTAAATTTTAGCCTGTAATATATCAATACGACAATGCTGGTGAATTGACCAATCATATCTCCACAATAATTTTGAAAAACCCTAATATAGTCTAGTAAAGAGAAAAAGGGGTATTCCATTGCACAAGGCTCCTGTACTATGGGGTCTGGGGAGGGGTGAAAGAATGCAGTCAACCCCTGGTTTTCCAGAGTCGCTGTTTTTGTGACTTGAGTTGGCAATCTCAGGCCACATGGAGTAACCTTTTACACCACATCAACCCTCACCCTCTTACATGGTCTGGTAAAATAAACAAATAAAAAAGTACGGAAGTTTTCTCCACAAACACCTTGCGGCTGTCCCTTAATTCCCATAGAAGTTTAACCTCCCTTTCAAGCTCCGGAACAACAAGCATCGTACGCCAACCTGCTCAACAGACATGATATAACCAGCATAGAGCAGTTAAGCAACTACAGCATATGGATTTTTAGAATGAATTAACTAACAATAACAATAATAAGGAATGCCATATGAACATCAAAGCCGTAAATTCAAGATTCAATGTACACTAAAAGCACATTTAAGAGACTTTTAAATTATTTTGCAATACACATGACATTCCTACGATGCAGTCCACCTCTCAATTTTTGCCCAGGACAGCCATCTTCCACTATTTTCCATTTGTAAGTGTTACTACCTTATTGTTACTAAAATTGGAAACTAAACCCTGCTTCTTATTTAGTACAATTTCCACTCCACAGATGTACATTCATAACTGATTAAAGAGACTTGCTATATACCACAGATGTCAGATCTCCTTCAAAATCCTCTAGGTGTTGTCTTTTGCCAAGTTCCAATTTAAAAATGTAAATCATACAGATTGCTCAAAACTCCAGTAAATAACTGGATGAATTTGGATATTGTCCTAAATGTGCTTGAAGATGTAGCAACCAAAATCGTGCCAGCAAGCTCTGACACAATGCAAGAAGAAATGATCATATATGATAGTCAAATGTCTCTCATTTTCACAGTTAAGGTAAAACTGACAGATGCTGCTAACAAATCAGTAGATTCATCATAGAACATAAAACTGACTGATCAGACTACAGTCGGCAGAAACTGCTTTAGCAAATTAAGATAGTCATACCGAGGACCTTTTTACTGCGCAATATATCCCCATAGATGTGATCCCCAACATAAAGAACCTACCAGAGAGGTGGGCTATGTCAATAATACAAGTATTTTCAAGCATGAAAACTCATAATAAAAGTAACAAGTGTATCCAAGCCTTTCAGCTGAAATATTGGCACTGAAACATCTCAATAAAGAAATGAGATGAATCAGATCTGACATATGCAATAATATCAGGACGGTCCAAAGCTAAAGATGAGAGATGGTTAATGTTCCAATAAGATAGAAGAAGATTGAGAGAGAAATTCACCATGATTTTCATTTTTATGTTACTCATTAGCAAATGAAATGATAAAGGTTCAATTGCCAAAATGATCAGAAACATGGACAAAATCACCTGTGAACTTGACTCAATGGACAGTAGTTTATGAAGATGACCAACATTTCCTCCCTGAAAAGACAAGTTTTAAGCATCATTTATGATGGAAAACAGTCATTCCGTTCGAGCATAGTTATGGACTAAAGCAAGTACATATTCATTTAGGAAGAATAAAATGTTTGTCAAAGAAATACCTGAAAAACTCTGCAACCCTTATTTGATGGCTGCAACATCAATCTTGGCACAGTGTCTCCTACCTTCAATTACCCTTAATTATCAGGGATATGGCACAAGCATATAAAGGGCTCAAAGAACTGAGTAGCACCACAACTAACCTGAGGCATGGGAGTGCCATTATCAGTATTAAGCAGCATCCCGGACTCAGGTTCAACCTCAAAAAGATTGGCCCGATTATCCTCATGGAAAAAGCTAGGCTTTGCACTGCATAGGTAGCTCCGTCCGTTTAGTTATTGCCACATAATTTAAAGGCCATGAACATATGTTCACCACCGAATGCATTAACTCAGATTTATAATCCAAAAGATCAAAATTCAATTGAATCATGCATGGATGTCACCTTTCAGTATTTTTTATGAGTTGTGAACTTGATTTAAAGGAGTACACCAGCCAACTGCATGGCATTCTCTCTTTAAATCAACCAAGGAGATGATACAGATATATACTTGAAATTTTAGATGTCTCAAACTAAAATCTATATAGAAGCGTTCAACAGTTGTGGAATAAGACACTGCTTCCTAATGGCATACAAATCTTAAAACAAGAGAATCCTGACATCCCATCAGACTCTTGCTGAAGTTGTTCAAAAAGTAGAGGAGCAGCAGATATAAGGACAGCTGCCTGGCATGTAATCATGCTACAGTTTGGCAGCTACAGTTGCTAAATGTGAAATGTGAAGGAAGCAAATGTTTGAATTTGATCTAGTTACTTCAAAAACCGACATACCTGCCGGTGATGACGACGTCAAAGTATTGGAGCCAGTCAAAATTGCAGGAGGTATTACCCCCTGATTTATGGGGACCACAAAGATAATTCATTACAATATTTGTGTAGTCCCATAAACTGCAACAAAAGAATAAAGAATATATCAATAGCAGAATGGAAAACTTAAATTGCAAAACCTTTACTAAGAATATTTCAAAGTGAAAATGGCTGGCTATCAAAAAGGAAATGAGAAAAGTTGTGCCACATTCCATAGAAGATCATCATAAAGAACCTGATACTTAAGAAACATATATAATTAAAAATGACATAACCACATTGAGATACAAGCATAAAGTTACTACACTTCTGTTCAAAAGACAATGAATACCATACCTGTTCGTTGCTAAGAATGTTGCACGTCCAGAATCCCTGAGCATTTTGAGCAAAGGTACTATACATGCATCCTCATTGATATACCTTGCAAAAGAACAACCAAAAGCCCACAAAGAGAGATTATCTGTCTGCAACCCAGCAAGTGTAATTAACCAGTGCTACACCGCAGCACTCTATGAGATGAAAGACCTTTTCTGGATAGAAACTGTCCCTGTTAGAAGTTGTTAAGTAGGCTACTATTGACAGATTTTTTATATCTACCTTTTAGGATCTTTTGCAACCATTTGCTTCAAAGTCCCATCTCGATGACACAAATCAACTGCAGCTCGAACGTCTTTGTACATATGAGCATAGCTGGAGGGAAAATTTACAAAATATAATGGGTAAAATAAGGCAGGCATATACAAAATAATGTGACTTAAGGGAAAAAATTGTCAACAATCCTCTCCCATTGGATGCATCTTAACAGTCTTCTCACCCAGCAAGTTGTGTGTGTACTTCATTAAAAGAATCACTCATTGATGTTTTCATGAAAAGGACTAGGCTATGATTGAGCAAGTAAATTATAAAACCTTGCCATTGCAACTTTGCGTAAATGTAGGAAGCTCAATTTTTTTACCAACGTCGGATCTTTCACAGTGTTGCACATGTCATCCAAGGGGCCACTCCTGCACTTCCACTAGAACATCCTCAAAGTAAATCTACTTTCCCATCTATCTAGACATTTAACCATGGCTGTTAAGTGAAATGACCGGAAGGAACATCTATCTTATCAATTAGAGAGTAATTACGAGTCTATTTATATTAAAGTTGTCTGTGAAGTGCTATTGCAGTTTCTGAATTGCAAATTCTAGGTGTTGCTAGAATCTTATAGGAGCATCAGTCAACAGGTTTTGATAAAAGATCACAGAACATGAGGTCACAGTTCCTTAAGTAAAGAAACCATAAAACAGGGGTAATCACCATGATAATTATCCATCATGTTATGGAAATTGCTATAGACCTCCGTTGACGAAAGTATGACTCCATTTTGCATGTAAGAGCTTTTGTTACAGCTATTAAAGGCCCTACTTGTTAAAGGATGACAAAGAAATATAGTTGCATACACAAACATGTTAAGCTGCAAAGAGAAGGTCAATTGTCCTCTTACTTGGTGCCTTCTGCAATCTTTCCAGGATTCTTGTCCTTAAAATCAACTAGTTGTGCAAACAAATAAGCTTCAGCTAGCGAAAACAGGGTATCAATAAGGGCATAGTCTGGCTCATCAAAAGAATCTCGTAGCAGAGTATTGCCATAGGTGCTGACTTTCTCTTCCTTACTTAACTCTCTGAACCCGTGGTAGGCTACTTTCACATATTTATGCCTATCCATCTGCGTAATGAAAAGTTGCATAACACTAAGTGCTAATCTAATAGAAAGACTAATGGCCTAAAAAAGTAGCAACTACCACAAAAACTAAAGGAAGACCTTTAAGATGTTGCCTCTCTTCTTATCAAGAACCAATCCCCTCACCATGTACTTCCAATCAAAGGACCATTCCAACAACTGCATAGATTGATCTCAGTCAGCTCACATATTAATTTATAAAGCACAACAAGTACATCATTACTAATCTTAGTGATCCAAAAAGATAAAACAGGAAAGAATTCTGCTGAGAACTTGGTCTAAAATATTTGCACATTAATTCCACTACTGGAGCCAACTTTTAGTTGAAGAAATTGCGGTAATCACTATCACAATCAAGCAGAGATTACTGGAAAAGGTAGTCTAGCAATTTAGATTGCATCAGACATCACAGTTATCTAAAACAAGCAGAAGATACATGACAAAGCTATTTTAGTTGCTAGAAGAATATGTCACAAGGGCAGAAAAGATATAAAATAAACCTCGATAGGGTATCCCAAATCATAGACCAGTTTCTTGATTGTGCCTTCATAAGCAAGGGACTCAAAAGTATCAGACTTGTATTGAGCCAAAGTGTAGTCCATGTCAAACCCCACAGCAACAATATTCCTCATATTCAATGATCTGTTGCAAAAGATCTGCTGTGCTATGTCAATCTTCTGTCCTCCTTCTGGAGCTGACCATACGCACGGCTTCAAACCATTATTTTCAAAACTGCCCATCTGTGAACAGTCTAAAGTCCTGTCATCAACAGTGGTTGCGTGAATCCCGTCCATCGAGTAACTTGCATGCAACTGACAGGCTCCTGCTTTTGTTAAGGAGAGGAGCAACAGCCTTGATGAGAAACCGTGTAAATGTACACATTAGCATATGCTTGATGCTCATAGGTACACAAAATAAAGTAAATACAGGTTCCAGAAAGAAACCATAAAATTGTAAATATGGCCCAGAAGAGGTTGCCTACAAAGTATCTGGTAGTAGTAACTAAGCAACAAACAAAAAGACTGTCGAAATCTGTACCATGTCGAATCCCCACTAAAAAACAAGCAAGAATAAGACGAGGAGTTTGGTTGAATTAAATGCCAGCAAAGCTCGAGCATAGGCTTGGAATTAGCGAAATGCACCACAAGAGAATTTATGTATACTTTTCACCCCCAAACCCCTATACTAAGGTCTTGACCATCCCTTTCTTCAATCAAAAGTTCATCTTAGCTGTTCAACTAAGTCCAGTCCTGATAACTTACACTCTTCTCCCATAAATTGCATCTAGAAGTACCCTATTTAAACATGCGAAAAGTAAAAAGGATATCTTACCTCACATTCAATCAAAAGAGAACATAGCAGTCCACTTAAATGTTCCCCACTCTTAGAACTTCCCGTGCTTGCTCCAAGTAAAACCTAGAAATTCGAAATCTCAATCAAAAAGCAGCTCTTTGCTCCCAAGTAGAGTTACCTACTGAACCAGCTCAACTTCTCCCCAAAAACCACCTAAAGACACTAAAGGAAGCAATAATTTTGATCGAATAACTAGCATAAGCCCACTAAACAACTTCCCAAAGAACAGATTCCCTAGAACAACTCAACAGAAACCATAATGCCAGACCGGATAGAACTCCAAACACTGGAACTCAAAGCCAATCATCAACGTATCTAGAGCTCCAGAATACAGACATTGAAGGCAATAGTTTAACAACAGATTTAAACAACAGCTTAAAAAACTAAAACAACAAACAAGCACCGCCAAAATACGAGAACATGAGAAAACGAAGAAAGCCGAACCTAAAGTGAGAATCCCTCTCCTCCTAACGGAGAAGCGCGCGGGCCTCGAGAGACAGCGCGAGCCGAACCAGACGCGAGAGTCGCAGCCGAGAGGCGAGAGCGGAGGGAAGAGAGAGAGGCAAAAGGAGACGGGCTTCTTCGGGACTCGCATGGTGGAAGGGAAATGAGGACTGGTGGCTATATTTATACAGGCATCTCCGTCCTCGCCTCGGGAATAATGCAGACCACACGCGTGGAGGCGAGGAGGCAGAAGATGAAACGGAAACGGAATCGGAATTGGAATCGGAATCGGGTGCTAGCAGCAGCAGCTGCAGCGGCAGCGGTGAGCGATTCCAAGTTGGCGATTCGGTTGCGAGCAGAGGCATCTACGCGACGATAACGATGACGTCATCACCACCATGGCCAGCGTTGGTCCACGTCGAGCAGAAGCATCATCTGCACTGGGTGGTCGTCGTCGATTCGGATGCGGACCGAATCGAATGATTATTTGTCATCGGGAAGTGGATGACTAACTGTCTCTGCATCTTTGTAGGGAGAGAGAACTTGATTCCCGGGAAGATTCGCGTGGAGCTGGGGATTTGTGCTGCTTTCGCTCGTTGCAGAAATTAGAAATGGTGGGTGCGACCTTGTTTGTTGGTTCAGTTAGGGAGAGAGAGAGATGGGGAATCGGAGACGTTACGGTGTGTTTGGATGAAGGAGAATGCTCGGCTGCCACGTGGGAATTTTCGGGATGCTTTAGAGATGCCGATGACGACTGATGACTCATCGCCTGCGGGTAGCTTGTGGCCTTGTGTGGATTGCGGACAAAGGTGGTCCGATTTGGTTCCAATTTTACCTTTTTCAATTTTTCTCACCAAAATGAAAAAAGTTTGGGTGGTGAACAATTTTGGCAAAAGTTGGGTCGGGAAGAACCCGGAATTGATTCTTTTTCTTGGGCATTTTGCTTAAATAACGGTGTTGCGGTGCTTTTGCAATGTTCTATTCTAAGTGTGCCCAACTAAGATTATGTGTTTTTTTTTTTTATTGGAGAATGCACTTATGCTGAGATCGATCACTTTACTTTTAGGTCAAGTAAGCAAAGAGTTAATATGTAAATGAGATAGTAATCCGACTAACGGACATGACATGACATTACTTCCTAATATCTGATTGAGCTATGAGGTAATAAAAGCAATTTCTTTAGTGAGCATCTTGGCCATAATAATTGTATCGTGAGTCAACAATAATAGCAAGAAAATTTATTTTGGAAAAGTGTCCTTTTAAAAAAGAGTTTGGACTAGATGGGTACTTTCCTTGCCCACCACTCAAATGTTCTATAAAAGGCCTATTTGGTACTAGATGGGTACTTTCCTTGCCCACCACTCAAATGTTCTATATAAGGCCTATTTGGTAAAAATTGTTTCTGTTATTCGGAATAGCTATTTTTGGTCTTTTATTCCAGGGAACGGAAAAATAATAGAAAGATATTTGGTAAAACTTTTGTTCTTGAAAATTAAAAAAAAAAATGTTTTTGTTCCTAGGAATAGATTAAGAACAGAAATAAGAAGTAGAAAAAAAGTAATTTCTTGTTCCTAGGAACAATTTTTTCTTTTCTCTTCTTTTTTCTTCTCTTTCTCTTCTTCTCTTCTCTTCTTCTCTTTCCTTTCCTTCTTCTTCCTTTTGACCGATCGCCGACCTTAGCCATGGCCGGCGACGCCGAGCCGTGGCGAGGCTGAGCTCGTCGAGAGGCCGAGACGAGCTCGTCTAGCCACCGGGAGGCTTGGCCTCGCTGGGGCACCGCCAAGTCGGCGTCGCCCAGTGGTGGCTCGACGAAGCTCGATCTCGCTAGTGGCTAGGCAAGCTTGGCCTTGCCGGTGGCGAGACAAGCTCGGCCTTATCTGAGTGAGCTTGAGCGAGCCTAACCAAGGCGAGGCCAAGCCTTGCTAGCCGGCGCGAGGCTCGGCCTCGCCAGGCTAGGGCAAGGCCGACCTCATGCCACCTAGGCGAGGTCTAGCCTCGCGGTGGCTAGGCGAGCTTGCCGGACCTCGCCTAGCCGGTCGCTGGCTGCCAGCAACTGGCCACAAATGAGGAAGAATGAGAGAAAAGAAAAAAGAAAAAAAAAAAGAAGAAAAAAAGGAAAAAATATAATAAAAATATTAAAAAATTAAAGGAAACAACAAAATTATACAATTTTACTAGACGCATTCTAACCGACCAAAAAAAAAAAAAAAAAAAAAGACGCATTTCTTTTCGAGAATAGAAATTTTGTATAGTTACCAAGTGCGTTATTCTATTAAGAAATTGTTCCCGGGAATAGAAACAAAAAAAAAAAAATTTATTTCTGATAAAAAATTATTTCCGGGAATAAAATCGTTACCAAATACGCTCTTAATGTATCAAAGAAGCATAAATTGCTCGATGGGTGAGTCCTTCACCATGGCACCAACAAGTATGAGTGGAAAAACCCAAGACCACAATACACTAAAATCTAGGCCTGATCAATTAAGGTTTACCATAATCGAGACTAGATTTTGAAGAATTAAACCTATGACCTTTGACTTAGAAAGTAAATCTTGAATGCTGCACCAACCACTTGATTGATGTATTGTTGCATCACAAAATGAATGGTCGAACAAGAAAATATTTTTAATGTTAAAAATCTTGATTTTTCTTGTGATTTGTGTAGTTGGTGCTCGAACTCTCCCAAATTTCTATTCAAACCTTTTCAAAACAGTGGGATACCAAGACTTTAAACCCATTCTTGACCAAGTTTCGAGTATAGTGACCCCTGAAATGAATTCTACTCTGACAGTTGAGGTATCTAGAGAGGAGGTTCGCCTTGCAACTTTCCAGTTGGGCGCTACTAAAGCCCCGGGCCCGGATGGTTTGAACGGCTTATTCTACCAATCCAACTGGGCCACAATTTAGGATGAGATCTTTACTTCAGTTTAGAATTTTCTTCAGTCAGGTGTGTTGCCTCCAGACCTTAATAAGACTTATGTAACTTTGATTCCTAAGATACCATTACCAGAAAGTCTAGAGCATTACCGTCCCATTGGCCTATGTAGTTATGCCTACAAAATCATCTCCAAAGTCCTAGCCAATCGCCTGAAACCCTTACTACCCGACCTTATATCCATGGAACAAACCGCTTTTGTTTCTGGACGACAAATCCAAGACAACATTCTTATGGTCCAAGAGATTCTCCACTAGCTCAAGACTTGCAAAAAACGAAGAAATTTCTGGGCATTCTTAAAGACGGACATGAAGAAGGCATACGATAGAGTAGAATGGGATTTCCTCACGGCATATTTACTCAAGCTAGGCTTCCATCCTACCTGGGTCCAGTGGATTTGCCAATGCATTTCAACAGTGACTATCAACATCAAATTCAACGGAGAACAACTATAGTATTTCCAACCTACACGTGGTCTTCGTCAAGGCGACCCTTTACCCCCTTATCTATTTATACTTCAGGCAAATCTCCTATCAACACTCATCCACCAAGCAATTCATATGGGAAACCTGAGGGGTATCAAACTAAACAGGTCGTGCTTTACTCTTTCCCACCTGTTTTTCACTGATGATGCCATTTTCTTTTTAGATGGCACACTTAAGGAATGTCAAAATATGGCTAACATCTTGAATCTATATTGCCTAGCTATGGGACAGGAAATAAATAGGAATAAATTGGGCATCTTCTTTAGTAGAGACTGCTTGACGCACCTTAAGGATAACCTAGCAAGTGAATTGAGAGTCCCTATGCTGGATAGAACAGGTAAATACTTAGGCATTCCTTCTGATTGGGGAAGATTCAAAAAAGATATGTTTGCCTGGCTCTTGGGTAGAGTGAACAACAAGCTTGAAGGTTGGAAGGAGAATCTCATTTCCAAGGGTGGAAAGGAAACCCTAATAAAGACCGTTGTGCAGGCTATACCTCAGTATTCTATGTTTGTCTTTAAATTGCCTATATCCATTTGCAAATCTATTGAACAGAAGGTCGCTCGATTCTAGTGGGAAAATGATTGTAGGAAGTCAGGAATACATTGGAAGCAATGGGAGGTTTTAAAAGATACGAAGGCTACGGGAGGAATGGGTTTTCGAGATCTACTAGCATTCAACAAGGCTATGCTTGGAAAACAAGCATGGCGCTTATTACAACAGCCTTCCTCCCTTTGGAGTAAACTGTTTAAGGCTCTGTATTTCCCATCCAAAGATTTTCTTAAGGCTGACAAAGGCACCCGCCCTTCCTGGGGTTGGCAAAGCCTACTATCAGGAAGGGAGGCGATCTTACCTAACCTTCAGTGGTCGGTTGGCAATGGATCTCATATCAAAATACGAGAAGATAGGTGGCTACCAAGAGGACAACTCTATGGCCTAGCAGCAAGAGAGGACCCTGTGTTTGTTTCTGACCTACTGGCGAATAACTTAAATAGCTGGAATGAGCCTTTGCTCAACCAATTCTTTGATGCATCAACAGTGAAGGATATTCTAGCAATTCTAGTTAGAGCAGACCTCGCTTTTGACCGTCTAGTTTGGACATCCACAACCCAAGGAACATACATAGTTAAAAGCGGGTATCTTTCAATCAGGAAATCAACTCCAACTATAACCAAGCATCAGGCCTCATCTTCTTATCAAGCACCTCCTCTCCTTTGGAAAAATATTTGGCAACTAAGACTTGCTCCTAAGGTCAGAACTTTTCTCTAGTCTGTTTGTCAAAATGCATTGCCAACCAGAGACAACTTATTTAGAAGACGAATTACCTCTGATCCGGTATGCACGCTATGCCATCAACAACTACCCGAAACGATTGAACATCTCCTGTTTCTCTGCCCATGGATTTCTAATATCTGGTCTCACCCTAGCCTTTGCATTCCCATAGTTGCAACACACATTCATCGAGTGGAAGAGTGGATTGCAGACCGTATCATTTAGACGCATCACTCACCTGATCTAGAAACTGTAGCTGCCATTTTCTGGCAGATTTGGAAGGCTCGGAACAGAGCCATCTTTTGTCGACAGCGCTTGAATCCACACCATGTTGTCGAAGCTGCTTCTACTCAAGTCAAAACGGCTCATAATCTCGATCATCACTCAAAATGTCCAGCGAGCATCCCATTCAACAGTAGCAACTTTTGGAAAGCCCCTGATCCGGGAATATTGAAGATCAATATTGATGGGGTGTATAACAATGGCGATATCGAAGGTTCTATAGCCTTTATATGCAGGGACCACCATGGGAAGATGCAAGAGGGTTTTACTAAGACTGTACCTGCTTCGTCGGCTTTGCATACCAAAACCCAAGCTTTGCTCCACCTTTCACCACCTATTGCAGCAAAACAAATCGGAAGCGCCTCTCCAGATAGAATCAGACTGCCTTCTCTTGGTCGACTCCATCAACAATCAGCTTGATCCTCCATGGGAACTTTGTGCCTTGTTCGCCAAAGCAACTGTTCTCGTGCGTCGCTTCTCTCTTCTTCAATTTAGGTTATGCAAGTGTAGGACAAATTTTGTAGCGGACTGGGCCGCAAAAGCCCACGCAAAAGGGTATCTTTTATCTAATTGGGCCATCTCCCCCCCCCATTCAATCTTCTCCTTTCGGACGCTTTAGCAGTGGGTTGTATATTTGTTTCCTCTTAATGGCATCTTTTTCTGTCCAAAAAAAAAAAATTATGGCCAAAAGTTAGTGAGCCGTTCATTAAAATTCGCCATAAGGAAAAAGTTATAAGATGGATCATTGTAAAACACAAATTTAGTTGCACCTTAAATGGCTTCTTAATGCAGTTGTTGGATCAAGATCCTTATGGTAAGAGAGAGAGTACACACGTACTCTTGTGAAATAACCGGGAAACTAATTGATCTTTCAATTAATACCTAGCAAAAGATTAAGATCACCGGAGAAAGTAGTAAAAAATGATTAAAAAAACTCTAAAATTTATGTGATAAGCTAGTCACGCGACGAAAATTCTCGTGAGTAATCATGTTTCTCTCGCCAACCTTTACTAAAAATTCTTAAGAGACATTACAGCTTTGTGTTCATGTTCTCAAAAAATCGCATCAAAACAAATTTCAACTAAGTACTCGGACACATGGTGGCGGGACACTTGGAAAATGCCCAAAAAGCTTACTAGCCAGCAACCCAGCCCAAGTGTAGCCACGTTGCCGGCCGGACCTTGATCCGGATCATTTTTGGTACATTCATTTTCAACCTAACAATGTCCAAATTCCAACAGTCTTCTCCCTCTTTCATCACACAAATCTTGTGTTTTGATTGAATCTCCAAAACAATGGGTTTAGCAAGAAATCGAGCCACAAAAGTCAATATGTACAAACCTAGATATATATGTATATTTTCCTCCTGAGCTGGAGTGGCATAAAAAAGTACCTTCATGCAATATATTGAATTTATTTTTGGTCGAAGTAATAAATTGAATTGACACGTTCATCGTTGTCTAGTTCAACTGAATCTGCTTACGAGAACAAGATTCACAATATTTGAGAGAGGAATTTCTAAGCACAACATACTTGCTACAGTTTTAGATCCGCCAATCATGAATACAATATGTGATTTTTTTTTTTTTTTGGTCGATTCAATATGTGATTGAAAAGTGCTCAATGTAATCACGATTCTGCTACTTGATTCGATGAACACTTTGTTGCTTTCTCCTCGGAGAAAATTCAGTTAGTTAGGTAATTTTCATGCTTTTTCATTTAATTTTTGCAAAATAAATTAAAGTTAAATTGCACCTAAACCTAGCCCGTCCAACATCTTGAACTCTCATGTGGACTTGATTGTATCCCTACGTCTAGGGGTGAGCAAAAAGAACCAAATTTAGAGTCAATCTACTTAGGATTATGCTCAGCCTCTTGAAGTTCCAAATTAATATTCTCGATTTCCTAAAGAGTCATACCTCTTTGATTAGGACAAGTAGTTTGCAAATTCCCATAGTCATGGCACTTAAAACATTTCATTCCTTCTTCACCAGTCTTCTTGTGGAATTCTTTGGTAAGGCTCTATAGAATTCTCTTTGCTTTTATCTTTTGTTAATGTACTATCAATTTTGCTTGAGGAAGCACCCCTAAAGTAAAAATGTTCCCTTTGTTGAGGTTCTAGTGGAAAACCTCTTGCTACTTTACAATTGCTTTTTGACCTTTAGTGCCAACTTAGGTTGAAGTTCAACCAAATAAACAATTTCCTGATTCATTCTATCGAGGAAAAAGGCAATGGTTTGTTTTGGAATTTTTGGAACTTCACACCTCATATTGATCTGTTCAAACTCTCTATGTATTCTTCAATGTGCATCCCTTGTTGTTTTGGATATTCAGCTTGAGAAACAAATCTTGCTTATAGTTGTTGAGCAAGAGCCTCTTCTTCATCACTTTCTCGAGTTTTTCTTAAGACTAATCTTGTTTTTTCTTTCCATGAGTTGTTGATGCTTTAGATTTTTCCACCAAAGAGTCATATTTCGTCAATTTCAAGACAACAACCTCACATCTCTTCTCATTGTCGAAGTCAAAAAGTCATACAATCTTATGCAGCCAATCAACAAAGTCATATAGATTGAAACTACCTTTAAATTTAGGCGCCTCCACTTTTATTTTACGATCATTCTCTTTATGCCTCTCTCCTACTTTGAACTCAGAACTCTAAATCATTAGAGTTGCCTCTCGTGTCATTGGACGTGCAACTAGAACTTCAACCAAAAACGGAATCATCCCATTGATGTTGATCATTAAAACATTTTGTTGGTTGTCCATGTCTCACTAGATTTTCCAAAAGATTGAGGAATCGCTCCATTTGTTGTTGGAGATTCTTTATAGCACGGTCTCACCTTTGGTTATGCACGTGCTCCGGTTATGCATGTGACATCTTGAATCTCAGGTTCTGCTTTCGACTGATTGAGTTGAGCTTTTCATCGACACGCCTATAGTCATTTTTTCCTGAGCTGATCACTCATAGGATAACTAGTTTATCAGGTGAAGTTGTTAAGGGATTTTAACGTGATAGATTTGAGAATTCGAACAGGAATCGACTACTCGACCGTGCTAATCTGCAAGGGTCATTACGGCACAGACCGATTAGAGATCGGAGATAGGTCGACTCGATAGAACCATGTGATTAAGTGTGGGTGATTCCATATAATTACACAATTTTTGTCGATTGGCACTAAATTGATTTTTCTGTCGTTTTGGTACCATGTGTCTGCATTTGAAACCTTGAGATTTCCACGACAACTGAGAGTTGCCAATGTGTCAAAGATGTATTTTGCGGCTCGAAAACAGTCGACCACAGATCAAAAGCATTAAAAGTTTCTAAAAGCTACCTTGTAGATTAGGACGCACTAAAATCACGCTAAATTGAAATTAACCGCGAATTAGAACCTGAATTAAAAAATTCAAAGTTCCGTCATGTCATAAATCATTTTAGGAACGTCGATTCATTCTCCAAAGATTTTTCTGCAATCGAGATTTTCGGCGAAAAATCCAAAGTAAGGTTATTTTGGATTAGGGAAGTTTGAAGATCACTTTTGATTTCATTTTTGGGATTCAAGTTGGACTAATTAATAAGGAAAAATGTTGATTGGGATGATGGCACCTTGGTTGGATTTGTGGAAATCAAATTGAGTCCAACTGGAGAAGAATTTGAATGAATTGGAGGCCAAAATGTACAAATTTGTATGCCATGGGGGGAGCAACCTTTGGACCACTTGGGAAAAAAAAAGGATTGAACTGAAAATCTTTTCTGGAGATATCCATTTCCCTGGAGAGACAGATAAAAAGTAACCCACCTAATGGTGTTTAACATCTAGAAAACTGCCAAATAAAATGCGTCCCAAGCGGAAATATCATAAGTACCGCCTTGTCCCGGATCATCGTAAGGAAAACTATAACCGAAATCCGTTTTATCTGGCATTAACTTTGAACCACGTGCACCTAAAGCACCTTTTACTAAGATCAATGTAGTTGTATGTAAACCTAGAGCAATTGCATGATGAACCAAGAAGTCTCCAACTTGTTGGGGAAGCTTTGGAGTGGATAAGGTTGCTGTGGATGGCTGAGGAGTGGTGGGGGCAACCACTTGAGTGGAAAGACAAGTGTTGGAAGCCTAGGAAGGCCATTTGGGGTCCACCCTCTTCAACAGCCATCTTCTTCCTCTATTCCCTCTCCTTTCTCCATTGTTGGTGTGCCTTGGAAGCTTGAGAGAATCAGGAAACCGAGCAGCAACTTCCCTTCCATCGTCGCACACCCGCCAGACCAGCCGAGTCGCCATCATCGACATCTTTTTCCCTTGTTTTCTCATTCTTCCTATTTTTGCTCCAACTAACCTTTCTCCAAAAACCCGAGTTAAAAGTTGTCTTCCCGTGCGAATTAGCCCCCGTGCCACCCACTACCGTGACTAGGAGACCTAGTCCGTACAGACGGTGGTCGCTGCCAGCTAACCTGCTTGCCAGCCGGAAGTCGCCGCTCGCCGGTCCGTTGGTCCGCCTGCCCACTTGCACTGTCTCGCAATTTTCGTGATTTTCCTTCCATTTCGACCCTTCCTCCGCCATCCCAACCACCAGCAAGTCTTGCTTGACCCCCAGGTGCTGCCGGTTGCCGGCCATCCACTTGTCGGAGCCCCGATCAGCCCTTCCTCGCTGTTTCAACCGCTAGTTCCCTCTTTTGGTCCTGCAAGTAAAAGCCGAGAAACCAGCAAAGCTTTGGGACTTCGTGGCCCGTTTCCGAGCTCTTCCCAGCCTTGGTTGGTGTCGCTACTAGGAGGATTGTTGCCCGCCTCCCCGTCACTGTCGCCGTGGACTCATCGGAATGCTAATTCAGTGAGTTTACTCACTAAACTCTGCTTATGGAGTTAATTATGCTTAAATGGTAACTAGATTAGCCTAATGATGGTTTAGGTGGTTAGATTAGCTTAGTTAATTGTTAATTAGATTAAATGAATGATTAGATTAGTGAATGGATTTATTAGTCTAATTATGCAATTAGATTAATGTAAGCATAATTAGACTTTTAATTAATTATTTTATTTATTTAATTATTTATTTAAATTAAATATTATAAAATTATATTATTTATATTTAAATTAATTTAATTTTCGGAATTAATTTAATTATTTAATTAATTAAAATTTCCGAAAATTACGCCAAGATGGCCGGTTGTTAGAATTTCGCACTGATCGCAGCAATGTGGTTAGTTTGTACAAATTGATTGTTGAATGGTGTAATTGTATAATGATTGTGAAGTTTTGATATTTAACTTGAAAATACCGGGTATCGGGTTATGACACCGATTGTAGTTTTTAAGTACCATAGCAGCTTGTGTGAGTAATATTAAATTGCATGCTTGTGTGAGCCCTATTGTATGACAGCTTGTGTGAGCCTAATGGAATGTCAGCTTGTGCGAGCGAGGATAGTTTAGCTTGTGTGAGCAAGCATAAGTCAGCTTGTGTGAGCAAATGTATAAGTCAGCTTGTGAGAGCATTGATCAGTCAGCTTGTGTGAGCATTAATAGAAATCAGCTTGTGTAAACAACGAATTGTTAGTTTGCGTGAGCATAGATAGAAGTCAGCTTGTGTGAGCAATAATGTATCTTAGCTTGTGTGAGCATTGTTGAAGTCAGCTTGTGTGAGCATTAGTGTATCCTAGCTTGTGTGAGCCGTGATTGATCGGTGATTGATTGAATTGATAGACCGATGTGTGTCGGTAGTGCATGCTTATGCGAGCAGTGGTTGAATATAAAACTGTACTAACGTGTAGGAAGGAACCGAGGCAAGGTAAGTCCTTTGCCTTGTGTGCATAGATTGCCTCTAGGTGTATTTCCTTCCTAGTCGGAGTTTAGGGGGGTGAACTTGCTGAGAAAATGTCTCACCTCGTCGTGGGCTCAACATTTTTCAGGTCCTTAGATGGCAGTTGAGAAGGAACCGAAGCTCCGAAGTTTGTGGAGGAGATGACTGAAGAATCTACGAACGTGTCTGACTAGCGCGTCAAAGAACAGTTCCCTTTTTGTTAAGCCAATCTTTTGTAAACAGCCTAGTATTGTGTATAAACCTGGAGTGTTTATAAAAGGCTTGTGGTTGTGATTTGTTGCTTGCTTTTCTATCCTAAGCTTTTGTTGTCAAGGGTATTGTTTTGCTTCCGCATGCATATTAAAATGAATGGGTCGGCAATGCGTCCTAAGACATCACATATTTATCGACCACCAAGGGATGAGCACGCGCTCGAGGATTGGGCATGACAATGCACTTTCTCCAAAGTTAAGCCTCTTGGAATCGGATTATCCATTTTTAAGAGGAGATAGATAACAAAAAAAATCACTCAAACAAGTTCAACCTTGAGCTCTGATACCAATTTGATGCATGCATATGGGAGTGATTTCGGGAATGGGGATTGTTGGGATAAGTGTATAGACGGATGTGTTGAGCGTACAAGGGATTTTTGGTGAGATGTATGGAAAAGTGGATGAGTGAAAATGGAATGATGTATAAAAGAATGAAAAGTATGGAAGGATCACCAACAAAACATAAAGGATTGGCTCACCATCAATGGCAAAAAAGCTAGGATAGATGGCAACTCACCACCAAGACGTAAAGGATTGCTCCACCGGCCAAGGATAAATAACCATTTCATTCATCACCTACTATGTTGGATAATGAATCAGATATTCACTCATGTAGAGGAATTCTCATATATTCATCAATTTTGCATTACAATGGAAAACACTGCTCTATTTATAGATGGAATATGATGGGGGTAAGTACAATACAAATGCCAATATTTTCATACGATGCTCACTTAAGTACCAAAACTTTTTTTACTCACTTAAGTGCCAAATCTGAGTAAAATTACTTACTTAAGTGCCACTTTCGGCCAAACGTTCTACATGGATTTTTTTGAATAAAAAAAAAAAAATATATATATATATATATATATAAATATATATATTGCTTTTTTTCTTTAGGGCCAAAAAGGTCACCGGTGACCCCTACCAATTATGAAATGCTCGCCCTCGGTTGCAAAGGCCTTGGGCGAGGGTCCTCATGACCTCGCCCGTTATCGGCAAGGCCTCAACACTATCGCCCAAGGCCTTCGTAACGAGTGCAAGGTGATGAGGGCCCTCGCCAACTACCATGGAGGGCCCAACGATCTCGCCCAAGGCCTTCACAATCGAGAGTGAGGGTTTCATGGTTGGCAAGGATCGTCAACTATTGAAGCCTAGCCAACTGCTAGCAAGGCCACAAGGGACCTTATCACCTGGTAGCAAGGCCGTGAGGGCCCTCACCGACTTTTGGCGACTATGGGCGAGGGTCCTCATGACCTCACCTACTGCTAGCAAGGCCCTGACAGTTGTTGCCCAAGGCCTTCACGGCAAGAGTGAGGCGGTGAGGGCCCTTGTCATGCCCCGACTCGCTCTGGACACGCGACAACCTGTGCTCATCATTTACTTAGGTCATGCAATTGCAAGTCCTAGGTGTTGCCGACCATTCATGTTATCATTTACTTATGTGCAAGCGGAAGCAGAAACCAATCGCCTAACAATTCAAAACAGGGATAGCATAAAACACACTTATATACATTCATAACAACATACTTCCATACAAACTTATGTATCACCCACTATACATCACTTCATACACAATCTAAAAGCTTAGCCATACATACATCCAATAGGGTTCGAGCTTAACCTAGCACCTCTGTTACTACGAGGGGGAATTCAAAATGGTGATATCCCCTAAAGGTCTGACTCCGGCTAAATGTCTAGGTTATGATACCATGGCTCAGGCTAAAGGTCCGACTTCGGATCTGAGTCCACCTTTGGGTTAGCAATCCCACCATTGGGTGTCACGCCTCGACCTTCAAGCGTGCGGCATCCCTCGATCTCTTCGGTCATGGAATTGCGATGTCCTAGGACTCGTTGCCGACCAATTCATTTTATCTTTTAATTATACGCAAGTGGAAGCAGAACAAACATCTCCCAACCATTAACAAACAATAGGGATAGTAAAAGGCATACGTCAGAACATAATTTTACATATATGCATCTACCGTCAAACATAATCTTTCCTTACAACAAAAGCTTAGCCATTTTACACGTCCGCGTAGTAGATTCCTTCATACTTGTCCAAGAACTGGGGTTGGGGTTAACCTAGCACCTCTATTCTACGAGGGCGACCACACCAAGTGATATCCCCTATGCGTCTACTATGCTTCCACCTCAATTTACTTTGGCTTGAGCTCAAATAGCCATGATTATGGCCTGAAAATGTTAAACAACGAGGAATGAGATAAACTCAATGAGTAAACTCCCTAAACCTCGCGTAGGAGGGTTCTTCGCCTTGGAGACGCTCTAAACATGCAACTTATCTATCAATGTCAAATCAATAACAAGGCATTTGCTTTGCATTACCTATTAACAAGAATTAGGCCACTCAACATGGGACACTCTATCACGTGTCCAATTATAATCACTACGTGAGTGCACCATTCCATTAAGCATACGACATTCACAATTTAATAATCCAAGCATGAATAACAATAATTCAATGCACAATGCATCAACATAAATCTCTCGAGTCCTGATCAAAGGTATACAAATCCACAACCTTATCTGTGTCTTTTTGACTCGAACATCGACCTGCAGGACTTCCTCATGTCTCTCAATATATAAACAAGGTTGATCAAAGCATGCATGTGCCACATAAGTCACTGAAATGACATTTAATTCATGCACTTTTCTCATGTAACTCATAAATATCCATGTTGCACATGTGCAGACAATGGCATCATTCTTATCATATGCATTCAACATTCATGCACTTTACACATGTTGACGTCTCAAGAATATCATGGCATCCCATACTACCATGCTATCCTTGAGACCATGCGGCGCAGTATAATATAGTCAATCTCAGATCACACGTATGCCGACTATAGCCTCACTTCTCAAAATATGCATCCATGCATTCATGCATTTCCCACACAACCATGTCTAAATTATTATGGTCACTCAAGACCCAAGGCCAACCCGGAGGTTTGCAGTCATCCGGCGTAATTGGGTATTGTCTCGCCCCATCGAGCACGGCAACGTCGCGCGTAAACACATCAAAACAACATTCTTGTAAGGGGGATCATTTCGAAATCCATTCGCAAACGGCATCCCATTGACTTGGGGGCATCCGAACTTAATTAGGCATCGTCTCGCGTAAACGTATCAAGACGGGTTCACTACCCCGCGTAAATGCATCAGGGTCTTTAGGTGATCTTACAAGCATACCATCACTCAAGTCCATTGTTTTCTTTCTCATTAGCCAAGTATGATGAATGCCTCAATGGCGTGCCAAGTGGAGTGTGTCTCATGATCTATCCAAACTACATCAATAAAATATGCCGAGCACAAAACGAAAATCCATGGCCTGACCTGTTACGTTGAGCATCGGCCTAAGTCCAATTCAAATCGGAAATGATACGCCTCGAAATCACACCGAGACCGAGAAAGAACCAATTCGTCGTGACATGATCACCGATCTAGTACCAAATTAAGCTCGAGAACGATATGTCTCAATATCGTAACAAGACCAAGAGAGGACCGACCTGTCGTGACATGATCACCGATTTAGTATCGAACTTGGTTCGGGAATGATATGCCTCAATATCACTGATCTAAGAGAGAGACTTGACCTGGCGTGCTTTCCCACACGTCCAAGAACCATCGTATATCCCGTCTCGGAGGCTTGGAGTGTTCTCACGCATTGACCGTGGACAATGAACATGTGTAAAGACTACTTCTAATGAACACATATAAAACATAGCCATTAATACCAAAGAACATCACATAGAACAAGCACATCCAATAACATCACAAGTCGCTTCCAATGATAATATCATATCGAACAACCTTAGCATATTACCTTTCAAAATAGTCTTTCATTACTTATAATTATAGAATGCTACGAATGCTTGCCATTTTCAACTTTGGAATTGCCTAAGCATATAACATCTTTAAAAACTAGCATCAACAAGCATATACACTTTAGAATTCACAACATAATGAACACTTATCATTTCCAAAACAAGGGATTGCATAAGCATCTACTGTGGCACCCTCGTCACGGCCCCCGATCCATTAGGGTCGCCATAGTTAGCTTACCTTACACTTGTCCTAACAACATGTCACTCTGATACCATTTAATTATAGTGGGTTCATATATCCTAGGGGTTTATAAAAAAAAAAAAAAAAATCTTTTTATCGGCCCAAGCACAGTTCATATAATGGAAGCATATTCGACATCTCCCTAACTCATACTCAAGCCAAAATACAATGCAATACACACCAACTACACATTTCATATATAAGTTAGAGCCGAACCAATTTTATTTACATAACTATGATGGACATCACGAGTCGGTACAACAAAAGGCCAAGGCTTTATCTAAGCTCGGCTATAACCCAAAAGTACCCGACCCCTACATCAGTCATGTACATCGATCCATCATCCAGTGTCGGCTATCCAAAAAGTGTCATCCTCTACCAGTCACACGCGCAATCACACCCAGCCCGGTGCATCGGCTGGTGGCGGCGGTAGCATCCCCATCATCATCCCGTCGCGACGAACATGCACGGACAGGAACTCCTGGACTACGGGGCCATCAGGTAGACCCACGTCATACATAACTAAAACTCAAACACGGATGAACACCAGTCCACGAACACCAACACAGGGGTGCTCCGAGCACTCAACCTCAACATCAGACGGTAAGCCATAGAAAGTACCACGTGTGACAGGAGGTGACAGAGGCATCTCTTAATCTGAAATGTTAGTCCTCAAAAGGGGTGAGTACAACCACTTAGCAGTAAAAGATTCCTCAAGCTATATCAAGCATTACTATTAATATCCAAATTCAAGTATGATAGACAAAACAAGAAGTTTAACAATAGGTAGTCATGAAAACTATCAATGTGATAACAACATATCCAAGATAGACAATTTTCAATCATAGGGTCAAATTGAAACATCACATTTCATTCCATGTCATACGCTCAATCTTATATCCAGACCCACACACACTTATAGTGGAATCTTTCATTTTACTTTTCCAAAAGGTTTCATCCCTGGAGGACCAATGTTTGCGTCCTTCCGACATTCGCATCCCTCCAGGCATCACGAAAGCCTTCGGCATTCAGCCATTTAAGGCCACCGGGCATCTGGAGTGAATCACGCCTCTAGGCATCTCGTACCCCACCTGGCATCACGAGGAACCTCGAGGGCCTCTCATGAAAATGGTTACCCTGGCCATCCGGAATTACGTACCGACAAGCATACCACCAGGCATCTCGAAGCTCCCGGGGAATAACCTCCGGCATTCAGCCATTTAAGGCCACCGGGCATCCACAAGGCATTGACTCACTCGATCCTCTGGGCATCCCGACTCCCGGGGTATCGTTGACCCGAGGGTTCAACGGTAACAACTTAGCATTTTAATTCACAAAACATTTTCAAATGCTAAAACAAGATGTCTCATGGACCCTCTATCACATCTCAATATTGCACAAATATCCACGGCCAATACCATCACATCACATAGCCATTCGAAACACCTCCACCTTCAGACACTTTGTGAAAAATTCGAGAACAGAATAGTCCGATTTTACAATGCACAGTTCTGGTAGAAATTTTGAAATAAATACTAAATGGACTCAGAAAATTATGAAATTTTGACACGATATCAATTAAATCTAAAGAAACAATTTTCATGAAGCACACCAAGTCAA
The DNA here is from genome assembly GCA_014182375.1 of Eucalyptus virginea. Lineage (NCBI taxonomy): Eukaryota > Viridiplantae > Streptophyta > Magnoliopsida > Myrtales > Myrtaceae > Eucalyptus > Eucalyptus virginea. The sequence continues at coordinate 25,406,836 of CM024519.1, forward strand.
ATTCCATACATATCAAGAGTAAAAACTTTGGTATTTCTTGCTACAGTTTCTGTAAAATTTCCAGATTTAGCATTTCCGTATGAAAATCATTTCGTCGACCAAATCATGTCCATTTATGCTAAATTTTTGATATGTTACTCTCACAGATGTGTTCTACAACTTTCGTTAAGACTTTGAAATCAAATATTGGCTATAAAATTCCAGAAAAATCGAAAAATCACCCGTGGTCATGCTGTTCTTGCGAAAACAGTTCACTAGCCTAAAGGGAACTATTCCTATACTTTGAGTTTCGGTACCAACGTCCATAGCCAAGATTTACGAACACACTACACCACAATACAGCCTCTTTACTTCTCAAAAATCCACCATAGCTAAATCCTTGAGTCCTCATTTCAATTTAAAAGCAAAATCCACCAAAAACTTGCTTTATTCTTGCTCCAATACCTCGGCCAGCTTCATCTCATTCATCACAAGCAACATGCAGCTCCAAATCTCACATTTCCTCACATCTACCCACTCTTCACTAGATAAAACAGCAAGCAAAACATAGATTGAAGAACTTCTGCTTGCCTCAAGTTCAAAGCAACCGCAACAAGCACTAACGGCAACTTGGGGCTCCGGACATGGCTCGATCGACGGCGGGACTAGGCGGCGTCGACGCCGGCAGCTGGGACACGGGGGAAGACGGCCTTCCTCTTCCCCTTCGCAGCCCGCACTCGCCTCCTCTCTCTCTCACTCGCTCGCCCACTCGGTCTCCTTCTCTCTCTCTTTTTCTTTCTTTCACCCTCATGATTAGCTTAGTAATCATGAGGTTTTGCATGGGAATGGACACTTGTAGAGTCCCTCTCGCCACTTGTAATTCTTCAGGCAAAGAGGTGGCCTTAATGGGCCAGGCTTGGGCCAGCCTTGGTCAACCGAATAGGGGGGAAAGGGGTGGGCTACTTTGGGCTGGTTTGGCCTTAAGTGTCCAGCCCACACTTGCTCCTATTTTTCCACTTTAATCCCCACTTAATTTCATAATCTCAATTACTCACATGGCTATATAATATCGCAACATTAATCGATGGAAATCCAACTTATAGAGTACACGGCTAAGAACAGAAAATTTCTTTATCAATTCATCCTTTAGTACAATCCTTGATTACACATGGACATAAGATAGATTTCCAACAAAACAATTGTCCATTAAATGCTCGGCCTTGTTGAATTGAAATCCATTAGTCTAATGGCTATAATATAGTCCGATGGCGCTTTCGATACCTTTTCATGGGTCGCGGTACATCTAAAGATTGCTATGAAATTTTTAGGATGCCACATCTATTATCTTTAAAATTAGGCTTTAGTAAACACATATCACATTAAAGCCACAACATAATATGCATTTATCAAAATCAAGATAGGTTATCGCATCCAACGATAAATTATAACTATAGCTTATCGCATCTAACGATAGCCTATGACGATAACTTATTGCACCTGACGATAGCTTATCACGATAACATGTCGCATCTAACGATAGCCTATCATGATAGCTTATCACATCTAACCATCACTTATTACGATAACTTAACGAATCCACTTATTGCTTATCGTGATTGCCTATCATGATAGCTTGTCACATATAATGATAGCCTATCACGATAGCTTGTCACATCTAACTATCACTTATCACGATAACTTATCGCATCCACTTATCACTTATCATGATAGCTTATCACTACTACTTATCACTTTAATCCACTTATCACATAATCTAATCACCATTAACCATAAACCAATCCTAACTCTACTCCTTAGGGCAATTACCACCCTAATCAAGGGTTAGGAAGTTACTCACTTCCAAAACTAGGCCACAACAAGCGGCGGCAAGGCTCACGGCATGGTGGCGTCTCTCGGTGTGGCTCCACAATGCGCGGCAGTGGTTGATTGGCGGTCGATAGCCCACGACAAGGCTAGAATAGCCAAGGAACAGTAGCACACAACTTGAGGGAGGTCCGACAATGGCTTGGGACTCGCGGCCAACACGCGAGAATGACAGCATAGTGAAATCTCATGGCAAGGGTAGCTTGGCGAGTTGAACGGTGGACGGTGGCTCATGGCCACCACAACCAAAGGGGAAAAGAGAGAAATGGGTATGAGATGAGGGAGAGTGATGGAGGAATTTCGTCCAAATGAGGGGTAGAGAGAGAAAGTGAGGCAAATCATGGAAAAAGAGGAAAACTTGGGGAAGAAGTTGGCCATTCAATGTCCCTTGACTTATTGTCCTAACTTGGGGAGCAAGAATACATCTTGGCCCTCCATTACAACTTGGGAAGCAAGAATAAATCATATCCCTCCGTCTTGTCACAAAAATCAAAGCCTTCTAAAAGCTAGGTTACTGTTCACGCACACTATTCACGTAGGTTACTATTCATGCAAATGGGCCAGGTCCAAGATGGCCCAATTGTCTTAAGGGCTTGTCCTTGGGCTTGATAAACTTGGGCATGGGCTTAGTTAATCCAATTTGGGCCTAAACAAGCTTAATGGGCCTTAAAGGGAGAAACTGTAATTTCCATCTATTTAGGCCCTTGTGGACGAAATTTAAAGGGAATGTGGCCCATTGGACCTTTCCAAATTTGTGGGCCTCCTTTATGCTTCCAATTTCCGGCCCAATTCCACTTGTCTAAAATTCAAAATTTACCGATAAATGAGGAATTTGATTAAATAGTGTCCAATGGTTGTCTCTTAATCCTCTATAAAACCAATAGCCAGCCTTTAGGAGTTTCGTGAGTTCAACCCGTGGTTGATTGGATATCAATCCACGTTTAAGCCCTTTTTAATTCGTGGATGGTGTTGGGTTGTCATGTAATCGTGATGGGTCAATTGCTCGTTCCAAAGTACATGATTATTTAGAATTTGTTTAGGGTCATTCGTAATTAATATAGTAATCGTACGGAATCACCCACAATCCGTGGCACCCCCGAACGGCCCCCGATCCGCTAGGGTCGCCACAATCCACTTGCTTTCTCTTGACCTAATAATGTATTACTCTAATGCCAAAGAATTATAATAAGTCCATGAGTCCTGGGGGTTTATAATTCTTACATTGGTCCCTACGCAGAATATAGCGGAAGCATATTCAACATCTCCCTATCCCATATTAAAAAACGATGCACACTAACTACACATTTTTATAGGTAAAAGCTAGACACTTTTATTTACATAAATCTGATGTACATCTTAGTCAGTACATCAAAATGCCAAGATCTTTCTAAACTCGGCTATTTTCAAAAGATATTCGACTCTCCAACAACCATGTACATAGGCCCATCAGTCAGTGTCGGCGGTCAAAAAATGCTTCATCTACTGACCATCACTCTCGGTCACACCCAGTCCGGTCCATCAGCTAGCAACGGCCCCAGCGTACTCCCATCACGACGGACAAACACAACTAGAAACTCCTGAATCACTAGGCCAGCGGGAGAACCAATGTCAAACCTGATTAGTACCCGCACTCGAACAAAAACCAACCCTCGTATCTCAGGATGATGGTGCTCCGAACACTCACACTGAAGGTAGACCGGAATACCATAAAATGTGCCGGGGGTGACTGGTAGCAGAGGCATATCTTCTAGTATGAAATGTTAGTCCCCAAATGGGATGAGTACAACCACTCAACAACAAAAGATCCATTAAACTATACTACGCATGCCATCACGATCTAGTTTTATGCAAGATAGACAAGACAGTTCATCAAGGAATGAGTATACATCGACACCATAAAACTCTTTAGTGTAATGACCAGTACAGTTCCAACAAACCAGATGCATCATGTTCAGTCACACAAGTCTCAATCATAAGGCCAAACTGTTATAACACGTCCCATTCCATGCCATACAATTTAGTCCCATAATCAGACCACACTCACACTTAGTAGAACCATTAGTTTTAACATTCAAAAGGTTTTATCCCCCCAGAGAACCAATGTTTGCGTCCTTCTAGGATTTTGCACCCAACCTGGCGTTGCGAAAGCCTCTGGCATTCAGCCACTAGGCCACCGGGCATCTAGAGCATGTTTCATTACACCTCTTAGGCATCTCGCACCCCACCTAGCGTCACGAGGAATCTCCGGGGCGCGCCATGAAAATGGTTACCCCTATCCTCCGGAATTATGTATCGACATACCACCAGGCATCCCGATGCTCTCGGGGAAAACCTCTGAGGTACTACGGACCCTAGGCATCCATAGGGCATCGATTTATTCGAACCAATGGGCCTCCCAACTCTTGGGGCATCATTGACCCGAAGGTCCAACGGCAATATTAACATTTTAATATCAAAAACACTTTTCAATACAATGACAATATGTCCCATGAGTCTTCATCAAATCTCAACATTGAATGATATGCTGAATGCCAATGTCATCATGTCAATCCATGAATCAAAATGCATCCACCCTTGAGATAAATTAAGCATATTTGACACAAAACAGTCCAAAAATCAGAATGCATAGTTTTAATAAAAATTTTAGTATAACCCCTAAACGAACTTAGAAAATTCTAAAATTTTGGTATGTCATAGATGAGATCTAAAGGAAAGAATTTTATGAAGGACACTAAGCCAGATTCGTCATGTATAAAGAGCAGTAATTCACACAACTCAGTTCAGATTTCTTTTATCCCATAATGAAATTCGGCAGAAAGCATTGCATATTAAAAGAAGGTTATGCCACTGTATTGATTTCGAAAAATTCTGATAAAAATATATATCCTAGTTTATACAATTCCTCACAACTTCCATCAAGCAATCGGGATCAAATTCATATTGAAACTCTCCATAGAGATTTAAAAAGTTGTGGAACTACACATGAATTGTACTGGGTAGAGTGAATTCAGTAAGATCCCACACTCACACCGTGACCATCTCACTTCCACAAGTCTACCAAAAGTCGGTCTTTCAACCATAGATCAACAGGGTCGAAAATGCATATAGAAACCAAAGTAATTCCTTAATCTCATGGTTTTGCTCTACCTCAATCACCCAAAATTCAACATCCAACCTTTAGAACTCAATAATTTCCTAGTCTATTGCACTACACCAAACAATAACAACATTACATTATATAGATCAATGGACTTTCACTTGCCTCTAATTCTTTAGCTCAATGGCAAGCAAAAACCGAGGGCTTGTGGGTCTCGGCACGGCTCAACGGCAGCAATTTCAAACGGCGTCGATGGCAGCAACACACGAGCACGGCCGAGGACGGTCCTTCTCTCCTCTCGCCATTCACTCTCTCGCTCTCTCTCTACTCAAGTTTCTGCTTGGTTCATTCTCTCTCACTACCTGAAATTTTTACTCGGTCACTCTCTCTCTTCCTTCTCGACTAATCCGTCCATTTTGTTCCTCAATTAGTTGACTAATTAGTCAACTGCATGTAAATCTTTCGGTGGCAGCAAGAACCGAAGACAACTGGAGGAGGCGTGGCTTTCCTTTGCTCGGTTTCTCCTCTTGCGCTGGCCATCGAATGAAGAGCAACGTGGCTGTTGCTGAGTGCCCCTCGGTCAACAATTCCCTTTCTTAGTTGACCCTAGTGTCGACCGAATGGGGAAGGACTCGGGCGGCATTGGACGTGCATGGTCTTTCCTCTCCATGCATAGCCGAATTCTCTTCCTTTAGCTCACTAAGAAATTTTTCAATCGATCAAAGTCCAAAGACCTCTCTTGTTGCACGGCTGATCGGTCCGAGAGATAAAATAACGTGGCCATTGGTGAGATTGTTCATATGGCCATTCAAAGAAGAATTTCTTTTTCTCCGAAAGTAAATGTTTTGGGACGTCAAGTGACAATGAAACTAGGCCAAATGTGGTACCGACGATACTCCCGTCGATTACTCACGGCCATTGCATATTTAAGGGTCGTCGAAATTTCCGGATGCCACACAATCCAATTATATACTATTATCGAATTGATCTATAACCGTTCTTAGATCGGTTTGGAATGACTTAAGTTTGTCCCTCATCAATTCTTATGATCGAATTGTCAATCCATGGTTAAGTTCTCTGGTTGTGCGCATGAAAATCCTAAATTTCCTTTCCCAATAGGTTTAACATTCTTGAATGGTTCACTATCCAATTCAAAGTCTAATTCTACCAATTGCGCATTGATAGAAGTAGACCCCTTATCGTATCCTGAATAGGGTCAAATTTTGAGGATGTCACATTAGGAGTATCCACAACCATGGGTCCCAAACAGTGCCCTCAGATTGCCCTCCTGATGATCCATCAAAACACTAGAGAGGGCCCCAACGCTCTCCTCTAAACCAAACGTACCAGGCTTTGAACCTATGGGGCACTAGGTTAAGCAATCCCTCTTTAACCCAAATGGTGGTCACCTACTTCTCGTATCTAGTGTCCCTTACCTTCAACTGGATAGGAAGTCACCTTAGTGTCCTGATCCATAAGCACCCCAAAACAAATATAGCGAAATGGTTTAGACATTCTTAGAGCCTGAAAACATTTAAACAACAATAGTGAGATAAACTCAATGAGTGAACTTCCTAGACTTTGCGCAAGGAGTTCGTTCACCTCAGAATGACCTAAACGTGCAAGTTATCTATCAATGACAAATCAATAGCAAAGCAAGTCTTACTTTGCCTTAACTATAAATAGGAATGGTTAACTCACCCTCTCAAACCATCATAACATAAACACATAGGTAGTTCTCACAACAAATCACATACTTATGTGGCAGAAATAAGAACATGCAATGTCTCATGTGCAAATGTCTTTAATTATCCAAACATATTCAAACATCATTTTCATGGCTTTCAACCCCAAACAACCAACTCAAACTATTAAATCAAATTCCGCGGGCATTCTTACCTCGCCTTGTCACATGCTTTTGCATACAATCAAATTTATAGCATGCCATAGCTTTCTATAGTATCAAGCAGAATTAGAACACTTCCAATAACTCTTATGTACCAACATTTATACGTATCCCGATTATAAGATAAAACCTATTTTGGCTCGTCCCATGCTATGCCTCACAGTTTTTATCCCATAATCGGGCGCAATGATCATATACGAATCTAATGCACTTTCCACATGATAAGCTTATCACATAACTACTTCTCGATAAACAACGATAACCTATCGGCAAAAACTTGATAAGCTATCGGCTAACACGTGATAAGCTATCAACTAACACGTGATAAGCTATCACCCAAAACAAGATAATCTATCGGCGAAAACATGATTAGATATCACCCAAAACATGATAATCTATTAGTTAGAACATGATAAGCTATCGCCCAAAACATGATGAGCTATTGAGATAACCTATTAAAATCCTATGATAACCTATCATACAAAACCCACTCATCACATCAACAAAACATCATTTAATCCTTAATCTATCCCTAAACTTACTCCAAAATGCAACAACAACCTTATTCAAGGGCTAGAAAGCCACTCACTCCCGATTCCCAGCTCGGCAAGCGACGGCGAAGGTGCGGCAAGGGTTGGACAGCTATTGTGGTGCTCGGTGGTGGCTAGTCACCTTCCAAACAGATCGCGACTAGCCTGTGGGAGGTGGCATGGCTCACGGTTAGGCTCAGCAAGGCGTAGTGGTGGCTGGTCAATACTTGGCAGCCCATGGCAAGGCTAAAACAGCAAAGGGACAGCGGCATGAAGTTGTGAGGATAGTTCAGTCACGGCGACGGTAAGAGTGTGCGGCTTCCGATGGTTCACGGTGACTCCAACCAAGAGGAAAAAAGAGGGATATGGGCGTGAGATGAGGGATGGAGAGGATGAGATGGCACGGTCAGCAAGGGAAAAAGGGAGAGAGTTTAAGGGAAAATTTGTCCGGAGGGGTGGAGAGAGAGAGAGAGTGAGAGAAATGAGAGAATGAGAGAGAAAATGGGTGACTAAATGAGCTAGGGGAGAAAAATAATAGGGTGAACTCATATCCAAGCCATTGAATGGTCAAGATGCATCATCGTTTCCCAAAATAAGAATGGAGGGCCAATGCTGCTGTGGCATCCGAAAATTTCAACAACCCTCAAATATGCAACGGCCACGTTTTCTTTTATCTATTGGACTGACCAACCGTGCAACAAGAGAAGTCTTTGGACTTTGATCGATTGATGGAATTTGGCCATGCATGAGGAACACACATGCCGAATTTAAGAATAAAATTTTGAGGAATTGGACCGTGCATGAGGACCATGCACGTCTTTTCTTTGTGCGATTCGGCAAGTGAGGAAATGAATTTTTATCACTATATAGCTCTATCGAGTTCTTTCTCCACGTGAGAATTTCAATCACATACTTGTACATTGTTGCGACGCCGTGTGGCCATGTGAGTAGACTGTAATTTAGCTCATGCATGTGCGGAGATTAAGAATAAAATTTGGAGGAATTGCGCCATACATTAGGACCATACAGACACCAATTCACTGGCCTAAATTAACCCAAAACCTCTCTATTAATTTTCGGCCAATCAAGTCAATACTCCTCAAGACTTCTTCTCGTTTGTTGACCGAAGAAGGACTAGCAACTGCCACGTTGCTTCCCATTCGGCTGCCAGCAAGAGCTTCAAGACCTGGCAAGCGAAGGACACGTTCTACCCAGCTACCGCTCATCTAATTAACCACCGAAAATCCCCTCTTCGTTGATTGGTTTTTAGCAAAACCAGCGGCTAATCTGCTCGTGTAAGTGAGCTAAAGAGAGTGACCGAGCGAGCGAGTGAGAGTGAGCGATTGAGAGGGCCGTGAGCGAGAGAAGAGCGAGCAGCGAGCGGGTGCACGGCGTGAGGAAGGAGGAGGTCGCCCTTCCATTGACCACGAGCTGCCGCTGTCGACACCGCTTGTCTTCGTCGCCGTCGAGCCGCATCGCCGAACTGAACCCTTGTTTTGCTTGCAATTGAGCTAGAGAGCTAGAGGCAAGTAGAAGTTCATTAATCTATGTTATGCATGCTGTGATTATCTGGTGAAGTGCCGGTAGACTTGAGAAAATGCTGAAATGGAAACTGCATGTTGGGTTTTTGGATGATTGAGATGAAGAGTGAATGTCGAACTGTGGAGGATTAAAGGTGATGTTGCTGTTTTGTGTTGGATTGAACAAGATGAGTACTAGATTGAAGCTACCAGTCATTGCATGTTGTATTAGGGTCTTGCATATCTCGAAAATTGAGTGTGAGATGGTTGTGTTGATCGAGCAAGGTGAGGAAATGGTTGCTGAGTGGAAAGATGTGGTATATGTTGCGGTGGGTGAGCTTAGGGATGAATATACGCTTTGAGCTGAGCTGTGGAAGGTTTCTATGTTAATAAGAACTTGCTGAAAGTGTTCTTAGATGCTGTGGAAGAGACTTGAAGTGTTGTAAAGGAGATTGGTAGAGAAACAAATGGTTGGACTGAGCTAGAAATAAAGAAAACCGTATGTGAAGATTCTGTTTTAGAGGAATATAGATAGAAAGTCTTTTATTTGTGTCACTTTGATTTATAATGATGAAAATAAGGAAAGGAACCATTTTACTTAAGATAACATCCATTAGATTGAGTTTGACATCTAGCTATAGCCATATGAATGTAAAAATATGAAGGTAGAAGTGAACATATTGAAAACAGTGAACTGTTTCGTAGAGGATAGCTTGACCTTTGATGATTCCGTAAATTTTCTGTAATTACCTAGTTAGAATTGGACTTCAAAACCTTAATGAAAGTTGTAGGACACATAATTAGGAATAACATATCAAAATTTGGGACAAAGCGTACAAGATTTAGTTGGTGAAACGAATTTTCTTCTGTAGGTACTGAATCTGAAAGTTACTGCAGAATTTTGAAGGAAACAGCAAACTATTACTCTTTATACACAACGAATCTGACTTAGTGTCCTTCAATAAATTTCTTTCATTAGATCTCATTTATAACATATCAAAATTTCAGAATTTTATGAGTACATTTAGGGGTTATTCCAAAATTGTTACTAAAACTGTGCATTGTGATGTTTGAGCTGTTTTGTTCCGAATTTGCTCAATTTGTCCCAAAGGTGAATGCATCTTGAGTTGTTATTTGACATGATGATATTGATATTCAGCATATTATCCAACATTGAGATTTGATGAAGATTCATGGGACATCTTGTCATTGCATTGAGAAGTGTTTTTGGAAATTAAGATGTTAATTGTTACCGTTGAACCCTCGGGTCAACGATGCCCCGGGAGCCGGGATGCGCAGAGGTTCGAATGAGTCGATGCCCTTTGGATGCCTGGTTGTATTATGAATACATGCCCAGAGGTTTATTTTGAGAAAAATAAATGATTTAAATACTAATTTATTTTAAATGATTGCTTATATAATCTACAAAATGAATGAATGAAAGATACATTCAATCTATATGGATGTTTAGACAAGACTTGTTGTCAATAATAAAAACATTTTTCATTGGCTAATTATTTCGATACATGTTACGATTTTTAGTAAGATAATTTTCAAAGAATTCATTTTCTTGAAACAAATGGAGTCTTGAAGAAATAGGTCTAGACAGTTTTGGATTAAAACCATCGAGGACCATTTTTTAATTGTACTTATATCGTATTAATGTGAACCTAGTGACCTTAAACACTTGTGATTACATAAAGTTTATTATCAGGGCCGTACTAACTTGAAATCGTTTCTTTATTTTGATTTAAATGAGTCCAGATTTCCTCATATTTTGTATATAGGGAATTTATGCATTTAAATAAATTTTGAAACTCCTAATGTTAATTATATTTACAAAGAATCATTTCTACATATTTCAATGGAGCCAAAGGCAATTCCTTATCTCCGACCGAGTGCATTGATTTTTAGGATCACTTCTAAATCCAAGTTTGGGTTATCTGTGACATCAAATGATGAACTTAGTATATACTACTTCACTATTTAACAAGCAATATAATCCAATTATTTAAAAAATGTATTAATTGGTGAATATATCCAATGCACTATTTCATGACATTTTTAAGATTTTTGGTTCATTTTTTTTCGTTTATAATTAATTCTCATATTAAGCAAATTCATTTAATAGAAGATGGCATGTCATCATATGACTAGAAAAGATAATGGCAAATAGATTTTATGGTGGATAGAATTCATCATAGTGCATGAATTATATATGAACTGTGAGCCGTATTTTACTATTTTCATGATTTTCTCAAATCATGTCTCTCATTGGAGAGTTATTGTGACGACCCCCAGCACGTTACGGTCACCATGCCATTGTATTACGTCCTGGTCTTGCCAAAAATGCCACATTTGTCCCCCTGGCCCTCCTTCTACTCGACCCTATCATCATCGTCGTCGTCATCGTTTGGGAGTAGAAGTGGTCCCACCGTACGCCCATTGACCTAGGCGTAGAGTGCGATAAACCCCATTAGCAAGGGGCCCCACAGGAGACCAGCGTCCATCGTCAAGATCACAGTGATCCAAATGAATGTAACCTCAGGGAAATTAGGGTCAACTTGCTCCACTTGGTCCCACGTGAGATCGGTGGGGACACCGTAGAGCATCATGGAGGATGCGGGTTGTAGAGGCATACTTACATGTCTGAAAAATAATATAGTCCACAAGGGGTGAGTACAACCACTCAGCAAGTAAAAAGCCTATTAGACTATACTACATGAGTCTACCACTACTCATCCAACGGAGTCCTAAGCATACAATATACGAGACCGAAACAGCTCAATTTGCAATGACTCTATAGGAATTTCAATCATCATATCTAGTTTGGATCTAGCTGTCGACATCTTCCAAAGGGAACCACGTTGCACCCCTTCAACCATCTCGCATCCCAATTGGCATCACGAGGACCTCCGGGGTCCTTATTTCTCGAGCATCCGGAGAGCGTCACATTACGCCCCTCCGGGCATCTCGCATCCCAACTGGTATCGCGAGGACCTCTAGGGCCCAATTACATCCCCCAAAAATCTAGAGGGCACTATGTCACACCCCTTTAGGCATCTCGACACCCGGGCATCGTTGTCACGGTGGACCGACAGTATCCAATCAATTTAACCATGGCACAGCAAATTAAGGATTCTATTTGAAGTCATCGAAGCATAACTAGGCCGACCAATCCCTGATGCATAAGTCTATGGCCATTAACCTATCCAAACTTGAACTATTCTAAAATCGACTTAGTTTTACCGATCTGTGTAAGGAATTCTAACACCCAAAACACTAGACAAAACATGTGGAGTTGTCCTAGCACAACGGTACACGTCTAATGCGACTTGAATTTTGCGGGGTCACATAACTCACTAACTCGACCATAGCCTCGACTAATCCCATACCACATCAATGCAAATTTCCTCGAGTCTGAAAAGAATCTTTACCTAGATTGGACCGACTCACAACAACACGACCTATTGAAGACCGATGCTGCCTTCTTCGACGGTCGTCACAGTTCACAGCCTTACAACCTGAAACCAACGTTGACCATGCTGACGGTCATCGCGGTACACGACTATACGAGTCAAGATTGAATTAGCTTTAATCGAACAAGAAGCAAACCGGATACATGGCAACTTGACGCATTCGAGCCCAAATTTGTTGATTCCTAGAATGGAAACCCAAGTAACAGCAGCACCACATAATATAGAGAAATAGGACTTGCCTTGAATCCTCAGTGGTGCGGGCTGTGGTGTGAGCTGGTGGCGGAGCTACGAGATGACTCGAGTAGAACGACGGCAAAGTTATGAGGTCTCTGGTAGACGCAAATTGCGTAAACCCCAAGATCTCCATAACTAGAACAAGAACGTGCATTATTGAGTAGAAAGAATTGACTTACCTGTTTTGGGATCCATTGTTCTTGAAGCGGAAGCGGAAACACAATGTTCCACGCGCAAGTCCTTCTCCTCTATTGCCCTCCGTATCACTGGCTCAATGAGGCGGCCTCCTCACGTGCAGCGTTAGGTAAACGCCCCTTAGGTGAGGATACAGGTGAGAATTAGGGTTAGAGGAGAGACTTGAGCACTATTTATAGAGTTTCCAGCCAGTCCCTCTCATTACGGGCCAGGCTCAACTCGGCCCACATTAGCCAGCCCATATTAGACTAATTAAGAAACCTTCTATCTCACCTTAGACCAATCCCCGTAAAACGGTAAACGTTAAACGGTAAATTACAATATCAATTAATATAGTCCACATTAGGAAAACTCTTACATTCTCCCACTTGGACTATATTAATTGAAATCGTACTATATGTGCGCACATTTGGTCCAGAGATAATTCTTAATCGTCAATCCTATCCCATAGAGTCTCAAACACCGAATCATGGCGGTAACTGCATGTATACACACAGAGCCTTCCATGGTCACGAGTGCTCTCAACTTTATTGATATGGATTCAATATGGTAGTGTGGCAAATGGATAATATCTCTCATAGAGAGATCCCATTTGTCAGTCACCATTCTCTTACCTTAGGCGACACAAAAACTTGTGCCACCAGAGAATGCTTAATGGTTCGAATGAACCCACATATATCTTGTCCTTACGGTTAACCTTTCTTTATGTATCACAAGACATATGCGCAAGGCTAATAACCGGATGTCCGGATGCCCCTAGCCTTCACTCAAGGTTTAAACAATACCCTGAGACTTTTAACAATATATATCAACATAATAACAATCCATTCAAAAACATTTTATTGAATGCAAAAGTTGACATATATGTATCAAACGGTTACTAAATTGTAACAAAACAGATGTAAACTTTATTCAAAGAAGAATAAAACACAGCTCCCACTAAATAACAACATCCCAAGATGCTCCTAGGCCCATACTAATGACATGTCGGTCAAAAACACACGGGCGTAGGCCTTTAGTTAGTGGGTCTGCAACCATATTATCTGTATGAATATAATCTACTGCAACGTCACCATTTTGTATTGATTCTTTTATAGTCAAAAACTTGACCTCTCACGAGCCGATTCGCCGGATCTGGGCGAGCTCGAGCTCGCCCGGCCATGGCGAGGCTGATTCTTTTATAGTCAAAAACTTGACCTCCATGTGTTTAGACCCCTTGAGACTTACCAAACGTGTTCTTTTGTTCAAAAATAATAAACACTTTTTTTTTTTCTGTTCCCGGGAAAAAAAAACAAACGTTACCATTCGCGCCTGTTGTTATTAATAAACAACACGAGTTATTGTCACAATAAAGCTGTATGGGTCTATCCACAAAATCAAAAACTGATAACTCCCTAATGAGGTTTCGGATCCAAATAGCTTGAGTAGCAGTTGAAAAACATGCTACAAACTCCGCTTGCATGGTAGAAGAAGATATGGATTTCTGTTTTTCGCTCTTCCATGATACTGCACCTCCTGCCAACATAAATATGTATCCAGTCGTTGATTTCTTATCATCTTGACAACCAGCAAAATCTGCATCTGAATACCCGACTAGTTGCAGGTCTGGAACATATCTATAAATTAGCATATAATCTTTTGTTCTCTTTAAGTACCTTAAAACCTTCTTGGCAGCAACCCAGTGATCGCGTCCTGGATTAGACTGATATCTACCTAGAAGCCCTGTTGCAAAAGCAATATCTGGCCTAGTGCAAACTTGAGCATACATAATGCTTCCAAGCACACTAGCATAAGGTACATCCTTCATTTGAGCTTTCTCAAAATCTGAATTAGGGCATTGTGAAAGACTCAATTTATCACCCTTAACAACAGGAGCAATTCCTGGTTTGCAATCCTGCATATTGAATCTTTCTAAAATGCGATCAATATATGCCCTTTGAGATAAACCCAATGAACGGCGTGAGCGATCCCTATGGATCTCAATGCCAAGAACAAAAGACGCCTCACCAAGGTCTTTCATGTCAAAATTTTTCGATAACATCCGCTTTGTCTCATGCAATAAACCAATGTCACTACTAGCAAGCAAGATATCATCTACATAAAGTATGAGAAAAATATATTTCCTCCCACTGACCTTGGTGTATATGCACTGATCTACTTTGTTCTCAATAAATCCAAATGAAGTAACAACACTATGAAACTTGAAATACCACTGTCTAGAAGCTTGCTTAAGGCCATAAATAGATTTTTCAATCTACAAACAAGCTGACCTGAGTCATCTGCTACAAAACCTTCGAGGCTACCATATAAACCTCCTCATCAAGGTCTCCATTTAGAAAAGGTCTTAACATCCATCTGGTGTAGCTCCATATCGTAATAAGCTACCAATGCTAAGATCACTCTAAAGGAATCTTTAGAAGAAACTGGAGAAAATGTTGCTTCATAATCTATTCCTTCTCTTTGAGTGAAACCCTTAGCTACCAGTCTGGCTTTAAACTTTTCAATCTTTCCTTTGGAATCCCTTTTAGTCTTGAATACCCATTTGCAGCCAATAGGTTTACAACCTTCAGGCAATTCAACAAGCTCCCAAACACCATTGTGTTTCATAGATTGCATCTCATCTTTCATCGCATCTAACCACAAATGTGATTGAGGACATGAGATGGCTTCAGTATAAGTCACGGGATCAACAACACAGCCTATGTCATAATCATGCTCTCCCAGGTAGACTAGATAGTCTGGTGGTATAGCTGAACATCTTTCTCTAGTTGATCTTCTGAGTGGAGCTACTTCATCCTCATTTTGAATCTGAGGAACTTGTGGAATTTCTTCAGGAACAGTTTCAGCAACAGGATCATGGGCCACAACAAGCTCAGTTTGTGGCGCAAGAGGGTCCATTATTGTCTGCACAGGATGAGATAGGGATCCAGTAATCCCCACCATACTATCATCTTCGATAGCTTGTGAGCAGCTACCTTTTCAGCTACATCAAATTCCAGAAATTTTGCGATCGAGATTCCACAATTCTTGTACCTCCATTAGGATTATAAAATCGATACCCCTTTGAATGATCTGGGTAAGACACGAAGTAACACCGAGTAGTTTTGGAATCCAGCTTACTCAATGTTGGATTATATAACTTCACTTCTGCTGGACATCCCCAAACTCTAAGATGATTCAAGCTAGGTTTACGTCCAGTCCACAACTCAAAAGGAGTCAATGGAACCGCTTTAGTAGGAATACGATTTAGAATATAAAGAGCTGTTTTCAAAGCTTCTCCCCACAAAAATTAGGTAAATTTGTCCTACTAATCATACTTCTCATCATGTCCATAAGAGTACGATTCCGCCTTTCAGCTACACCATTTTGTTCGGGACTACCGGGCATAGTAAACTGACTTATAATTCCCGGAATCCTCTAAGTATTTAGCAAACGGCCCTTTAAGTTGTCCAGCATCACCGTGCCTACCAAAATACTCACCACCACGATCGATCGACAATCTTAATAACTTTTCCCAACTGTTTCTCCACTTCAGTCCGAAAAATCTTGAATTTGTCAAGAGACTCGGACTTTTCTTTAATCAGGTACAAGTATCCATATCGAGAAAAGTCGTCAATAAATGTGATGAAATAAAAATTTTGCACAAGGTAGGCGTGTACGGTCCACTAATATCGGTGTGAATAACCTCCAACAAGTCGAACTTCGTACATCGGATTTCTTCTTTATCTTAGTCATCTTACCTCTGCAGCCTCTACGCAAGTCTCTTGATCACCTTTAAGAGTAGGTAAGATATCAGCCTTTATAAGCCTTTCTACTCTTTCTTTAGAGATGTGACCAAGACGTTTATGCCACAATGCATAAGACTGTTCCTTAGGTAGAGGCCTTTTGGAAACAACCTTTTCAGCGGAATAAGCAACGTATATGTCGTTGGGAGATAAGCTCAATCGATATAATCCATCGGATAAATTGCAACACCCAATCTTATTTGAATCATAAAACATGGAAATAGTATTACTCTTTATTTCAAAAGAGTATCCACACATGTCCAAACAAGACACGAAACTAAATTCCGCCTAAAAGAAGGTATGTAAAAAGTGTTTCTTAACACCATCCGAAAACCAGAATCTAAAATCAAAATAACATCTCCCACGAACTCAACGTCAACTCCAACGCTGTTTCCAACGGTGAGCTTTGATTCATCCCGAGTTGGCGTCCTTCGGTTTATGAACCCCGAATGGTAAATGCAACATGATTAGTTGCACCACTATCTAGCCACCAGAATTGGTCGGAACTTCGATAGATTGGATTCATAAACAAATGCCAAAGAATCATTACCTTTAGGCTCTCTCTTATTTCTCTTAGACAACCAAGCCCTAAACTTGCTGCAGCGTCTCTTCACGTGTCCTCTCTCCCTACAAAAGTAGCAAAGAACACCATCCTTCTTGGTGATTGCCTTCTTAGGATCCAAAGTGTTAGAAGGACCTGCTCCTTCAGAATTGCCTTTGTTGTTGGAAGGACCAGCAACTTCTGAATTGCCTTTATGGGTATAAGTTTTCATCTTCTTACCCTTGTCACTAGCAGAACTAAAAGCATAAAGAGCAATATGTCCTTTATCTTTCTTCAATTTCTCTTCCTCTGCCACCAACCTTGCAATCGGGTCATTAACGGACCAGGTTTCATCTTGGGAACTATAATTGGTCTTGATAATCCCAAAATCGGGAGGAAGAGTGTTTAGAGCTTGATGGACAATGCAAGCGGTAGGAATTTCAACATTGAGAGCCCGAAGCTTTGTTTGCAAATCAACCATCCTCGAACATAATCTCTAACTCCACCAGAACCATCATACTTCATAGTAAAAGTGTTTGCATATGTGTCCCTATCTCAAAGCATTAGGCGACACACGGTTTCTAGCCATCAAAGCTTCCATCATTTGCCTAGCATTGCGGTCTGCGGGCAAACCACTTTTCAAGTGTTCTGAATGGAAACGCTTCATGGATAGCAAGCAAATTCTATTGCTCTTTTCCCATGCAGCAAAATTTGCTTTTTGAGCCTCTGTACTCTCGGCGCTTAAAACTGCCGGCCGATCGATAGTAAGAGCCATATGAACATCTGCCATCTCCATAGCAAACAGAAAATCCTCTCTCCATCTCTTAAAATTCGAACCAGCAAGAACCTCAATGGTGACGGAGTTACCATTTACAAAAAAGGTGACTGAAAGACAAGCAGTATATATAATTAGCATCATGTGAGTATTGTGTAACTTGACGCACAAGTACACATCCAGAGAGTTACATGCAAAATCACATAATCACCTTTGGGCAGAATACATGACAAGCAATTGTACACTCCCCACATGATAAGGGTTATGAGAATATATTCCAATCTTCGTGAATTCATCACCTTTGGGCATATGAACCATTAGGATCGGTCACTCCTCCACCACACTATCATGTATCCCTCCATGAACTAATACACAATTACCTCCTTTGGGAGTATAACTATGCATTAGACCAGGAGACATCCCAATTAAATATACAAGATCGAAATTTCTCAAATTCAATCAAGTGTGCCACTTTGGCGGTCACAACTTAATTGAATCCTTGAAACTCTCTCATACCAGGGATATAAAATTTTCATCTCACATACATCATATACATGTGATTTAACTTTAGTGATAGGGGCATCATATCACTCAAATCACATGCCATGCTAATTACATTGCCTTATTCATTAATAAAATACAATAAAGTTTAATTTTTATTAATGAATCACACTTTTATAATGTTTATGTGATAACATACCTGTATCCCGGCACCTGTATTTTCTAAATCACAGAAAAATACAAGAAAAATACGCAAAAAATACACTAAAAAGCACGTATTTAGGGTTTTGCATGTATTTTCACATCCATAAAAGCATCAAATATATAAAATAAATATATCACGAGATAGGAAATCTCCATACGAGTCCATCGCCGCAGGCCACGCGCGAATCGGAGCCTCCACGCGCCCGCACGCGCCACCTGAGTGCGCGGCGCGTGGAGCCCACGCGCGGGCGTCAAAAGCCGGTCA
The DNA here is from genome assembly GCA_014182375.1 of Eucalyptus virginea. Lineage (NCBI taxonomy): Eukaryota > Viridiplantae > Streptophyta > Magnoliopsida > Myrtales > Myrtaceae > Eucalyptus > Eucalyptus virginea. The sequence goes on from CM024519.1 coordinate 25,425,731, forward strand.
AAACCGGTCCGACCGGTTCCCGGTCCGACCATCCGGTCCCACCGCCCGGTCCGACCGGTTGACCGGTTCGGTCAACGAGTGACCGGGTCGGGTCGGGTCCTCGGTCGGGTCGGGTCGGGGTCGGGGTCGGGGTCAAACGCCAATCGGGTCGGGTCGGGTCGATGACGTCATCGTGACGTCAGCGTGTGCGGAATTCGAATCCGGATCCGGATCCGGGTCGCTGACGTCATCGTGACGTCAGCGCCCCGCGCGTGGGAGCGCGTGAGGGGCGCGTGGGCGCGCGTCTTCGACGCCCGGCGGGGCGTGGCCGCGCGTGGGGGCGCGTGGGGCCTCCCCCGGTGACGCGCCACCCACGGTTTTGCTCGCCTCATCGAGCCCAGTCCAAATTTGTGATTTAATTGTATTTTTATTGAACGAAAAGTCTCGAAAATCACAAATTAGGGCAAGATCCGTACTAATTAGGGCTAATCCGTACAGATTATGGCAAAATCAATTTCATTCGTGTTCTAGGGTTATGGAGGCTTTGATACCACATGTTAGACGCAAATTGTGTAAACCCCAAGATCTCCATAACTAGAACAAGAACGTGCATTATTGAGTAGAAAGAATTGACTTACCTGTTTTGGGATCCATTGTTCTTGAAGCGGAAGCGGAAACACAATGTTCCACGCGCAAGTCCTTCTCCTCTATTGCCCTCCGTATCACTCAATGAGGCGGCCCCTCACGTGCAGCGTTAGGTAAACGCCCCTTAGGTGAGGATACGGGTGAGAATTAGGGTTAGAGGAGAGACTTGAGCACTATTTATAGAGTTTCCAGCCAGTCCCTCATTCATTACGGGCCAGGCTCAACTCGCCCACACTAGCCACCCCATATTAGACTAATTAAGAAACCTTCTATCTCACCTTAGACCAATCCCCGTAAAACGGTAAACGTTAAACGGTAAATTACAATATCAATTAATATAGTCCACATTAGGAAAACTCTTACAGTCTCTGGTCGGCAGCTAGAATGAAGCGAGATGGCGGTGCAGCGAGGTGGTGCAAGCGGCAGGCATCGAGTAACAAGAACGAGGCTGTGAGGGTTTGGATGAAGATGACTCTTTGATGAAGATGCTGATGGACCAACGGAATTGTGTGCAGTGAGGGAAAAATGAGAGACGGTCCCCCTTCTATGCTTCGGCTTCTCCGCCTGTTGACTATCTTGGTCAAGTTTTCTTCAAAGTTCGTGGCAGCAGAAGGAGGAAATAGCTCCGTGGATTCGTGTCTTTGGCGTGAGAAGTCTTCACCTGTTCATGACACCTTGCAAGTTAATGCAAGGACGTGGCTGAATTCGATGGTCAAGGTCTCCGTTTGTTGGCAAGCTGAGGAGAAGTGAATGGGGTTGACGTGGCCACGGGTGGTGAATCTCAATTCACCAAGTCCATAGCTCGAAAAACTAAGTAGCTGGTGCGGTAGAGACATGACGATGAGTGGCGTCGTGGGGATGTGATGAGGCTCGATGGTTCGGTGAGATAACGATGGTGGCGATATGGTGGCCGTGGGTGGTGCTAACAACATAGTCTGATGACAAGCTTGTTGACACGGCATGGATCGTTAAGTATTCGAAGCTCAGGCGAAGTCCAGATATCAAACAAGCAAAGTCTGGATGTCACAGTTATAAGTAGGACAAATACAAATATCAGCCTTGTTTATATTTAATCCATATGATGTAGGTGGAGTTTCCTCCACAAAAATAAAAATAAAAAACATGGCTATTTTTCTTAGTAGACTTAGCATGGGCCTCACTCTTTCTTCCTACGTGATTTGTGTGGTCCTTTTCGTGTTGTAGTTGATGGGTTATTCTATGGTCTCTAGAAGATATCGTGTCCTTATAATTTTTTAGCATTTAATTGAAATACAAACAAATTTTGCCGTTCAACAAATCTTAACATGGATGGTTGTGATTTTTTATTTTTAACTCAAATGTTAAAATGTAGAGAAGGCATGGTGCCTCCTTGGACCTTAGATTCACCTTTAATTGGCATAGTCTATTAGAGAATGATTGTTTCACTGAGGACTTCTTGTCATTGGAAAATGTTTTCAAGAAATTCAAATCAGCTAAAGTATCCCATTTTTATAGCGTTTTTTTTTTTTTTGTGTTAAAGAAAAGTTGAAAATTTTGATTTCATGGTAATTGGTAAAGTATCACACAAAAGGCAACTTGTATTGTTAAAAATGATATATGTAATGCAAATAATAATTAACCAGAGTCAATATCTTATCTGTCTCTTCTCTAATACATCAAAATGACAAGAACCACAAAGAAATTAGGAAATACATTATAGAATTTTATTCACAAAATATTTTGGATGGTTGTTCTTTTTGGAAATGCAGTAGAGCATTGACATTAATGAAGTATATTCAAAAGACAATAGACATGATTTGTCAAAAAATGATTTTTTTCTTATAAAAAAGGAAGTCTTTTTTTTTCAATCACTTCTTATTGATCTAAGTAGTTTAGGTCATCCAAATGCTCAAAAGTCTGAAACTACTTTTTCCGAAGGTGGTTTCTCATAAGAGAAGCTTACTTGATTCTATTTGGTAACATATTATGTGACAATCCCTGGATCTCATATACCTTGATTTCACTTAACTAGTTTGTACTTCAAGAATTATATATAAAAATAAAAATAAATAGATTCCAATCAAGCAAAGACATAAGAAACTAAGCTACTCGGCTCTATTTGTTATAAACTTGGTTTCTTTATTTACACGTGGGGAAGATGAGATTGAGAGGGGAATTTCTACAAAAAACACTATATATCACGAACACTAACTATTCCGCCTCTCATTTGTTATGTACATGTTGTTAAACAACTAAAACCAAAAATCCTCCCACACGTTCAGCACCTCTCTGCACCTCCTACTCCGCAGGATTACCACCCTGCCCCGGCCCATCAGCATACAGCTGCAAGGGTCCCACCAACTGTCCATCAACCCGAGTGTAAAGGGCCACGAAGACCATATAAGCCGGTCCCGTAGGCGCCCCTGTATCTATTGTCAAACACGAGGTGCATTTGACAAATACGACTCCCGGAAATGGCGGTCCTGGAAGTCCTCTTGCCGCCAAACAAAGTCGGCGGGGAGCCATAAAGGATGGTCGTCGTGGCAGCAGGCGGGGTAGGCGGCGCAGTGAGACATCTTCTACTCGAAGAAACAACATAATAACAAGTGTGAGTTTTTAAAATAAAAACTCAGCAAGTGGGCGGTTAGTCCTAACTTGGATTGGCCAAAAACAGTGCAAATAAGTAAACAAAGTCATCAAATTATTGAATCCACAGAAACCTAGCTGCAACAATCACCCAGGGGAAGACGACACTCCACCCTGAACCCCCTCGCACCCAACCTGGCATCACGAGGTCCCCTGAGAAGTTGTTCAACCCTTCTCAAACCTCTGGAGAGAACACCATTACTTCTTTTCATCCCTCTCCAGGCATCCCGACACCCGGGGTCTCACATTAGCTCATTAGCCAATCATACATTCACAGTTCCACCTTGTTGCAGCACCAACAATCTCAGGCAATTAAGAATCCAATACAAAACACAACAACTAACACATATACTCGGATCAAACAACTTATGAACAAAAGGAGCAGTTTTGTTCGGAGACATAAAAAGTACATCAATCCTTGTCAGAATATTACGAAATTTTGACACGTTATTAATAAGACCTAGAGGAACAAATCTCAAGAAGAACACTAAGTCAGATTCCATAGGCATCGAGGGTAAAACTTCGATTTTCTTCCTACCCAACATTCTGGAAAATTCCAGATTTCACATTTTTGTAGGAAAATTAGTTCGAGGGTCATTCTTTGTTCGTTTTCTCTGAATTTTGGATATGTTATTCATGAAGATGTGCTCTAAAACTTTCATCAAGGGTTCGAAATCAAATTGTGGTCAGATAATTACAGAAAATTTAAAATGTCGCCTGAGGTCACACTGATTTTCACAAAAACAGTTCACTAGTTCACAAAACTCCTCCTATATATTAATTAGATTGAATTCAGCGCATTGGTAATTTGAAGCTACACTCCCCACTTCAAGATTTTCAAAGATTGGTTTTAAAAGAATTGATACAGAATTTCAAATATGAAAGCACCGTACATTTTCTTAAAACAAATGAGGCCGGTGCCTTAGTAAGTAAAACTTCAAATACGGATTGAGATTTTTCTTACTCAAATCAAATCAATGGCCGAATTCTTCAAGATTTCATAATCATAAACTCTGTTTTGGATGAAGTCCAAAGAAATCAAAACCAGATATGAAAAATCCGAACATTTCCTCAACCCTTTAGCCTCAAAACAGTCTCAATCACTCAATAAATCATCATTCAGCATCAAAATCCAACAATCCAGCCTATCAATGCACTTTCTAAGACAGCAATAGCACTACACAAAACTCCTCAACGCTAACAAATTAACAGCTCCAGAAACATCACAACTCACAGCAACAGCACTACACAAAACTCCTCAACGCTAACAAATTAACAGCTCCAGAAACATCACAACTCTCTGGGTACAGCGACCCGCTGCTCGAGGAAGGTTGAACCCAGAAAAAGGAGTTGAAGAAATCGTGTAACAAAACAAGAATAGAGGACGCATGCGCAGATGGCTCCCTCTGCTTTACCCATCGAACAACAAACAGCTTCCCATCTACCGATTTCAACCAAGAACAGGGCTTTACTAACCATCCCCTGCACCCCCAATCGCAGCTACCTAACCCTAAACCCACATGCAGCACCCAGCGGCCCAAATCGGGACACGAGACTACAAGAACAGCCCACTTGCATGTATCCTTCGACAACGGAAGGGAAAGGAGGCGTCGGGCGGCTAAGCTTCACAGCCGGCGTCGAATCTTTGATCAGAACTGAGCAGCAACGATCTGCTACTTGATGATGGCGCCGGTCGAGAGGGGCTGAGATGGGTTGGCTCGGTGGAGACGAACAGAGGCGAGAGGAAAAGAAGGAGATGTGTTTCGGTAGAGAAAACGCGGATGGGTTTGTTCGTTTGAGAGAGAGAGAGAGAGAGAGAAAAGAGATGTGTGTAATCCCCCCCCTTTCTTCGACACATCTGGACGCTACGTGGGTAGAGCAAAACAAACGTTTCAAATTTTAATTTTTTTTTTTTTTTCTAACACATGGGGGAGAAGTGGTGGGGTTTCGTACACTCTTGCTTTACGGAGAAAAGTCTTTTGACCAAATATTCCTTCTTAAGTTTTGATTTATTTTTCTAGGTTATTACTATTTTATTTTATTATTTACATATATACATATACATATACATATATATATATAAAGTCTTTAATACGCTTAATCTACTAATGAAATTTTTGGGCGTCACAAATTCTTCCCCTCTTAGGAAATTTCATCCTCGAAATTATATACTAACTAAATAAATGTGGGTATCGTTGACGAATTTCTTCTTCTCTTTCCCATGTCGCTTCTTCGAGGCCATGATGTTGCCATAACACCTTAACTAATGGAATCACTTTTGTCCTCAACACTTGCTCTCGTCGTCTCAAAATTTGCACAGGTTCTTCTGTATAATTCACGTTTTGATCCACCTCAATGGTCTCATAGTCCAATACGTGAGTAGGGTCGGGATGATATTTTCTTAGCATGGAAACATGAAACACGTCATGTATGCCTGCTAACTTTGGGGGTAATGCTAATCTATAGGCTACTTCCCCAATCCTATCAAGTATTTCAAATGGTCCAATAAAACGGGGACTCAACTTGCCCTTTTTACCAAATCTCGACACGCCTTTAACCGGTGAGACTTTGAGAAAAACTTTATCTCCCACAACAAATTCCAAAGGCCTTCTGCGTTTGTCTGCATAACTATTCTGCCGACTTTGGGCAGTCCTTAGTCGCTCCTTAATAGTTTTCACAGCATCTACTGTAACTTGGACTAATTCCGGCCCGGTTAATCTTCGTTCGCCTACCTCATTCCAGCATACTGGAGTTCTACAGGCTCTCCCATACAGTGCCTCAAATGGGGCAGCTCCAATACTTTGCTGAAAACTATTATTATACGCAAATTCCGCCAAAGGCAATTTTTCATCCCAGTTTCCTTTAAAATCCAACACACAGGCTCTTAGCATGTCTTCCAAAATTTGGATTACCCTTTCAGATTGTCCGTCAGTCTAAGGATGAAAGGCTGTACTAAACTAGAGCTTAGTCCCTAAAGCAACTTGTAAGCTCTGCCAAAGTTTCGAGGTAAATCTTGGGTCCCGATCAGAAGTGATAGTCACGGGAACACCGTGTAGACGGACAATTTGTCTCGCATATATTTCTGCGTACTTATCAATTGAATAATCTGTTCGAACTGCTATAAAGTGAGCAGATTTGGTCAGATGATCCACTACTACCCATATCGAATCATATCCACTAGAGGTCCTTGGGAGTCCTTGCACAAAGTCCATAGTAACATGCTCCCATTTCCATTCTGGAATATCTAGGGGTTTCAATAGCCCAGCAGGCTTTTGATGTTCAGCTTTCACTTGTTGACAAGTCAAGCATTGAGAAACAAACCTAGCGATGTCATTTTTCATACCATTCCACCAGTAGTGTTGCCTCAAATTTCGGTACATTTTTGTACCTCCGGGGTGGATGCTATAAGCACTCTTATGTGCCTCTGACAATATCTCCCTCCTAAGTTCCTTATCTTTTGGCACACAAAGACGTCCTCGATATCTGACAATTCCGTCCTCAGACAACTGAAATCCCTCCTTACTTCCACTTTGCACTTCATCCCGAATTTTTAACAATCTCGGGTCCGACTGTTGTAGGATTTGTATTCTTTGGATCACCCGCGGTTCAATTCTCAAAGTTGCCAATACACCTGAAAGGTGATCTACCTCTAATCTAAATTCGGAGTTGGCAATAGTCTCTAAAAGATTCCATTCTTTCACCCTTAAATGTGTCATACTCACAGCTGACTTACGACTAAGGGCATCTGCCACTTTATTAGCTTTTCCTGGATGGTACACTATCTCGCAATCATAATCCTTAAATAACTCCATCCATCTTCTTTGCCTCATATTTAACTCCTTTTGCGAAAATAAATATTTCAAACTTTTATGGTCGGTGTAAATTTCAAATTTCTCCCCATATAAATAATGACTCCAGATTTTTAATGCGAGAATAATCGCAGCCAACTCTAAATCATGGGTAGGATAGTTCTTTTCATAAGGTTTCAGTTGTCTCGATGCATAAGCTATGACCTTTCCATGTTGCATCAAGACACAACCGAGTCCTTGATGGGAAGCATCACTATACACCGTGAATCCACCAGATCCTGAAGGTATAGCTAAAACTGGTGCCGAGGTCAATCTTCTTTTAAGTTCCTAAAAACTTTGTTCACACTTATCATTCCATTCAAATTTCACACTCTTCTTAGTTAAGTGGGTTAAGGGACTTGCAAGTCGTGCGAATCCTTCTATGAACCTTCGATAATACCCTGCAAGCCCTAAGAAACTCCGAATCTCTATCGGTGTAGTGGGTCTTGGCCATTCAACTACGGTCTCAATCTTCGCTGGGTCCACTGTTAATCCTTTTTCCGACACTACATGACCCAAAAATGTTACTTGGTCTAACCAGAACTCACATTTACTAAATTTGGCATATAATTTGTGTTCTCTAAGGGTCTGTAGCACAATTCGTAGATGTTTCTTGTGCTCTTCTGACCCTTTTGAATATACCAAAATGTCATCTATAAAAACAATCACAAATTGATCCAGATAAGATATAAATATCCTATTCATCGATCCATGAAAGCAAAGGGTGCATTGGTCGGACCAAAGGGCATAACTAGAAATTCATAATGCCCATATCGAGTCCTAAAAGCTGTTTTGGGGACGTCTTCCTCTCTAACTTTTAATTGATGGTACCCAGACCTCAAATCAATTTTTGAAAAGACCGAACTACCAGCTAGTTGATCAAATAGATCATCAATCCTTGGTAGGGGGTATTTATTCTTAACTGTAACTTGGTTCAATTTCCTATAATCAATGCAAAGACGCATTGATCCATCCTTCTTTTTCACAAACAGGACTGGTGCCCCCCATGGAGATACACTCGGTTTTATAAATCCCTTATCCAATAATTCTTGCAGCTGGATTTTTAGCTCCTTCAATTCTGTCAAAGACATCCGATATGGAGCTTTTGATACAGGTTCCGTCCCTGGAAGTATCTCAATAGCAAACTCAACCTCTCTGTCTGGGGGTAATCCAGGGAGTTCTTCCGGAAAGACATCAGGAAATTCACGTACTACACTAATTTCCTCTAGCTTCGCCTCTTCCTTTTCTTGATCCTTAACCATTGCTAAATATCCTTGACATCCCCCATCTAAGAGTCTATGTGCTTCCATTACCGAAATAAAAGTCACAGAGTGAGTCAGTTTGTTTCCCAGGAACTCATAATGAGGTTCGTTAGAGGGGTTAAACTGAATCCTTTTTCTATAACAATCTACAATGGCTCGCTGCTTACTAAGCCAGTCCATGCCTATAATGGTGTCATAGTCATACATACCTATTTCTACCAAATCGATAGAATGTGTCCTTCCCCCTATTGAGATTTCGCAATTTTCACAAACTAATGTAGACAATACTTCATCCCTTAATGGTGTGGAAACACAGAGAGGTGTTACAAGAGGTGTCACTTCTAGATTGTGTAATCGCCTATATCTTTCAGCAATGAAGGAATGGGTCGCGCCCGGATCAGATAATGCATAAGCCTTTTGATCATTCAAGGAAATCGTACCTGTGATAACGGTCTCGGAAGCTTCCGCTTCCTCCTGAGTCATTGCATACACTTTTCCTTTTGCTGGCGGTCTTTGCGTCTTTCCCGGTGGAAGTGTTCCCCTCGGGCGTGGCAGCGCGTGATGCAACTGATTATTGTTGACTTGTTGTCTCCCTTGGGGACATTCTCTTTTGAAATGACCCTCCTGTCCACACTTATAACATCTCAAGGGATCGAGGCAAGGCCCTGGTCCATGTCGCCGGTTACATCGTGGACATAAGTTGTTCTGAAATATAGCCCGATTCACGTATTGTCCCTTGCTTGTCCCTCCAGAACTTTCATAAACGGGCCTTTTCTTGGAACTCCAAGGTGTATCCCAAGATGGAAAAGGTCGCTTGCCGCTACGCACATCCCTTGTGGCTCCTTGCAGCCCCAATCTGACCTTTTCCTTATCCTCCATCTCTTCTCTAATAAGTTCTTGCTCGACCCATTGGGCTCGAGCATACCCTTCATTATAGTCCCTTATACCCAAAGGCACTAACTGCTTCCTAATATTAGTCCTTAGGCCATTCAGAAACCTCTTTGCTTTATCCTCGGGATCCTCAATCAACTTAGGAGCATACCTAGAAAGTTCTGAAAATTTTGCCTCGTATTGATCCACAGTTAGTTCCTCTTGACTCAGTTGAACAAACTCAGTAATCTTTCGATCCTTTGTACACTCAGAAAAATGTTTCTTGTAAAAAGCTTTCACAAACCCATCCCATACCATCTCCGTACCTGTTGGAAATATGATATCCTTCGATGCTCTCCACCAATACATGGCGTTCCCTTCCAACTGATATTCAGCAAGTGTTATCTTATCTTGGTCATTGCAACCAAGCAATTTGAAAATTCTTTCCATACTATCAATCCACTGCTCCGCTTCCTCAGGACGTCCCATTCCCGAGAATTTTAGTGGTTTTAATTTTAGGAACTGCTCTACCAGTCCCTGGGTGCGATGCTCCGCCAGAAGTGGCTGTTGGGGTGGCGGCAGAGGTGGTTGTTGCAATGGAATTTGGGCCTGTCTCTCCACCAAATTCCCCAAAGAAACCAAAGCTTGCAACACATCCTCCATCCTCGGCCTTGTCCCTGATGCAGCTGCCCCTGACTCAGTCGCTTCTCTCCTCGGCGGAGATGAGCTCCTCGATCGCACCATCTTTCTCCTAAACTTTCTGCACATTACCCACATTAGGGGTTAGAGGTTTATGCTATTAGTTAAAAGTAACGTAATATTCTCACGTTACTCAAACCACACAGTCATAAGACTAACTGCTCAAAGCAATAATTGTCCCAATTTACATGGACAATCATGTCTAAACACTCAGGTACACTAGCATTCATCTAAAATTCTAAACCTTATCACTCCAAATAAAACCAAGCTCTGATACCACTCAATGTGACAATCCTTGGATCTCGTATACCTTGATTTCACTTAACTAGTTTGTACTTCAAGAATTATATATAAAAATAAAAATAAATAGATTCCAATCAAGCAAAGACATAAGAAACTGAGCTACTCAGCTCTATTTGTTATAAACTTGGTTTCTTTATTTACACGTGGGGAAGATGAGATTGAGAGGGGAATTTCTACAAAAAACACTATATATCACGAACACTAACTATTCCACCTCTCATTTGTTATGTACATGTTGTTAAACAACTAAAACCAAAAATCCTCCCACACGTTCAGCACCTCTCTGCACCTCCTACTCCGCAGGATTACCACCCTGCCCCGGCCCATCATCATATAGCTGCAAGGGTCCCACCAACCGTCCATCAACCCGAGCGTAAAGGGCCACGAAGACCATATAAGCCGGTCCCGTAGGCGCCCCTGTATCTATTGTCAAACACGAGGTGCATTTGACAAATACGACTCCCGGGAAATGGCGGTCCTGGAAGTCCTCTTGCTGCCAAACAAAGTCGGCGGGGGAGCCGTAAAGGATGGTCGTCGTGGCAGCAGGCGGGGTAGGCGGCGCAGTAGACATCTTCTACTCTGAAGAAACAACATAATAACAAGTGTGAGTTTTTAAAATAAAAACTCAGCAAGTGGGCGGTTAGTCCTAACTTGGATTGGCCAAAAACAGTGCAAATAAGTAAACAAAGTCATCAAATTATTGAATCCACAGAAACCTAGCTGCAACAATCACCCAGGGGAAGACGACACTCCACCCTGAACCCCCTTGCACCCAACCTGGCATCACGAGGTCTCCTGAGAAGTTGTTCAACCCTTCTCAAACCTCTGGAGAGAACACCATTACTTCTTTTCATCCCTCTCCAGGCATCCCGACACCCGGGGTCTCACATTAGCTCATTAGCCAATCATACATTCACAGTTCCACCTTGTTGCAGCACCAACAATCTCAGGCAATTAAGAATCCAATACAAAAGACAACAACTAACACATATACTCGGATCAAACAACTTATGAACAAAAGGAGCAGTTTTGTTCGCAGACATAAAAAGTACATCAATCCTTGTCGTAATATTACGAAATTTTGACACGTTATTAATAAGACCTAGAGGAACAAATCTCAAGAAGAACACTAAGTCAGATTCCATAGGCACCGAGGGTAAAACTTCGATTTTCTTCCTACCCAACATTCTGGAAAATTCCAGATTTCACATTTTTGTAGGAAAATTAGTTCGAGGATCATACTTTGTTCGTTTTCTCTGAATTTTGGATATGTTATTCATGAAGATGTGCTCTAAAACTTTCATCAAGGGTTCGAAATCAAATTGTGGTCAGATAATTACAGAAAATTTAAAATGTCGCCTGAGGTCACACTGATTTTCACAAAAACAGTTCACTAGTTCACAAAACTCCTCCTATATATTAATTAGATTGAATTCAGCGCATTGGTAATTTGAAGCTACACTCCCCACTTCAATATTTTCAAAGATTGGTTTTAAAAGAATTGATACAGAATTTCAAATATGAAAGCACCGTACATTTTCTTAAAACAAATGAGGCCGGTGCCTTAGTAAGTAAAACTTCAAATACGGATTGAGATTTTTCTTACTCAAATCAAATCAATGGCCGAATTCTTCAAGATTTCATAATCATAAACTCTGTTTTGGATGAAGTCCAAAGAAATCAAAACCAGATATGAAAAATCCGAACATTTCCTCAACCCTTTAGCCTCAAAACAGTCTCAATCACTCAATAAATCATCATTCAGCATCAAAATCCAACAATCCAGCCTATCAATGCACTTTCTAAGACAGCAGCACTACACAAAACTCCTCAACGCTAACAAATTAACAGCTCCAGAAACATCACAACTCATAGCAACAGCACTACACAAAACTCCTCAACGCTAACAAATTAACAGCTCCAGAAACATCACAACTCTCTGGGTACAGCGACCCGCTGCTCGAGGAAGGTTGAACCCAAAAAAAGGAGTTGAAGAAATCGTGTAACAAAACAAGAATAGAGGACGCATGCGCAGATGGCTCCCTTTGCTTTACCCATCGAACAACAAACAGCTTCCCATCTACCGATTTCAACCAAGAACAGGGCTTTACTAACCATCCCCTGCACCCCCAATCGCAGCTACCTAACCCTAAACCCACATGCAGCACCTAGCGGCCCAAATCAGGGACACGAGACTACAAGAACAGCCCACTTGCCTGTATCCTTCGACAACGGAAGGGAAAGGAGGCGTCGGGCGGCTAAGCTTCACAGCCGGCGTCGAATCTTTGATCAGAACTGAGCAATAACGATCTGCTACTTGATGATGGCGCCGGTCGAGAGGGGCTGAGATGGGTTGGCTCGGTGGAGACGAACAGAGGCGAGAGGTAAAGAAGGAGATGTGTTTCGGTAGAGAAAACGCGGATGGGTTTGTTCGTTTGAGAGAGAGAGAGAGAGAGAGAGAGAGAAAAGAGATGCGTGTAATCCCCCCCCCTTTTCTTCGACACATTTGGACGCTACGTGGGTAGAGCAAAACAAACGTTTCAAATTTTAATTTTTTTTTTCTAACACGTGGGGGAGAAGTGGTGGGGTTTCGTACACTCTTGGGCTGCGTTTGGTAGTCCGGATTTGAGTCTGGATAGGATAATTTGTTATCCTATCCAATGTTTGGGAATGTCCATCGGATCGGACAAACCCGGATACATTCGGATAAAACGGCGGATAAAAAATCCGGGGGAGGGGGTGGGATAAGCCCGGATTGGATAAGAATTTTTTTTTAAGGAAAGAAAGAACTTAACAAAAAGAGAAGATATCATAAGCATCTACGTCAAATGGATGCCTCCGCCTTTCCGATCTTCCACTTCTTCTCCCATTTTTTTTATTAATTGAATTTTCTATTTTTTAATTTTATAATTTAATTGAATATCATATTTATTTTTTAATCTTATCCCGGGTGCGCCAAACACTGATATGATTAGATATGTCCCGCCTTTATTATCCAGGATTTAATATCCTACTTTATCCTATCTTATCCCGATAATTATCCCGACGACCAAACGTAGCCTTGCTTTACGGAGAAAAGTCTTTTGACCAAATATCCCTTCTTAAGTTTTGATTTATTTTTCTAGGTTATTACTATTTTATTTTATTATTTACATATATACATATACATATACATATATATATATATAAAGTCTTTAATACGCTGAATCTACTAATGAAATTTTTGGGCGTCACATATTAAATAGTGTCTGATTCTATTCTTTTGCTCCTCTCTATTCGGTAACTTTTTTGTTCTTGGAAATAAATTTATTCCCGAAAATAGATTTGTAACAAAATTAAAAAGTAGAAAAAGTTGCTTTTTTATTCCCAGAAACAATACCGAAATCAAGCCAAATTATGTTTTTTTTTCTTTATTTTTGTTTCTTCTTTTTCCTTTTCTTTTATATTCTTCTTCCTATAGTCGTTTACAAAAATATAATAACATTATTAAAAATTTAAAGAAAATTTCAAAAATATAATGAAATTATAACACGAAATTATATTAAAAATAATAAAATTACAAAATTACAAAATATAAAATATAATTAAAATATAATAAAATTATAACACAAAATTATATTAAAATATAACAAAATTACATAGTTAAATTATATTTAAAATATGATAAAATTATATAACAAAATAAAAAAAAAACTATGATAAATAATTAAGAAATAAAATTGTATAATAAATTTATTTAAAGATTAAAAGAGTAAAGTATATTTAAAGTATTACAAAATTAAAAGAAATTCTAAGTCACAAAAAAATTTAAAAGTCATACAAAATACATTTTATTTCGGAAATATAAATTTTTAATAGTTATCAAAAATTTTCAAATGATTAGAAGGTTGTCCAGGAAATAAACTAGAATAAAATTATTTATGAGAATAAATTATTTTTAGAAATAGGGTGGTTACAAAAAAAAGCACTAGGAACTCGGGGGTTGTCCTAGCTGCACCGATTGCCACGTGTCAGCCTCCCGGTTCGTCAACTACCTCTCTCCCACCGACCGGAGCTTCACTTTCTGAGACCAGTAAGAAAAAACTCATCGACCATCATGACGCCGTCTCTGCACCGCCTCACCTCCTCCATTGCCACTACTTTAGCCCCTCCTTCACACGCTCTTTCCCCTCCAAAACCACCGAACCAAAAGCTGCAAACCCTCACACCTCGTGACGACAAGCACCATGGACGCCTTCACCTCCGAAACGGCATTGCTCGCAGAGACGCCGTTTTTCTCTCGCTCCTCTCTCTCTTGCCCTCCCTCTCTCGGCCTGAACCAGCAGCTGCATTCTCCATCGGAATCTGTACGCTCTTCTCTCTTACGATTTGAATTGAGCGAAGGCTTTTTGTTGATTGCAGCTGCTTAAAGTTTCAAATTCTATCCGTAATTCTCGAGAAACGTGAAAATTCAGCAGGACCGAAGGAGTGGCTGAAAGAGCAGAAGAAGAAGTCCTCCAAGTTTCTCTTGGCTCCGATTGATGCCTCTCGAGAGAGCCTGCGCGCGGCTTACCTCATTCTCAGTTCGGTTGGGTCGTTGATTTGTTATCCTGTTGCTTTAGAAGGTTGATTTCCTGCTTATTTGAGTCGAAAAATCTGTTGTAGTTAAGGCTCCTGAGAGTACGAGTGATGATTTGGAGGAAATTCAGAGGTTGTTTAGGTCAGCTGCTAGGGACTGCGTTGCAGAGGACAGAAATTCGTTCGTTGCTTTTCAAGCCAATACAGGAGTAGAGGTTTGTCCTGTAGCCCGTTAATCCTGCTTTTCGTTTGAAGATTTTAGATGTTTGTCCTAAGTAATTGATGGATAACTGTGGTAGGTGCTATGACAATTTTGCCTCCAATTTATCCAAATCGTGAGCTTAATTGATGCACTGAACAGGTCTGCACATTCAAGTTGATTGTGAAGAATGCAGCTTCTTTGCTTGCTGATAAGGACCCTGTAAAGTTAGGAGCTGAAGCTATGCTTGATCATCTTATTAGGTACCTTATCTTTTCAGGTTTGGCAGTGGCTTCTTTTTTAGTGAGTATGAAAATACTAGACTAATTGTGCGTAGGAAACTAAAAGAATGTGATGATCAAATTTTAGCTCTTCCACCTATCATTCTCAACTGGATGACTTGTGTTACAAGCGAATTCAGATTCCCCACACTTGATTGTCATGAAAAGTTGTGCACCACCATATGGGACAACATTTATAGGAGAGATAGGCATTAGAGTAAACAGAAACAGTTCTTAATTCAGTTGGTTTTCTGTAGTCTATCTTAGAAACATCTATTTTTGAAAGGTCTGATCTTATAGCTTTTGTTGCATGTGACTATCTTCTTGGAAGATCAAAGCTCCAACAGACCAGGAAGATACTCTCTCTACATTTGGTGCTCCAAATGACTGCAAAAATTGATACATTTACTCTAGCTGCTGATAAAAAGAAAAAAATGGTTATGACATGGTGGTCACTCTAGTTATGCTGTTTGTGGTCCAACCAATCTTGGTATGTGTCATTACTAGTCTCTGTGAACTGTCAGGATAATTACTGAATGACGTGGTGAGACATCAGTATTTTTTATTCAATATTTTATTATCCAATTTATGGGATCCATAGAAGATGTGGTTGGAATGGTTTGGTTAGGCATCCATAGTATCTTTGATGCATCACATTTAGAGGGCCGGGAACTCTATTTTGCATCAACAGCAGCGGTTATCAGCATCACCTTCTTTTACCAATAAATAAAAAGTACTTATGAAAAATAACAATATTTGACGTATCACTTAGTAGGTATACCATTTTAGCAGAAGTTAAAAGGATCTTTGGCATTTCTCTTCCCAAGAACCCTCTACCTATAAGCTATAACTTAGACATTGCACAGAACTCTTCAGGTGGAGATATGTCAAAAGATTATTGGATGAGCTAACTTCACTACTAGCAACGCAAATAACAAGTATTGAGAAATTGGCAGAAGTGTTGGCTTTCTGATCTCTAGTACGAGGCATATGGAGTCCTGTATATAGGAAATTTAGTTTTACATTTGGATGGCTCCTTAGCCCATGCCGTCGTCAAAGACTGGAAAAAGATTTGGAGCGGATGTCATACTTGTATAGAAGAACCAAACTAATCATACGCCAAAACAATAGGGGAGGTGGGAAGGAGAGCATCTGCCACCACCTAATTAGAAGATCTGCGCATGTTTAGGAACAGTTCTGTCTTTCTAATGTTTGAAGTGATCCATATGAATTGTATTGCGGTTCTTTTTCATGATTCGGTACTTTTGGTTCATTTTACCTTTTCTCTGTCTTCTTTTTACCTTCTGTAGATCTTTCTCATCTCTGAATGGTCTGACAAGCAAGAGTGATTTTCAAGACACTACCTATAGGTATGTCTCTCTCTCCAGAACACTAAATGCTGGCAGTATGAAAGTTAAGTTTGTTAGTCCTGAAAATCTGAAGGAGTTCTATATTTCTCAGCTTTTCTTAACAATACAACATGCTGCACATGCACATGCACGCACATGCACCCAGAGGCAGTTGTTGTCTTTGCCCTTGGATTTCTGCTCACAAGCCTACTCCTGGCATTTCTAGTCTGTTTGAATTCAGTATATTTTAAACAACTCTGCAGAATGCTTTAGTTAGCTGAAGATCTTCAAATTCACTGCATAAGCATTTTTTACAGTTTATTGATCTTTTGCTGCAGAGCGAGAGTTGCTGATGCGCTCACGGATACCATATCTTCTCTGGACAAATTCGAGCAGGGCATCAAGGATTGCCTTGAAATATGAGCATATGGTTCTATTCAGCATTAAGATCTCACTTGGAGCTTTCAGATTTAGCTTATGAATCTGATTGCAACACACAAAATAGTGGAAATCTAGAAGATGGTCCTCAGTGATTTTCATTGTTATTTGCGTGGGAGAGTAAAAACATGTACTTCCTTTTGATATGACTAACCATACCTTGGTATTGGAAGATCCCTTTCAATTTCTTATTTCATCAAATTAGCATGTACATGCTTCCCATTTTAAAGAATATTGTAACAATGACATGAAAAGAAACAGCCTACTTGCATAGTCTGCCACTTTTTGATTTTCCAATAAATTAAGAGATGACTATGTTTTCTGCTAGCGCCTCATTGCACCACTGGGCCAGGGGAAAGATTTTTCATGGTACATCATGTGATTTTACCCACATTGTAACAATTGTTCGTTTTGTTGCTTGGACCAGTGAGTTAATTATGTATTACTGTCTGCTTAAAAATGTGGTAAATTGACTATGAAGAATCAGAGGCAATTTCTGATGCATTTTTCCCAGACTTATTTTTAAACTCCTCTTTAATCCCTTTGTAGAAACACTTTATCAAAAGTTATTCAGTGAGATATTTGGCCTTAGACAGTGGTTCTGTTGTTTTCTAGGTAAAATAGACAGCAGTACTTACTGTCTGTGTTGGACGTATTGCACCTTTTCATTTCAGTATGACTGTTTGTTAACAATGTGATTCATAAGGAAAAAGCCTCACTTCATTCCATGTCATTTTTTCATGGAACTGATGAATATTAATGTAAATGCAATATCTTAAGGTATATGGATTTGTCTTGAATTTGTTTCTTACCTTGGGCGGATATATTGAAATAATGCAAGATATGCTAGATGTGCTGTTTACTTCTTAGTCATATTAAGTGATCTTCTTGATGGCTATGATTACTGAAGAATGGCATGAAAAAGGCGAGAATTTTGTTACTGAGACATGAATTTTAATCTCAAGTTGGCATCATCCAACTATAAGAACTGTTAGCAAGTTAGATTTTTCATTGCATTTGGAATTTTCTTTAGGTGGTAATTATCTAATGTTTTCCTCCTCTACAATGAAGTCACTCATTTGCTTTTCCGTTTGCCTTGTATATTGCTGGATCTAGTTGAAGAAAGTTAATGCCCTTTTGGTCTGTGGCGAATGATTTCTTTCTAATCGAAGTTTCTCAGTGATGTTAAAATTTTAGAGAAGCAGAAAAAGTATCGTGGTCTGTATATTTTATGCTCTAAATTGTGTTTCTCCATGACAAAGTGAGCATTTTCTAATTGCAACTTGGCTGTATTTTTATGGGGATGAGTCATGTAGCCAGAAACTGATCTCATGGTTGCAGTTCAATCAGGTTTTGCATTCCTACTTAAAGCTGCAAATAATGTCTATACTTTGGAGTCATTGCCTATAATTTATGTACCCCAAGTCTATCGCTAAAGACAATCTTCAGTTGGGTGAACCGAAAGCCTGCACCAAGTACAAGCGACGACATGGTGTTCCATCTTCAGGGTGGATATGTACTGACCGAGGCAAACTGCGAAGCTTGTTGAACAGGTTTAAGGGATCATGCATGAGCCCGAAGTTGGCATCTGGATCACCAATCTGTGAAAGCTTGACATCAGAAAACCCAAGAGATGGGAGTAGATGGTCTGGCCAGTCGCTGTAAAACTGGAAGGTGGAACTGGAGAGTGTGGTGGACGGTTTGTTCATGAAATCTGCTAAGAGGACCGTCTTTGTATAATTGCACTTGTCTGCAATCATCTTCAGTACTTGCATGGCATGTGATTGGGGAAGATAATAGAGTAATCCTTCCAAGACCCACACCGTGTTCCTCTCTGGCATGTACCCTGACTCCTGAAGCTTTTCCAGCCAGACATCATCCCTGATGTCAGCTGCTACTCTGGTCAAGGATTTTGCTATCACCTTTAATTCATAATGATCATCTGGGGATTCTAGTGCTGCCTTTATTAGGGCAGCCTTTACCTGCAGGACATCTGGAAAATCAACCTCAAAAACATCACTTTTGCTCAAGCAGCTTAGACGGTACGCCCTTGCATCCATTCCTGTATACATACTGTCAGTTAATAAAAATTCCCCCTCCAATTAATGCGAAACCACCTATGTCCACCATAATAGGTGGAAGCTTTATGCATGAATGCTTTGTTTTGAATTGATTCTCTTGTATATGGGGGTTCTTATTGCAAGAGTTAGGCATATTTCACCCTTTCATGGCAGTTGTAGGTATTCTCACCTCGCCGTGAGTACTTGATAAATTATTTTGTTGGTTCCTGGCAATCAGTAGTTCACAGCTCATTGTTTATGTGACTAGAATGTTTGCTATGGAAGCATACTACTTACAATGTTAAAGAAGGATTCATCAGTTCAAGACCTGAGTCGAGTGAAAAGTGATGTGGTCTATGCTTGCGGCCTAGGGCTAATACTCTGTACCTATCATTGTTTGACCCTCTTTAGAAACAGAATTCTGAGTTTCTCTCAAAACTCGTGAGCTTGGGGGATTTGGTGCAAATGAGAAAGTACTACATTGGAAATTGGAATGCGGAGAATAGAGTGGTTTACCAACCTGCACCGAGGAACACCACCTGCGCTGCTCCACCATCGAAAGAATTGACAACAGCTTCGAGTTTTGAATCAAACCATAACGTCCGGACTGCAAGGATCACTCCAGAAATTTCACGAGCATTGTTCGTGCAGTCTTTCTTTATCTTCTCATGGAGACTCCTCAGATATGTCTCTCCCGCAAGCACATCTGCGAAAGGATCGTTAATGACGTGCTTCCAAAGGGCTCTTCCTGCAGCCGTTTGGCATGCCGACTGCTGAAGGGAGTCCCATTCCTTTTCAATCCTCAAATGCAGTCCCTGGACCGCGTTGTCAAGCAGCAAGTCGGGGAGCTTGAATTCGATCGAGAACAGGTCCTCGGGTAGTCCATTCTCGTGATTTGACATTCTCTTGCAATCCTGTGAATCGTGAAAATACTAGTAGAAGCGAAGCGGAGGATATGTGCATGGTATATATAGAGAGGGTTTATGGGAGGGAGAAAGAAGAGTTGTTATGTAGGGATAAGAAAAGAGAGCCACACACAAAACCAACGTCTGAGAAGATGGCTCAAATCGTATCCTGCTTCTTTTTCCCTTGATGGAAAGGAAGGTAATGAGGTTGTCCACGAGAGCCACCATTTCATTCTATGCATAATGCCCTCAACCTGTCCCTTTGTTGAATAGGAAGAAAAAAGTAAAGGACTAAATGGCTCCACCAAAGAAAGGTCCTATTAACATCGGGTGGTGGCTCCCACTTCCTAAGAGAAGAGAAAGCCAAGTAAGTACAGTTGGTGGGTGCTAACTCTGTGGCCCAGGAAAGAAAGTCTTTCGTCATTTGTTTTGTTTGTTGTGGCACATCGCATCTGTTCAGCCTTGTGTTTCTAGTGGCTCTGATAGTGGCTGGTTCAACTGAGAAAAAACTCATATGATCTCCGGCACATTATTTTAGTTGTTGATTGGGGAGTCCTGCATTTTGGATCCAAATAAGACCCACATGATCAATGGCAGTGATAGATCATATTCATGTGGTCCAATGTTTAAACCAAAATCTCCTAAGCCACTAGTGGCAAAGAATCTTAGGTGGATAGGGTGTTTGGGAGCTTGTAATAGGGTTCCATTGGCCTAATTACACCTTACGAGAATAACTCGGTTGGTCTAGGAGAGGTTCTATCGCATGAGTTTTTTATACATATGATATGATATGGTAGATAGAACTAATTACAACATTAGATATTAATGAGATGTTTGTTTCTTTGAGCTGTTTAAAGTGGATAATGATGCATGAATGATTTAGTCAAATAGATCCACTTAGGTTATTATTATTGTGATTTTAGAGATTGAAGTGTCATTCATGAAGCTCGGTAGTATCGAGGCAAGCGTGATGGTACTGAATAGCCTGGTCACTTGGCGACTGCATGCTAAATAAATATCCATTTTGGGGACTACTCGAGTGCAACCGATGCCCCTGATAAATATTTGACAATGAACTCGTGGCTTAGGCTAATTTGAGTTGTCAATTTAGGTGTTTTGAAAAACTTTGATCCTTCATCAAATTGTTGAATGTTATATTATAAAGGATTTTGATCCTCTCGGTTAGATTTGTCAAAATGGGTCTTAAATTCATATATGATCTATTTAAAATATAAATGAGCTATAAATAGTCACTTATATCTTGGATCACATAATTGATTTCCTTTAAAAAGAAACCCATCTTGCAAAGAATATGTACCTTGAACTCCCCGCTTGCAATTGTTGATGATGGATGAAAACTTCGCATCTTCGGAATAAAGTTCTTTCATTGATTGAAATCCGAGGATCCTAGAGTCCTGAACAGCAAGCATAGAATATCTTCTCGACAAAGCATCTGCAACAACATTAGTGTGTCCGGGTTTATATTTTTAGACAAAAGAAAAGGATTGAAGAAATTATACCCTTTTTGCATGTCTAGAATTAAGCTTGTGTTGGTCGCCAATAAACTTAAGTGACTTATGATCAGAATGAAGGACAAATTGTTTTGGCCTCAAATAATGACTCCAATGATCAAGAGCTCGGACAGTGGCATAGAACTCTTTGTCATAAGTTGAATAATTCTTCTTGGGCACGGATAACTTCTCACTTAAATATGCCAATGGTTTTTGTGCTTGCACCAGAACAACACCAACACCAACTCCGCTTGCATCACACTCAACTTCAAATACTTTATCAAAATCAGGAAGTGCGAGCATAGGGGACTCACAAAGTTTCTGCTTGATTACCTCAAAGGCATTTTGAGCGGCCTTTGTCCATTCAAAAGCATCATTCTTCATGCATTCAGTTATAGGAGCCATGACGGTACTAAAATTTTTGATAAAACGTCGATAGTAAGAAACAAGTCCATGAAAACTTCTTACATCAAAAATAGACTTCGGAACTGGCCAAGTCTTCATAGCTTCCACCTTGGCTTGATCAATAGAGATTCCATCTTTGGAAACCACATAACCAAGAAACACAATGCTTGGAGAGAAGAACTCACATTTCTCCATTTTAGCATATAGTTTTTGTTCTCTCAAGACATTAAAGACCTGTTTTAAATGAGAGATATGCTCCTCCTCATTCCTGCTATAAACAAGAATATCGTCGAAATAAACAATGACAAATCGACCAATAAAGGAACGAAAAACCTCGTTCATAAGTCTCATGAAGGTACTCGGAGCATTAGATAATCTGAATGGCATAACCAACCACTCATAAAGGCCTCCCTTGGTCTTGAAAGCCGTCTTCCACTCATCACCTTCTTGCATTCTGATTTGATGATAACCACTCCACAAATCTATCTTTGAAAACACAAAAGAACCATATAATTCATCAAACATATCTTCAAGTCTAGGTATAGGGTACCTATACTTAATGGTGATGTTGTTGATGACCCCACTATCAACACATTCAGTATGTACCATCCTTCTTAGGTACAAGTAGAGCTGGAACAGAACAAGGACTCATGTTTTCTCGGATGTATCCTTTGACGATAAGTTCATCGACTTGTCTTTGCAACTCCTTTGTTTCCTCTGGATTGCATCGATAAGATGGCTTATTTGATAGTGGAGCACCAGGGATCAAATCAATTTGATGCTCAATACCTCTTATGGGAGGTAATCCAGGTGGCAAATCCTCTGGAAACACATTCGCAAATTCTTTCAACAAGCAATGCATTTTTGGATGTATGAGTCGCTCCATCTCACTCTTTTTCTCGACCACAAGCAAAGCAAATACATTCTTTTGTTTGCTAATGGTTCTCTCAACCCGTGTCTCACTCAAGAACAAATTTTCCTTACAAGAGTTTCCCTCCCCAGGTTGATTATTATGTCTCGAAGAAGGATTCAAGGGTAAAAGAGTTATGTATTTTTGTTTCTTATGAAAAGAGTATGTGTTTTTCCGACCATCATGCATGGCATTTATATCAAATTGCAACGGTCTACCCAATAACAAGTGGCATGCCTCCATAGGAATCACATCACATACCACCTCATCTCGATAGTTCTTCCCAATCCAAGAATGGAGGGCCAAGATTGCTTCTTAGTTTACTTCCACCTGCTTTTGCATTAATGCCATTGAACGAACTCATCATGCCTAGGCAAGAAAATAGGATACTTAGGCTAGGCATGACATCATCTTCTCTCTCCTCTCTTTATTGGGCACTAATCTCTTTCTTTATGCACATGGGTTTTTGTTTTATTGGACGTGATGCCCATTGGGCCATCCTTCATGGGTCCATGGGCCCATTAGGCCCACTTGGGTCCTTGTCTGTGGCCCATTTCCACTTTTCCAAATTTTTATATCTCATCCATGAAAAATCGAGTTTTCTCCCCAAAGTTGTATTTTTGGCGTTTTTGGGGCCTACTAATCCTCATTGTAACCCCGTCTGAAAATTGGTTGCCAATGAAAATCTAGGTCGAAATAAGGATGTCACACTCGCAGCTCTAGAGAAATCCTCACAATGAAATTGCAAGGAAATCAACCCTTCTCAAGATAGAATGCTAGACTTGTATCTAGATACTAAACAGTAGGACAATTGGCTACAGTTACTCCCATTTTTGTTTTGACATAACACAGACTGTAATCAGTGCAACATCCTCAGGGATATCCTTACAAATCAACTCGATAGTCCAAGCAATCTATGAAGTGAAAATCAGCTATGGCGATGAACCTTAGTCAATGAAAAAAGAATGGCGCTGCAGAGCGAAGGGAGACTTTTGAACGGCAAATTGAAACATTGAGAGAGGAGAGGAATGGGGGAGGGTAGAAAGGTACAACCATAAAGATGACTGACTGAGCTGATCTTAACATTAGAGCAATGAGAAAACTAAAAGCCTTGGAGGAGAAATAAAAAGATAGAGGAGTGACGACCAGAGGTGAGGCAAACGGAAGAGATGGCGAGAGAAGCAAGAGGTCAGAGAGTAGAAGAAGACTGAGACAGCGAGAGTTGGCAGCGTCATCAAACGGAGTTGTGGCGGTTGTTGTGATGTTGTGAGTCGTGACGGTAGCATCAAGGTCAGCAAGCAACGTTGGGTTGTCATCTAGCCTATTGCAACGCTCCATAAGGAAAAAAGAAGGGAAAGTATTAGGGACAGAGAGAGAAGAAACATATTGATATTGGGGATTTTAGGCTTAGGAACCTGGTTCGGGTTCCGATTCTCGATTCCCCGGTTCTTGTTCTAGTTCCAATAGGAACCACGAATTGAATCAAGAACCACCGATTCCCAAAAACATGGAAATGGGATCTGGAACCTTCCTCTCTAGATCGGGAACTATGCCACCCATACCCTATATCCCCCACCGGGTGGTCCATTAAATCTCGAGAAAGTGCCCTAGAGCTCCCCTCTAAACCAAATGTACCGAGCCAAGATCCCTTGGGACACAAACTTAGGCAATCCCTCATTCGCCCAAATGGCGGACATGTGCTTACCATAGACCATGTTAGTACCCTTGATCGGGTAGGGGGTCGCTTAGGAGTCCTGGCCAAAAGGCACAACAAAGCAAACCTAACGGGATGGGCTAGATGTGGTGAGGACTTGAAATATTGAAACAACAACAATGAGATATACCTAATAACTAAACTCCCTAATCCTCGCATAGGAAGGTACTTCACCTCGGACATGCCCTAAACATGCATAGTCTGTGTACCTCTTTATTATAAACAAGTTTAACCAAAAGCATGCACGCATGTGTCCTATGCAACTCATATCTTTCCATTCCATGCATGTGCAATCGGTACACGTAGGGTCTTGGCCACGACCGACCCTTGTGTGTCACACTACGATGGAATCCTCGAGACCAAGCTTTGACATTATGACGACTGCTCTTAACCATGACGACACTCATGTTGATGGCCTTGTTGATGGTCTTCCAATGTAACTAAGCATCATTGCGCCCTATCGGGCACAACATCATCTTGACCTCACTCAAAGACAGCATTCCAATTAAGGAGCTTCCTTCCAAAACCCATCCGGGAACGACATCCTATTGACATGGGGGGCATCCGAAATCCATTAGGCATCATCTTTCGTAATCAGACAAGTATGAAACCAATATGTGATCACACAAGCACATCAACCCAAGCCAATTTTATCTTTCTCATTAGCCATTGCAAGAGTGGTTAATGCTCATGCATCATACATTACAATATTCGCGCACAAAGATGTCCTCAAATAATGCCATATGTTCACCCCTCAATGAACCATTCACCAAAGCAATCATGCATCAACCTCATGATATTTAATAATCACACTACGATTTCATTTAACAAATTAGCAACTCACTTTTCAAATTAACATTTTTACAAGCACTCATCATTTATAAAAATAGAGTGCCATGAACACTTATCATTTTTAAAATGAGTGTCGTGCCTCAACCGTCAAATACCTGACAACCCTCTTTCTCTTTGGTCATTTTGTTGCAACGTCCCAAGAGGCGTCGCTATGACATTCTTAATTCGACCCCAATTTTCGAAACGAGATTACAATAGTGGCAAATTTTCAGAGCAAGATTGCAATGGGGATCAATAGGCAACAGGAACACCGAGAAGGCCACTTTGGGGTGAAAAGCTTGATTTTCATTGACGGGACGGAAAAATTAAGAAATGTGGAAATGGGCCATGGACAAGGACCCACATGGGCCCAATGAGCCCATGAAGGACGATCGAATGGGCCTAAGCCTAGGGTGGGCAGCCCAACAGGCCTCACACCCAAGATGGGCGGCCCAAAGGAGCCCATGGGTCACCCAAGCCCTTTTTGGTCTTTTCAAGTTCCTCATTAATGCCTATGTGCATGAACAGTACCCAAGGTTTATGAAATTTTGTGCTTCTACCTAATAGAACAAGAAGTGGGCACCCAATGAGGAGAGGAGAGAGAAGATGATGGCATGCCTAGCCAACCCTACCTAGCTAAGCCTACCTATCCTATTTTCTAGCCTAGGTATGTATAGTTTATTTAACGTGCATTAAATGGCATTAATGGAACTTGGGGAGAAAGTAAAGCAAGAAGCAATATCGGTCCTCCATTCTTGTCTTGGGGAGCAAGGATACATCTTGGCCATCCAACGGCCTAGACTTATGCAGCAGTCTTTGTCTCTCTCCCCTAGCTCATTCTGTCACCCCTTTTCTATCTCATTCTCTCATTTCTCTTACTTTCTCTCTCTCTCCAGCCCTTTGGACGAATTTTCACCCACACTCTCTCTTCATCTCCATTTCCTTGCACCAGCTGAACCCTCTCATCTCATGCTCATATCGACTCTTATTTTGGTCCCAACTAAGAGGCTGAGCTAGATAGGCCTTATGTTAGTCAAACATTTCTGGAAAATAAATGTGAACAAGTGTGAATAAGTGTGAAAAGCATTAAATGAGGATGATGAATGTAAAGGCTTATGTATCCCTATAGCCTAGCCTAGCCTAGCTATAACCCTAAACTAAGTAGGAGATTTTGGAGATCAGGAAATGGACAACACATCCATTGGAAGAAAGGGCAAATAGGTCAAACCTTCTTAGATAAGCTAAGAGCACATTAACTACACTTGGCTTCTAGTTATTCAATGTCGAGATGAAGTGTCCTAATTAACTTGGGATCTAGTTGGAAACTTGGGAGATAAGGATGCCCGACAATTAATGCTTATTGACCACGTGGGATGCCTCTTTTTTTTCAACTAAGACTGCCACCTTTGATTTTCAAAATTACTGTACCCGCGCTATTTGCCAATACTACACATATTTTTGTGGTGTGAATTTAAAGAAACTTCCTTCATGAAAATTGTTCTAAACATCTTGATCTAAAACATACTTATATTTCATATTTTTATGAAGTTCAAGTTAGGGACGAAGGCCCAATCATTCACCGTCTAGAACCTATCTCGTATAGTGAAAACGATAACCAAGTTGCATTCTCGAATTCTTATAAAATCTTCCCTTTCAAATTTGGACATTCAGCCTTCACAAAATTTTTAAATGACATCCACCATATCTACAATATATTAAAATTTGAAAGAGTTTTGTGAAGATTTGGATTTTGAAATAAGTCTCTCTCTTTGACTATTGAATTTGCTCGACGGACGAATTTTTGGGTTGTGTTCAATGAATTTCTACTCTTTCCACGGCACAAATTTGGCTAAGTTTCCTTCATGAAAAATGTTGATTCTTAAGATCTTCTTGACAACATATTAAAATTTATAATTTTTCGAGTGTGTTTGATAAGGTAATGACATTGATTTCGAAAGTTGCTTGAAATTGTTCTTCAACTTAGAATGGAAGGTTATGCACCAAACTTGGAGGGGAAGGTGCTGTACGCCCAACTTAAGGAACAAGCCATCTAGAGTGTTCTTGAATTGGGATAAAGATGCATTAAATGCTCTTGGACCATAGTGCATTAACGCTAGGTTGAGTCATAAGGCTTAGGTGTCAACCATTAGCTGACCTTCTAGGCTAACTGACCTCCTCAGAGAGCGGCTTGGGAAAATATGGTGTGTGGTGGCCGAACCTCGGTGTACGTGATTCGGAATACCTAATGATCTCTTCATCGACCCCGGAATCAAGTTGGATGATAGACTTTTCTAGATTGCCTTCTTAAGGAAGGAAAATTTGCCTTCTTAAAGAAGGAAATGAAAGTAGAAAGAAAACTCTAAAATTCTTGGCAGAAGTACAGCCCAAGTGCCATAACTTGGCACGGGAGGACACTTAAGTGCCATAACTTTAAAATGGTACACTTGAGTGTCAGTTTTGAAGTTAAATGGGACACTTAAGTGCCACTCCGGCGAAAATCCGACCAAATGGCTTACGTGGTGACTTTCCGGCGAGTTTGGTCCAAAACGGCGTCGTTTTGCACGCTGACGTGGCGGAGAAAATGCAAAAACGACGCCGTTTTGTGTCTACGTATAAATAATAATATAAAAATTAAATAAATTAGATTTAAAATTAATTTTATTTAAAATATTCAAAAAATTAAAAAAATTAAGAAAATTTTAAAATTTTAAAAAATTAAGAAAATTTAAAAAAATTTAAAAAATAAAGAAAAAAAAGGGGGAGTTCGAACGGGCGGCCGAGGGCTGAGCCCTCGCCGCCGCCGTCGCCTCCCGTCGTCGCCGGGGAGGGCCGGCGACGGAGGGGGAGGGTCGGCCGGGGTCGCGGCCCCGGCCAACCGACGGCGAGGGCTGCGAGCCCCCGCCGGATCACGGCCCTCGCCCACATCCGACGAGGGCTCGCGGGCCCTCGCTGCCTCCCCGCCGCCGCCGAGAAGGGCTGCGACGAGTGGGGAGGGTCGGCCGGCCTCGCCGGGCCACGACCAAGGGCCGGCGAGGCATCGGCCACCGGTGGCGAGGGCCCGCGAGCCCTCGCCCGGATCTGGGCAAGGGTCGCGGCCCTCGCCGCATCCGACAAGGGCTCGCAGCCCTCGCCATCGATCGGCCGGGGCCGGGGGCCGCGACCCGGCCGACCCTCCCCCTCCGTCGCCGGCCCTTCCCGGTGACGGGGGGGGCGGTGACGGCGAGGGCTCGGCCCTCGGCCACCCCGTTCGACCTCCCCCCCTTTTTTTTTTTTTTTTTTAAATTTTTAAATTTTCTTAATTTTTTAAAATTTTAAAAATTTTAAATTTTTCTTAATTTTTTTTTTAAATTTTTTTTTAAATTTTTTGAATATTTTAAATAAAATTAATTTTAAATCCAATTTAATTAATTTTTATATTATTATTTACACGTAGACACAAAACGGCGTCATTTTTGCATTTTCTCCGCCACGTCAGCATGCAAAACGACGCCGTTTTGGACCAAACTTGCCGGAAAATTGCCACGTCAGCCATTTGGCCGGATTTTCGCCGAAGTGGCACTTAAGTGTCCCATTTTACTCCGATATTGGCACTTAAGTGTACCATTTTAAAGTTATGGCACTTAAGTGTCCCTCCGTGCCAAGTTATGGCACTCTAGATGTCCCAACCTCAAAATTCTTTTATGAAGAAGGTGAGGTGTCCCTTGACTTTTCAAAGGTCATGATTATGGTCCAAAATATCATGGATATTCTAGAAAAGTGGCATACACATGGACCAATTGGAGAGTGATACATGGGCCCTCATTAATGACCGAAGATTCTAGAATTTGCCAAGTTGGTAACTTTGGCATCATTATTGTCAAACTTCATTAAATGCTCATTTAACACGGGGTATAGGTGAACCAATGGAAAAGTGAAAAGTGGCTCATCATCGATGATGCTATGAGTTTAGGTCGCCAAGTAAGGCCTTTAGCCTTCCAACTCATTATTTAGGCTTCAATTATTGGACCCATAGCCTTGCCACCTAAGGAATTTTGCCGGGGCACTTGGAAACATTGGAATAGACTGCTTGGCATGGTAATCATGGCTCCAAGGGCTATAAATATGAGGAGCTCTCTTCATTTTCCTCACTTTGCTCCCATTTTCTCCACCCTCCATCTCCTTGAACGCCCTACACCTCACGTCTCTTTCTTTCGCCTTCAAATTAAGCCACCATTCCTTTGTAGTTCATGTCTTAGCTCGAGGTTCATTGAAGGTAAGTAGAATCACTAACTCTCAACTAGGGCGATAGCCTACGTCATCAAGTTTAGTGCTATACTCACCTGTGTGAGCTGCGTGTATGTTGTAATGTTCTTTTGTGTGTTTGCTCATGTTTGCATTTTTGAATGTGTTCACACCCCAGGACGAGGTCAAGGTTCACTTGGTTTGTAATCGACATCAAGTCGCGATGGCCTAAGCATGCAATTCAAGCCACAAACCAAGAATCATTCCCGCTAAATTTTATAAAATGATGTTGAGGGTCATGGCACACTCACTTGAATGAGCATGCCCTCGGGCCTTGCAAACGTTGGCTAAGATAAGAGATGAAAAACCGATTTGTGTGCTACACTTGTGTGTGCACCTAATTTGGAAAAAGCGTCTGTCATGACATAGCATTGGCAGCAATACCTCGTTTATTGAATGGGCACCCATCTCTATCTTTATGCATATGGCTTTTTGTTTTATTACGCTAAAATGGCAAAATGGTAATTTCACTATGTCTGGGTGTTGTTCACGCACCATTCATGCACATGGGTCATTAATGAGGGACTTAAAATGACCAAAGAGGACTTGGGTGGCCCATGGGCCATCCTTCATGGGTCCATGGGCCCATTGGGCCCACGTGGGTTTTCATCCGTGGCCCATTTCCACTTTTTCGAATTTTTACATCTTGCTAATGAAAAACCCAGTTTTCGCCCTAAAGTGGTATTTTCGGCTTTTCAGGAGCCTACCAATCCTCATTGTAAACCTGTCCAAAAATTAGATGCAGATGTAATTCCGTTCTGAAAATCGAGGTTGGAATGAGGATGTCAAAAAATGCATATTATGACAGTGATGGTGTGGCTTACATATGTATGGCATGGATATATATATAAGTCACATGAGACGCGTGTGAATTAATTATCATATTAATGGCTTATGTGAAATGTGCATGCTTGATCAACCTTGTCTATGATTTGAGAGGTACATGGATTGTGCATGTTTAAGACATCTCTGAGACGAAGTACCTTCCTACACGAGGATTAAGAAGTTTACTTACTGAGTATATCTTATCCGTTATTGTTAATTATTTCAGACCCTCGTTATGACTAGCCCATTCCGACATGTTCATTTTGGGTGCCTGTCGACTAGGACTCCCAGGTGACCTCATACCCGATCGAGGGTACCAACATGATCTACAAGAAGCACATGTTCACCAGGTGCCCATGGGTTCGCGGCCTAGTACGTTTGGTTTGGAAGGAAGCTCTGGGACCCTCTCCGGGGATTGATGGACTGCTAGGGGATCCAGGGGTGTTGCTTGAGACCTTATGGTTATTGATTCAAATGTCACTGACCCGAAGGTGGACCCGAATCTAAAGTCGAAACCTAGCCTAGGCCATGGTATTTTAATTGAGACGTGTACTAGACGCATAGGGATGCCACCTTTTTGAGGTCACCCTCATAGTATAAAGGTGCTAGGCTAACCCCCAACCCCCTTTGATGAACTAGACGGAATCCGCTTTGCGGTATATATGCTAAGCTTTTGGTGTATTAAAGTTAGTGTGTATGAAAGTGTGTTTTGATGTGTGTTCTAAGCTATCCCTATTGATATAAATGATTGTGTCACGCCTCGACCCACTCTGGACGCGCAACAACCCATGCTCTCATCACTTTCTTTTACTTAGATCATTCGATTGCGACATCCCAGTAGGCATTAGCAACACATTCATATTATTGATGATTATATACGCAAGCAAAAAATAAACAAATCACCCAACTAAACAATAGGGTTAGTTTAATACACACTTGTACACACACACACGCACACACACACACACACATGTATCAACTAGTCATCACGTTATACAAGCCATAAAATCATAACTTGACAAACGAGCTTAAACACAGCTAGCTTCACCACATCCGATCAGCCCAAAAGTGCGGCTACAACCTACTTCAAAAAAAAAAAAAAAAAAAAAAAAGGGACTCGGGATAAATCGAGCACCTCTAATACTACGAGGGCGACTCTAAAAAGTGACACTAACCCTACTACCTCCTAACTCACTAGGGGCTCTAAATACCAAGGCTCAGACTGGATGATCTTGTCGAGGTCAACCTCAATGTTGGACACAGCCCCATTAGGCACGTCCACATTCATGGCATCCCAGCTGATGCCTCCCTCAGATCCTTCGATACCCAGTTGTCCATCGAAATCATGGATGGGTTCGTGGCTATCGTCCCCTATCCAAAAGTACTGAGCCACAAAGCGACTAACAATGCATCATGGTTGTGGCTCAAGTATACAAGAAAATTCTTTAGGACAAGACACTGGACAAGTGCCTAAAGCATTACAATAGATCACATGACAACTCATTTCATTTACATACCATATCATAACATCACATTGCACTCCACATATCATCGCATAATTAATTTATCACTTAATGATCATGTATCATAACAACACATCGCACTTCACTTATCACATCTTGGTCGCTTATTGCATTACTACTTATCACACATCAATAACTTATCGACGAAATTTGATAACCTATTGTGATATCCTATCAATAAGAGATGATAAGTTATCGACAAAACTTAATAACCTATCGGGATAACCTATCTTGGTCGCTTATTGTGGCCTCCTTGGCTCTAAAAGTCTAACTCGGCTATGGCAATGGAAGTTCAACGGCGGGGGGTGTGGTGGATTGTCACTGGTGAGGGAAACGAGAAGAAAACTTAAGAGAAAGCTTGCAATGGAATCGAACTAGAGATGGGTGATGGTCGGCCAACACAAGGAGAGAGAGAACGAGAGGTGAAGAGCAAAAGTGAGAAAATGAGAGAGAGAGAGAGAGAGAGAGAGAGAGGTCGGCAGTTTTGGGGGAGAGGGAGAAGAAAGAGAGATTGAGAGATTAAGCTCATTAATATCCATCCCATCATAATCCCTTGAATTCCTCTCATCCAAGCAAGGAAAAGGTAATTGATGAAGTAAAATCCAAGCATCAATGGAGGAGATTTCTCACATGGTTCAATATGTTTAGGGTAGGCTTAGGCAAGTCTGTTTAGGGTAGGCTTAGGCAAGTCTTCTCCAAGCATGTGGTGGCGACCCCCCCCCCAAGTCCTCTTTTCCTTCTTGCCCTTTGGTCATTAGTTGTATGAGAGGGCAAATTGGTCATTTCACCAAAAGTGTGCACTGTTCACACTCATGGGGGTGCATTTAATGCCAAAATCTTGCAATGTATGGCTTTGTGGGCTTGGAAGGTCCATGCCTTCTCCTAGGCCACCCACTCCTTTGGCGTGTGGCCCTTAGGCCACCCTCCATAGGCTTGGGTGTATTGGGCTGCCCAACATGGACTTGGGCCCACTTGGGTCTTCATCTATGGCTTGCTCCACTTTCCCAAGTTTTAAAGTTCCATCAATGAGAAATCAAGTCTTTGCCCCCAAAGTGGCCTTTTCAGCATTTTCAGGGTCTAACAATCCTCATTGTTGGCTGATGTAATTCCGTTCTAAAAATCGAGATCGAATGGAGGATGTCACAACTCTTCCCTCCTTAAAGAAATTTTGTCCTCAAAATTGCAAGACCATCCACTTCTTCAAACAAATGGGGATATTGGCTTCTCATTATGTCATCGCTTTCCCAAGTCGTTCATTCGATGCCGTGATGCTATCGAACGACTTTGATTAAGGGAATGACCTTATTGCGCAACATTCGTTCTTTTCTATCCAAGATTCACACTGGCTACTCGATATATATTATTTTGCCGTTTACCTTGATTTCTTCATAATTTAGTATGTGTGATGAGTATAGTTCATATTTTCTCAGCATGGACATGTGAGAGACATTATGAACTTGAGCAAGATTAGGTGGCAATACCAAATGGTAGGCTAAAGTCTCTATTTGTTCTAGAATTTCAAAGGGTCCAACGAACATGGGCCTTAACTTTCCCTTCCATTCGTGTAGCTTTTCTGGCGACTTTAGGCTATCTTTAACCTTTCCCAAATGATTTCAACTGCATCTACAGATTATTGCATTAACTCAAGGCCCATAAGCTTTCTTTCCCCGACTTCATCCCAACAGATCTGTCTAGGGCATTTAGTTCCTAGCTGTTTTTATTTTATAACTCAAGAGTCGAACGTTTCAGTTCAGGGCATTTAGTTCCCGTGATAAAGGCTCTTTATTAAGTTCTTAGCTGTTTTTATATTTATTTTATAGCTCAAGAGTCGAACGTTTCAGTGCCTAGGTCATTAAAGTTTGTTTTTAATATTTCCTAAGGCTAAAAATCCTCTTATAAATAGGGGAAACTATCCAATGTAGAGGGATACGAATTTCATGAATGAGAATGGTGAGATTTTTCCTCAACTTGAGTGAACTCCTTTGGAGAGTGGATAACTCCTTTCGGTTTCTTTATCCTTGGAGCGTAGATCACTCCTTGGTGGTGAGCCAAGAAGCCCTTTATCCTTGGCTGGTGGAATCTTTAAGCCTTGGTGGTGAGCTTCTCCTATCCCGAAGTCCTTTATCATTGGCTGGTGGAAGCTTTAGGCCTTGGTGGTGAGCTTCGTAGATCTCGATCCTCTTTTTCGGTTGGTGGCGTGGCCTTTATACCTTGGAAGGAAATCGTTCTTTTTTTTCTTATTCCTTTTTGTTTCTTCACCGTATACACTACTCCATACACTTAACCACAAAAATCCCCTCAAAAAATTTTCCGTTCTTGAATCACTCACCCCATCACGCATCAGTAACTACTTCGATCTTTGTTGAATACACTAAGATTCCTCCACCTAATATCACATGACCCAAAAATGCTACTCAATTGAGCCAGAACTAGCACTTGCTAAACTTGGCGTGGAGTGCGTGTTCTCAAAGGGTCATCAGTACCATCTTCAGGATTTTCATTTCCAGTGAACTAGGGCGATTTCAACTTTATAAACTTCTCCACTAACCTCTGATTCCCATCTCTAGTTAATAGGGCATCATTGTGAGCAATGGCATTGGCAGCCACAACTTCAGCCTATTACTGAGCTTGCTACATCAAGTTCCCAATGGCTTCCAGGGCCTCTAAATCCCATCAACTCTAGGATCCTCCTATGCCCTTACTCGAGCACCAACTTGCCCTAGAGTTGCCCTTTTTGGATCTAGGCTCCACTTAGAGTGCTAAGAACAACTAATTCCACAATCCCAACAACACCGTTAGGAATTCAAAACCACAATCAACAAGACAATTAATAATCAAATGCATAGTGTAAGCGTTCCTATCTAACTATCACAAGGTCTTAACGCGCCTTATCACTCTAGGTAATGACCATGCTCTGATACTAACTAAGCGGGGATGTCACACCCTAACCCACTCCAAACGCACAACAACCCATGCTCTCATCATTTTCTTTTACTTAGGTTAGGAGGTGTCGATGACCTATTCATATTATCAACTATATACGCAAGCAAAAGCATAAACAAATCACCCAATTAAACAGCAATAATAATTTTATACACACTTATATATATATATCAACTAGTCATCTCGTTATACAAGCCATAAACATATAACTTGACAAATGAGCTTAAACACAGCTAGCTTCACAACATCCGATCAGCCCGAAAGTGTGGCTATGACCTACTCCGAATTCATTACTTGAATTCGGAGTTGTTAGTTACTTCGTCTCGATGAATCTTAGTGATGGAATAATTAAGTCATAATTCATTGGATGAATGTATCATTAACTTTTTTTTTTTTTTTTTGTGAGGAACTTATCATGAATCCACTAATTTCTGCCACTTCCGTTATTGCTGCTGGGTTAGCTGTCGGGCTTGCTTCTATTGGACCTGGAGTTGGTCAAGGTACTGCTGCGGGCCTATAGTACTATGATGGCTGCTCCAAAAAGTGACACTAACCTTGCTACCTCCTAACACGCTAAGGGCTCCAAATACCAAGGCTTGGGCTCGACAATCATGTCGAGGTCAACCTTAGGGTCAAACACAGTCCCATCGAGTACGTCCACATCCATGATATCCCAACTGATGCCTCCCCAAGATGCTTAGGCACCCGGTAGTCCATCGAAACCGCGGATGGGTTCGTGGTTATCATCCCTTATCCAAAAGTACTAAGCCACAAAGCGATGAGCCACTAGATTAAGGAGTCTCTCATCAACCCCATATGGTTGTGACGTAGCGCATGTAACATGCATCGATCCCCTCGATTGGGAAGACAATCACCTCCTAGCTATGCTCCACGGGGAGCCCGAACCTAATTTGACGGAAGGGCTCAACCATTCTTAGGGCCTATAAACATTTAACAAACAACAGTAAAATTTATTCAATGAGGGAACTTCCTAGACCCCCACGTAGGGAAGTCATTCACCTCAGAATCGGCCTAAAACATGGAAGTTATCTATCGATAGTAGATTAGTAGCAAAGCCTTTGGTTTTCCCTAACTAATCACATGCACAATTATTCCACTACTTCAAACCATCAATTTAAGCACAAAAAAAATTCTTATAACCAATTCCCAAATTCAAGGGTCAAGCATACGAATGTGCAACATACCCATGCCATGTAATAATTCAAACATTCACATATATATGTCCAGATTATTACAACCACTCGGGACCACGGCCAACGCAATGGTTGGTGGTCTTTCGACATAACTAAGCATCGTCGCGCCCCATCGAGCACAGCATTGTTTCACATAAACGCATCAAGACGAAATTCCTATAAAGAGCTTCGTTCCAAAATCCATCCACAAACGGCATCCTATTAACTTGGGGGCATCTGAACTTAATCGGTAATCGTCTCACGTAAAATGCATCCGGACGGGTTCACTACCCCTTGTAAAACTCATCAAGGTCTTTAAGTGAACATACGAGTGTACCATCACACAATTAATTTCATATCTTTCTCATTAATTAATGTGATGCCCATATGATATGTAATAGCATGTGTCGCAAACCAATATGTCCCATATCACTCCACATCAATGTATCATTCAGACATACCCTCGTTTTATCAAATCACATAACTTCTCATCCATGACAACCGGTTGCATGAACATGCATCATATTCAAATTAGCGACTAACAATGCATCATCGTTGGGGCTCAAGCATACAAGACACTTCTATAAGACAAGACATTGCACAAGGGCCTAAAGCATTGCAATAGATTACATGACAACTCATTTCACTTACATACCCTATCATAACATCTTATTGCACGCCACGTATCATCGCATAATTAACTTATCACTTAATGATAACGTATCGTAACAACACATCGCACTTCACTTATCACATCTTGGTCGTTTATCACATAACTATTTATCACACATCGATAACTTATCGACGAAGTTTGACAACCTATCGCAATACCCCATCGATAAGGCATGATAAGCTATTGGGAAAACTTGATAACATATTGCGATAACCTATCAATAAAACATGATAAACTATTAGCAAAACTTGATAACCTATCAAAACCCTATGATAATTTATCATCTAAAACCCACTTATCATGTCATCAAAAATATCATTTAACCTTAATCTAGCCCTAAACTAACTCCTAAGTGTAACAACAACTCTAATTGATGGCTAGAAAGCTACACACACCCAAGTCCAAGTTTTAACAAACGTCAATGGATGGGTGGCAAGGCCGGACAACGGTTGAGATGGCTAAACCAACACCCATGGTGAAGCCCGGTCGACAGCTTGGGTGACGGCATGGCAGTCGGCTAGGCGGCAAACAATCTTCAAGCTCCACAAGGGACCAAATAGAGAGAGAGAGAGAGAGAGAGAGAGAGAGAGAGAGAGAGAGAGAGAGAGTTGCGGTAAGGGCTAGACAGCAACCTCCTTCGCTCTCGAAGTCCAACTCTACTACGGAAATGGTGGTTCAATGGTAGTTCCACAACGGGGGGTGTGGTGGACGATCGCCGATGAGGGAAATGAGAAGAAAAGTGAAGAGAAATCTTGCAATGGAATGGAAATGGAGATGGGTGATGATCAACCAACACAAGAGAGAGAGGGGGGGGAAGAGGTGAAGAGCAAAAGTGAGAAAATGAGAAAGAGTGAGCGAGAGTGAAAGGTCGGTGGTTTTGGGGGAGAGGGAGGAGAGAGAGATTGAGAGATTTAGCTCATTAATATACATCCCATCTAAGCAAGCGGAAGGTAATTGATGAAGCAAAATCCAAGCATTAATGGAGGAGATTTCACATATGGTTCAATAGCTTTAGGGTTGGCTAGAATAGGCTAAGTTGTTCTTCTTCAAGTCTTCTCCAAGCATGTGGTGGCCACCGCCCCCAAGTCCTCTTTCCCTTATTGCTCTTTGGTCCTTAGTTGTATGAGAGGGTAAATTGGTCATTTCACAAAAATTGTGCATTGTTCACGTGCATGGGGTGCATTTAATGCCAAGATCTTGCAATGGATGGCTTGGCGGGCTTGAAAGGTCCATGCCTTCCCTTGGGCCGCTCACTCCTTGGGCATGTGGCCCTTGGGCCGCCCATCATAGGCTTGGGCCCATTTGGGCCAGCTTCCACGGGCTTGGGCCCATTGGGCTACCCAACCTGGGCTCCACTTTCCCGAGTTTTAGCATTCCGTCAGTGAGAAATCAAGTCTTCACCCCCAAAGTGGCCTTTTCGGTATTTTCAAGGTCTAACAATCTCTATTGTAATCCCATTCGAAAATTGGTTATTGATATAATTCCATTATGAAAATCAGGATCAGATCGAATATGTCATAGATTGGGTGATGTTAATTCTACTTCCACTATCGTATAATTGAAAGATAAAATAAATGGGTCAGCAACACCTCTTGGGACGTTACAATTGAATAACCAAAGAAAAAGAGGATTGTCGTGCGTCCAAAGGTTGGGGGTCTGACAATGGTGCTCGCAGCCATGGCTCTAGATTTGGAGCTCATCCACTTATTGCTCTACATATGGAGTTCTTTCAAAAACCATGTTCGTGGCCAAGGACGATTATTGCTCGAGTCATAGCCCCAGATTTGAAATTTGTCCGCCTACTGCTTCAGATCTGGAGTTCATTCGTGATTTTTCTTCTTTCTTTAGATTTAAAGTTCTTTCATGGCCCCAGATTTGAAATTCTTTTCTTTTTCCTACCGTGTTAAGGGCTCCGATTACTTGAATTATTTAGTCTTTGGTCTATAGTCATAACAATTGAGTTTATCGCTTCATACTTTGCTAAAGTGAAGTTTGAACAGCCAACAGCCTCCACTTTCCATCAAAAAACAAAAAACCAAAAAAAAAAAAAAAAAAAAATGGAGTTCGTTCACTGTCATCACTCGCGGCCATGGATGGTGCCTCAAGTGGTCGGCCGTGCGAATTCCTTCAAATCTGACCAAGTCAAGCCATGACAGGAGGTTCCGCGATGGACTCAAGATTGAAGGTTGCGGCCGCTTGAGCGGTGGAGATGGTCGTGCCTTGCTCGTCTTAGGCCAGTTGAAGGAGTATGTTGGTGAAAAAAGAAGGGTTAATACCCTGAAAAACCTCAAATTAGTACACCTGTGACAAATTTACCCCAAACTATTTTTTTTACCACAAAAAATCCTAAACTGGTATACCTTTGACAAATTTACCCCAAACTAGTACACTTGTGACAAATTTACCCCCGGTTAGTTTTTGTTAAATTTTACCGTTAAAATATTAAGTTAAATGACACATGACAGTTGATTGATATACCAATTTGGGATTTTACGCTCAATTTGTCATAGTTTACAATTTTTGTAATTTTTTTGTGATATTAATCCAATTTAGCCGAGGGTATATTTGTCATAAATTTATCAATTTGGGGTTTTTTGCGGTCAAATAAATTAGTTTTGGGTAAATTTGTCATAAATGTACTAGTTTATGATTTTTTATAGTCAGTCGAGGTAAATTTGTCACAAGTGTACCAGTTTTGAGTTTTTTAAGGTCAAAAAAATAGTTTGGGGTAAAATTGTCACAGATATACCAGTTTGGGGTTTTTCAAGGTATTAACCCAAAAAAGAAATAAAAGAACAAATTCCACATCATTTTTTTATTACGTATTAGGAGTCACGAGTCAATTTATAAGTAGGTAAGAATTAACACGTTTTGCAATCACGGAATATTTTCTCCATTATTGTATTAGTACAAAGGCAAGAGAGCATCATTATTTTTTTTTTAATCAGGAAAAGGGTGAGAAGGGACAACCTGCCTAGCTACTCATCTAGGTGTTACCATCTTGTACGGAAGGCTTGACGTGATTCTAAGTTTCGATGTGCTAAGTTGGGAAATCTCTCAACTGAAGTAACATATGTCCAAGGCACCAACTATTTAGCAGTTTCATCACGACACAATTCGAACTTGTAATCTTATAAAAGATAGTACCACATTTTTATCTCTGGATTACTATGTTCAATGGTGACATAGCATACTCGTTAAATGTATGGGTGGATGGCATTTCCCATTTGCTCTTTTCTCCTCTTTTATTCACTGGAACGCTCCAATCCCATATACATATGCAGGAAATATGTACATTGTGTCCAGAGCGTGAACCAAAATATGTGAAGCAATATAAAAAACCAATAAAGTTGAAAGGAGTAACTTGGGATGGTATTGTTAGAAAATAGTTCTTCAAGAAACCTAGGGCTCCCTACTTCATAATTAGCTCATAATCATACGTTTAAAAAACCACGTTCATAATAAGTCATGTCAGTTAAGAATAAAGTTTTAAATACATCCTCTAATTTATATGATTTTCAATTATTAAACTTAATTGAAGATAGAATATGTATATACTTTCTCTTTATTCATTTTTTTAATATTAAAACTCAATATAAATAAAGTATTAAAATTGGGAGAAGGTAGTATATAATTGATAATACGTTTTCTGAGTCGTCTATCCCTCAAGTTACTGTTTTCACGAATTAAATTCCAATAAGAGATGAAAACGAATAACAAATCACTAAGCTAAAAGCTTATTCATTAAATGCAGACCACACATCAAAATTACACCATGTGTCTTGCCATGCGGCAATCATAGAATTGAAGTGAAGTGTCAGGTGATAAATACAAAAGCAAACACTCTCACCTCCAGCTTTAACAATAGCAAAGTTTTATACTGTCATTTGTAAATAAAAAAATTTGCCTCTTTTTTTTTTTTTTTTGGGAAGCACTATTTCTACCCCCATTTTGACTAAAACATTTATTTTTTCCAATGAACTTACCACAATACCCTCTCTCCCTTCAAATTATTGCTTCTTATTTTATCATATTAACCCACAAAAACTGCCTTTATTTTTATCTTCTCTATAGTCTTATCAGTTTCACAATATAACTATCAAATTACACCCAAAAACATATTATCTTACCTTGTATCATATTATCATTTTGCCTAGACAAGGTCATTAATTTTAATTTATGATCTCATATTTTATCACAAAAGTTACATAAAATATTAGAAATTTTTAATTATGACGGCTTATGAATATATAATCAACTACTTTTTTTTTTATCAAATAGTTTGAGGGAAACATTATTTCAAGTGAAAAATAAAATTTAATATAATTATCTAGACGATTTTGACATTGTGAATGTTTTTTCGGAATAAGTCTGTATGCATTTAAAGTTAAACATTGCTAATTTGTGCTTTCTTTTGAGCTTTTCACATTTTAATATGAATTGCAAGATGGGGTAAAAAATTAATTTATGCCTTCTTCACTTTCTAACTCAAATAAGATTTTTTTTTTCAAATGAACATTATAAGCATATTTTAAAGTTTTGATACACTTAGTATGAGAATGAATCTACAATCGTTAGTAATTACTTTCTTCATAATTAGAGTAGAACAGTAAGAAGATTCTTTTTCCTCCTTTATGTGCTTATCATTTGTTAATATTTAGATTTGATCTAAATATAAATATGTTGGACACTTGATCATTCTTCCAACAATTTAGCCTCTTTCATATTTTGATCATTTTTTTCTTTTCTATTTTTGATCAAAATCAGTATCATTAAATTGAATTTTAATTTTCAACTTTGAAATATGGTTTCGCTTATACTATTTGATAAAATATGGAATTAATTGTGTATTCATAAGCTATCATAAATAGAAAATAGAAAATATAATTTCATAAATTAAAATCGACAACATTCTCTAGGCAATTATAATAAGATGCATGATAAAATGATATTTTGTTGGGTGTAATGGAGTATATATATTGTAACACTTATGAGAGAGGTGATAAAAATGAAGGTAGTTTTGTGGGTTAACGTGATAAAAAAGAAACAATAATTTGAAGAGAGAGAGGAGGGTATTTCGGTAAGTTAAGTGAGAAAAGGAGTGTATTTATATGTTTTTCTCGAATTCATAAATCCAGGTTCAATTAGTATTTTGTTTCGGGGCTTTGCAAAGACAAAGAAAGGAGAAGCCCACAATGACGAGCGCTTATAAACCCGCGGTCGCTTCCTTCTTCGTCTTCTCCTCCTCCTCGAGGCTCCATCTCCACCGCTGCGAGAAGAGGTGCCTAGAATGCTTCGTCGCTTCATTTCTTGGATTCGACGCAGTCGCTCTAAATTCTGGCCGAAACCCTGAATGCTCGCTCTGCGATCGCCGTCGTCATGTACCCTTCGTCGCTTTCCGCTCGCATAACTCTCCTTGCCCTCCTCTCCGCCTCCACCTTCTACTTCCTCTTCAAATCTCGTCGCCGCAAGAACCTCCCTCTCGTCTCCTTCAACCCTAACGGCGATGGCAGCCTCGACGCTCTCTCTCGTCCCAGAGGCAAGCTTTTCTTCATCTCCCAGGCCGGCACTTCCAGAGCCCTAGCTGGTCGCCTCTTCTCTCGCCTCGCCTCCAACGGCCTCCCGTTCGACCTTGTCGACCCGCAGAGCTATGAGCCCGAGGATCTCTCGAAAGAGTCCCTCGTGTTGATGGTCGCCTCCACTTGGGAGGACGGGAAGCCCCCCGAGAACGGCCGGTTCCTCGCCAACTGGCTCGGCGAGAGCGCCGCCGACTTCAGGGTGGGGTCGCTGCTTCTCTCGCGGTGTAAGTTCGCAGTGTTTGGCATCGGGAGCGGTGCGTACGGATCCCATTTCAATGCCGTGGCGAAGGACTTGTCGGTTAAGATGAGGGCCTTGGGTGCGGGGGAAATTTTGCCTCTGTCTCTGGGGGATGTTGATAAGGGTGATGTCGATGGCGTTTTCGATATCTGGAGTGAGAAGTTGATTGCGGTATTGAAGGGGGTTGAGGACAGTGGCGTGATATTGGAGAATGGCGTTGGCATTGGAGGAGAGAGTGAGAATGAGAGTGATGGTGGTTTTGAGAGCGATGAAGATGGAGAGAGTGGTGGCGAGACAGCGGTGGTCGATCTCGAAGATATTGCTGGTAAGGGTCCGTCGAGGAAGTCAGGGGCAGTTGCTCAAATCAATGGGAAAGCTAATGGGACGAGAGAGATGGTGACTTCTGTTATAAGAACTAGCTTGGAGAAGCAGGTGCGTAATTGCCAATTGAGGCTATTTGAACTGTTCTTGAATTGGGCAATTGAATGCATAAAGATAGCGTTCTCTTGGCTGGTTCAAATCTCCGCAAGTATATTTCTGTAATATATGTATATGGATATAGGTGCTTCATCACAACCTTTATGATTTCACTTTGAAGCAGCTTTTATTGATAAACTCACTGTAGAACTCTATAGTCGGTGTCTTTATTAGTTCCGATTTTCTGTTTGCCCCTCTTTATGTTACTGGTCGAGTGGGCTTTACCTGCCGCTCACCTGTGTCTTAGGTTAGTTTCTTTTGCTAACTTGATGCCGTCAACCTGCAGGGCTATAAGATTATTGGTTCACACAGTGGGGTGAAAATCTGTAGATGGACCAAATCACAACTGAGAGGTCGAGGAGGTTGCTACAAGCATTCTTTTTATGGCATTGAGAGTCATAGGTGATTATTGCTTATTATTTTTCCTAAGTTAATAGGAACAATTTGATGTTTTCATCAGGCGACGCAATTTTTGT
The DNA here is from genome assembly GCA_014182375.1 of Eucalyptus virginea. NCBI lineage: Eukaryota > Viridiplantae > Streptophyta > Magnoliopsida > Myrtales > Myrtaceae > Eucalyptus > Eucalyptus virginea. The sequence continues at coordinate 25,469,330 of CM024519.1, forward strand.
CAAGAGAAAATGATGGAGCAAATTTATGCTGCTGCTAGTAGTATGTTTTTAAGTCTCTGGATGTTTTAACTTCTACATTTAAAACTCAAAGGCTGAAGTAGCTCTGATCACTGCTTAGCTGCATTTTGAGGAGAAGGTGATATCGCTTTTGGTCTGTACCCTTCCCTGTACTTCATGGAAGGTGCTCTCTGGATTTGCAAACCAAATGCCTTTGCAGAACGAATGGGATAAGGAGAGAGAATTACGGCAACTGAGACTTGGACTGCATTAAACCCTGAAACTCTTACTCCTTATGACAGAGCATTTGGGACTAAGCCTTTTTGGAGTAGATGGAAAATCCTCATTTTTTATGCGGTCACTAGTAACATAATGGCTGCTTTCTTGTCATTTTTATACTGTTTCGTATTGCTGGCCATACTCAATTGTGTTGATACTGAGAAGATGGGTTGATAGGTTGACCTTGCAGTGCTACGTATGCATCTGTTCTCATAATTCATGGTCTTTCTGTCATTGGTTTCTTTTATTATTAGAATTTTCCATTTATGTTTCTAAAGCGGAAGCAAAACAGGTGCATGGAGGCAACCCCTTCTTTGGCATGTGCAAACAAATGTGTCTTCTGCTGGAGGCATCATACAAACCCTGTGGGAAAAAGCTGGCAATGGAAGATGGATGATCCACTACAGATTGTTGATACTGCCATAGAGCTGCACACGAAAATGATCAAGCAAATGAAAGGGGTTCCTGGTGAGGTTTATTGCTTCAAATTTTTTAATTACCGGTGTGATTTCTTTTGTTGGAAGTTGGTGTTTTGCTGGTGAAGCATATGTTGCCTACGTAGATGTACTTATGAATGAGCCTCTTTACTCTTCATGACATTGTTACAGGCGTTACACAGGAACGCTTATCTGAAGGTCTCTCCCCTAGGCATTGTGCTTTATCTCTTGTTGGTGAACCTATCATGTATCCAGAGATAAATGCTCTGGTGGATGAGCTACACAGGAGGCATATTTCTACTTTTCTAGTAACAAATGCACAGTTCCCTGAGAAGATAAAAATGTTGAAGCCTGTCACACAGGTATTCCCCTCTACTTTCTTATTTGCAAGGTTTAAAAGGTTACTGTCATCAAAGGCCTTGACCTGGATTTAGCGGTAACAGAATTCATATTTTTGGAAATGTGCAGTTATATGTGAGTGTAGATGCATCAACAAAAGAAAGCTTGAAGGCAATTGACAGACCATTATTTGGGGACTTCTGGGAAAGGTTCATTGTATGTGCTTTTATTTTACAACGCTTAAATTTTCATCTTATGTGGAGAAGACTTGAGCACAGTTCTTGATGAAGTTTGATACATGGACAAAAAGAAAACATGAAGTGAATATTATTTGGAATAATAGATTTGCATGTAATAATTTTTGGTAAAATCTCCATTGTAAAAGCACCATCTTGCTTGACGCGTTACCCTTCTTTGGTTTATTGTGCTGTTCCTGGAAGCATCTCTCTATGAGGCGGCTCAATTGTGAATTGCACTTCCTGTTGCTTCCATAAATATATTTTTGATATAACAACTCTCAGGAAAATTTAAGCGCATTTTCATCCCCATCCTTCTCTCCCCCTTCCCTCCCTTCCCCCCCTTTTTCTCTTCCCTCTCTCGCTTGAAATTCTGGTTTAGCCATTTTTGTATGATATGTGGAACTTGCCTATGCAGTGGTGCTGATAAATCTAAGTTGTTCTTTATATTTGGAAATCAGTCATCACCAACATTTAAGTTATTTGCCAGGACTCCTTGCGAGAACTTAAAGACAAGCAGCAGCGAACTGTTTACAGATTGACACTTGTGAAAGGGTGGAATACTGAGGACATTGATGCTTATTCTAACCTCTTTAGCATTGGAAAGCCAGATTTTGTTGAAATCAAAGGCGTCACTTATTGTGGATCGTACGTTTTCAAACTCTCATTTTTTTTTTTTTTTTAATTAATAACTTTTGCTTTTGGAGTTCTTGACCATTCTGACATGTCTTAGGTCCGCTACATCAAAGTTAACTATGGAGAATGTGCCTTGGCATTCTGATGTGAAAGCTTTCTCTGAGGCCTTAGCTTTGAGGAGCAAGGGCGAGTATGAAGTTGCTTGCGAGCATGTACACTCGTGCTGCGTCCTTCTGGCAAAGACGGACAAATTCAAAGTTTGTGGCCAATGGTTCACATGGATAGACTATGAAAAGTTTCAAAAACTGGTGGGTAAAATCAATAGGTTTGTGCATCTCTGATTTCTTTGAGTGGGACATGGTGTGAAGTATTATCAACCTCTCGAATTGCAGGTAGCTTCTGGTAATCCGTTTGACAGCAGGGATTACATGGCAGCCACACCATCATGGGCTGTGTATGGAGCCGATGAAGGAGGATTTGATCCAGATCAGTTGCGGTATAGAAAAGAAAGGCATCACAAAACGAACCGTTGATCATGTAACTGTGCGAGTGTGTGTTCCTTTTGTGGGTTTAGAACCTCTGCTCTTCACTTCAGGTGCTTCTTCTGTGTCTTGCCTCGGACGATAGGTGATAATTCTTTGTACAACTTTTTGTGAGTAGGATATAAGAGCAAGATTATATCATTTTATGCAGAAGTGTTACTCCCAGTCTCCTCAGGGAAAAATTTTGTACCTCTAAAACTGAATTTACTAATGGGTAGTGTTTTTCTTCCCTCTCTCTCTTTCTCTCTCTCTCTCTCGTCTTTCACGAAGTTAGTGAATGCTGTAGTGGCGTTTGCTGTAAATTTAGCGAGTCTCCCATGTTAATTCGGCTCTAAAATGAATGCGCAACTCTTTGGGAATGTATGGATCATACTCAATCCGTGACCATGTGTCTCGTATCTGCGGTTCACATTGGCTTCTTGTATGGTTATTGGATGTGATGAACTCACCTCATGTAAATTCAGTTCCGGACAAATATCGGCTCCATGTACGAGTATAACTATATGACATTTTAACTGTGACCGTGCCATCTTACATCTCTAAATATCGAACTATTTAAATATGTCTCGGCCTCCAAATCTTATATACATTTTGTAAATTTCAGCTGGTTTTTTTTATTATTTTGCGGGCAAAATTGCATTTCCAAGAAAACGTCAAAGCAAATCATTCATGAATTTTATGAGACCGAATATTGGAATCACTTTTTTGAGGGAGAAATCACCAAAAAAAAATTAGATGGAAAAAATTGGCGAAACGCTCCCTTTATTACAAATCCTGGACTTCAAAGTCGCGAAAGGCGAAAGGACGGACCCAGGAGGAAACGTGTCATGGAGAGCAGAGTGGGTCCCGCCATTCACCCTTCTTTGAGCACGACGTCAACCTCCGAGTCAGCCCAGCCGAGGAGAAGATCTCTCTTAAATCTTTTTTCTTTTGTTATTTTTGGCTTTTCATCGTTTTTGACTTGGCCACTAGAGGCGCCCACCGTGAGCAGTGGGGCCTCTGATGGATTCTCAGTCGGCACCCCGTGGGTCCCTTCTTACGCGCTCGTCAACCCGCGTGCACCGCCCCGCTAAGCCCGACTTATCAACCCCTTGCCCCGACAACCCGCTAGCAAATCAAGCTAGCTCATGGGACCCCTCCGCGGTCAGCGCCGCGCGCCCCAGTAAGGCTGAGCCCCAAGCCGTAAGGACCCGAAATTAATTTGAACTTTTTTTGGACATGGACATTTAATAAGAAAGGCCGATATGATCCATTTGTAATCAAGTTGGGTCCACTTGAATATTTGCATATAAAAAAAAATTATGATAAACTATTTTGAACAATGTTTTAAACCACACCTTACAACTTAATCTTGAAACAACCAATGATCATCGTTCCCAGATAATTAGGCTAGTATTAGGCGGATGGTGATTTGAGAAAAGTTGATAAGTATTTATTTAACTTTTCGATTTTTAGGTAGATTTAGACTAAGAATTTTAACTCACAACCAATATCCTAAATGCCTCCATAATGGTGGGCTGAGCAATGTAACTTGGCCTTTATAATTCCATATCCAAACTCATCAATATATATAATTTATGAGATCATAAGGTTGGTCAAGCCTACCTTCTCCCAAATGATTTGGGGCATCTTGGTTACATGTTCAAATCATTCAACCGGTCTTTAATCTCAAGAAGCCTTCGATTCATCTATGGTGTTAGCTCGATCGTATCATGGCATAAGGTAACCCCGGCTTTACTTTCACTAACACTATGGTAGGTAGCAGTGATGAGTTCATACCAAATGAGGAATAATTATAGTTCAAATTGAACATCTTGTCTTGGATGTGGAATTCTTATGATAATGCCAATAAATCGTTGACACTGATTGCCCCTCTCCACATTTTTCTTTTCGCAAGAAAAAAGCAGTTGATCCTCTTGTTTGATTACGACTAGTGTTTGCTAGCCTTTTGACCCTCTTTGAGCTACTAACTATTGAGTTACCTCTTATAGAGGGATTGAAAGAGAGCTTAGCTTACAACTATTTTACATGGACAGATCTATATGATCGAAAATCTTCTTCAAATGATTAAATCAAAGCTAGAGTAATTCAATCATTGTGGAACATAGAGCACATAGTAATCACACATGCAATGCGGTAATTGGTTATCACAAATCATGTTGAATAATGAAGATTTCATGTCATAATTATCGAATTTAATCTTGTTTGAGACGCTTATTGAATTAATATAGCAAACTACAGTTACCAAATATAATCTTGTTTGATAAGCTTAAGTTTTGATCTCCGGTCATAAACAAGAAATTGTCATCAAATTAATAGAATTTATGCTAGAATGATATGTTCTAAAAGTAGTAGTAGTGTAGGATCTTGGTATGAATATAATGTTAAGTGAAGTATTCCCGATGACAAAGGTGCATAACTTGACTTCCCCACTAGGAACTACTTCCAACTTATTGCTTCATTTTGACTTGCTTTGACAGGAAATCCAACATCTTTGAACATGACTAATAACGAGAGACCAAAATATAAAAATCAAGTTGGGAATTATATCTCTGGTTGAAAATATTGAAGAAAGCTACACAAGATGATGGCTTTCTCTACTAGAGAGATGATGAATAGGATCAAGGTCAATCAAAAGAATTATAACTTCTCTTGTTGAGCATAACGTCACTTCTATTCGTTCTGTTTACCATGGACAAGGAAGCAATCGACATCTAGTATTGGAATTGATATCATATTTTGTGTGCAAACCTTATGGAGAAAGATATGAATTTTCTCAATAAGATGAATTTGTTCAATTACACCATCAGCACACATGTGAACAAGATGCTCTACTCGACAGAACTATAGCCTTTGTGTTTGTGATGCCCATCTCATCGCATTGTGTATACAATTTCTTGTCAATATGAATATTGCGTTATTGAACACAAGGAATCATTTTTTGCCTTTATAAATTGGATTCATAACGACAATCTTAGTTAAAATTACAGGCAAAGAGAGAGAGAGAGAGAGGGGGGAGAGAGACGTTTGTTGAAGACATATTTAACGAGTTAACTAGAGTGATATATCACTACCACATCAAAGTTTTGTAATCATATTAGTAAATCCACTCAACATATAATTTGAAAGGAATGAGTTAATGAGTGCCGCATGGGCACAATATTGTTCTAGTTGCTGCATCGGAAATTGAAACTTTCTCTACACAGAACACAATATTGCCAGAGCAAATGTGACCAAAATGCGATTTGAAGTCTAACCATTCGATTAGTCCCAAACATATGGTATATTCTACCTAGCATGAGGTTAAACTTAAGTGCTATAAAACTAATGCTAGACAACCAAATAATGCTTGTGAATATAATCTCTGGGGTCGATCCCAAATTCAATTCAATTCTTAGCATGGTCCAATCGCCAGGCCTTCTGACCAAGTACTACGGCCACACAGGGAAGTGGGCGTCACGTGCCGCAGACAGCGATTCGTCCCTCTTTCTTTCTTTCTGAATTTTGGATTTCCTCTCCGATTCTTTTCTTCTTTTTTCTGTTTAATTGGCGTCTTTTCATATGGGCACAAGTCAGTGAGTCGGGCAGTGGAGGACAGACACAGATCTGCAACTTGCGAATTCCTGCCTCATTATTTTTCCCTTCTTTCCCCATCCCCTCACAGATTGCAATTTCCCACCCCCCCCTTCTCTCTCCTCATCCTCTCATCATCTCTTCTTCTCGTGCTCCTCGTCTCGCTCCACCGTTCTCATTTTTCTTCCCTCCCCCACAAAAAAAGCAGAAAAGGTTTAATGAAATTACGCTTAAATGTTTATCATTTAATGGGTTGAGCAGATAAGTTTATCCATTTCAATTGTGGACTTCAAAGACAGGATTCAATCATGATTGGATGTGTGGAGCGTGGAGTGGGCCTACCCAACATATTTTAGTCTCATTCGTGATATAACAAAACAAAATAAAAGCACCCACAACCAGAATAAGCAAAGAAACTTGAAAATACATAAAAGAATAAAAAAAAAGGGAGAGCAAGAAAAACCATGTCCATCTGTGATTCATAGGTTGGTTTGCGCACACAGATAAACCACAGGCTGAAAAACAACAAAAGAAGAGACCGATAACTTCAATCAGTGGGTAACTTCAATGAAGCGTGGGGGCATCGAAAGTGAAAACAAACCCGCATCAGAAAACCTAATTGCAACAATATTTCATCGTCGTCGTGTCAACAGATAGGTATGAAGAATATATGTGAGCCATGTGAAGTGTCAAAAGGCAGGAATGATCTTCGATCATACTAAAATTGCCTGATCAAGATCCAAGCTACAAAACCAAAAGAGAGAATGAGTTGCAGAGAGAAAGGAATAGATAGTAACCGGGTCATCTTCTTTGTCAGCTGCTCTTGCGAGGCTTGCTCTTTCTTCTCGCTCTGCTTCTGCTGCTAGTTTTTTTTGTTGATGACTCCTGCAACATCATCTCTTGCTTCTGCTCTTCCACTTCACCAGTTCTGGCTTTCTTTGTTTGGTCCACTACTTTAGCTTCTTCTCCTACTGCTTCAGCTTGTTGTATTGGATTCTGTTGCTGTTGCTGTTGTTGTTGTTGTTCCTCTTCTTGCTTTGCTTCGGCTTTTGCTTCAACGATCTTGCGGGGTCGGCCTCTCTTTCTTGGGGTTACTGCTGGAGATTTGGTTTCGTCTCCTGCTTCTGCTGCTGATGATGATGCTTCTGCTATTGCCACGGATAGTTCCTTCGTTTTCTGTGCCTTCCTCTTTCCCATCTTTCCCCAAATCAAGAAAACAAAAAGAATAAAAATTCCAGCTACTACTTGAATTTTGGGTCAACCGGTAATACCCAAAACCTTCGATGAAACCTGCAGAACCGACCGAACCCAAAGCCAGATGTTTCCTCTTTCACCAAATCAAAAATGGTTTTGATGATCTTACTTTTCTCAATATAAAGTCTCTCTCTCTCATCCAGAAGCTAATAACTGCACAGCAACCACTTCTTTTACTCGCTGAATGAATAGAATAAATAAAAAGATCACCATATCGTCTTTGCGTTTTCTTGGTCAAAGGAGAGTGAGACCTGACCCATCAACTTCTCTCTATGTATTGTTTTCTGTATCTCCTGCGCCTTGTCTCCCACTCTCTGTCCCAGCCTCTCCCTCTAGTGAACGAAAAGAGATATGTATGCGGAGAAAAAGGAGGAAGAAATGAGGTCGAAAGGGGTCAGCAGAGAAACGAGGGCGGAGAGCCTAAAAATAAAAGGCGAAGGCGAGGCGAGGTGGCTCAAAAGCTAATGCTGACTGACTAGGGTTATTAACATTACCCCACCAAAGGTCTCACATATATTACTATATGATATTTCTTTAAATATTATTTCGATACATCATGCCGAAAGCTTGTCATGCCGACGATTCAACACTTAACGAGATTTTACTGCAAACATCTTATCGAGTGCTCGGACACCTTATAAATCTCATCTATTAAATAAATATTTTCATTTTTAATATATTGATTATACATAACTTAAAAAAATAATGCATTGAAAATAAAAACCTTCCTAATTATGTAACGAGTGCTTTAGAGACTTTTGTTAAGAAAATCCTTATTCCAATTCACACGTTTATAACATGGCCACGTGACACTCAACTTTCTCGTATTAAATGAATGTATTTAGCTCTTCTCATAATAAGCTGAAAAAGAAAAAATCATCTTCACTCAAGAAGAATATGAACAGGTGTAAATTAATGAAAATTTGAAAGTATGAAAGAGAAACTAGAACAAAGAAAAAGACGACACTTAGATGTAACTTATGGACACCTTTGTTGGACGCAAATTGCGCAACCCCAAGATCTCTATAACTAGAATAAGAACATGCATAATTGAGTAGAAAGATTAACGCACCTATTTTGGGATCCATCGTTCTTTAAAGCTGAAGTAGAAAATGGATTATCCACTATCAAAGAGATTACTCACGCATCAAATCATTCTCCTCTATTACCCTCTGTATCACCGGCTCAATAAGGCGGCCCCCTCATGTTTAGTGTTAGGTAAACACTACTTATGTAAGGATACATGTGAGAATTTGGGTTAAAAGAAAGACTTGAGTACTATTTATAGAGTTTTCAACCAGGTCCCCTCATTACGGCCGAGCCAACTCTACCACACTACCAACCCCATATTAGACTAATTAAAAAACACTTTATCTCACCTTAGACCAACAATATTTTACGGTAACTGTAAAAATAATAAATTACAATATCAATTAATGTAGTCTACATTAGAAAAACTCTTACAACCTTCATCAGACTGGCATGCTTGGATAATTAGGAAGAGTTCTTCTTCAAAAGATTATTGGTTGAATCTTGGGCACGCACATTGATATCAAAGTAATAGTATTCGAAGAGCTCCATTGGTCACTTCATCGTCTTATGGTTTGAAATTGGTTCCACCCTATGCAAACAGCTACCCTGTTGCTTGATGAGTCCCTTTTCTTTCTGCTTCGAGTGCTCCTTCACTTTTTCCGAAGTATGACAATCCTATGGACACCTCCTTTGCTTACGATAAAGTCCCCACTTTCTATGTTTATTTGTCATTTTTTTTTCTTTCTAGTTGCCAAACCATTCCGACATCCGCTTTTCTAACCACCGTAACAGTTTCCTTTCTAATATGCATTCAAGTATATTCCGATCGTGACTCCATGCGTTAATTGAATGAATAAGATGGTATGAAGGCCCAGAAGGACACCGACCCCTCCTCAATGGCCTTTGCCTTTCATTTGACGAGTTTGGGCAGCAGAGCACTTGATAAGGACATAGATTAGCTTTCTATCAATCAACAAGAAGGATCACCAAATAAAAAAGGAAAATGACCAAAAAATCCCTAAACATACCAATTCAATCTTAAAACTTCTTTATTGCACAAATTCAGTTCTAAACATTTTTACATTAGTACCAATTCAATTCATCCGGCAATTTTGGCCGGCCGGCTCAAACATGGATGCCAGCCGTCTAGCCAATACTAACGTGACAATTTTCAATAAATTTTTTCAAATTTTTTATTAATTTTTTTCTTTTTCCTTCTTGGATCTGGCCGACAAGCCTCGTCAATGGCCAATGAGCCACCGAAGGCTTACCGACCACCATCGGAGAAGAAGGCCAAGAGAAATAAGAGAAAAAAGAAAAAGGAAAAAAAAAGAAGAAAAGAAAAAAATTAATAAAAAATCGAAAAAAATAAAAATTATTTAAAAACTACCACGTCAACATTTTTGCTAGCCGACCGTCATCCACATCAGCACTGGCTGGCTAAATTTGATAGGATGGACTGATATAATATTAATGTGAAAAAGTTCGGGATTAAATTAGTTTATTAAAGGCTTAGGACTACATTAATATGAATGTTATAAGTTTATGACTTTTTTGATACTTTTTCAATAAGAAGTGCAAAGCCATACTGTGTAATGAACAAATATAGGTCCATTCCTGCATTGGCTTTGGGATATTGACGAAGAGCAAATTGGATCCAATCAGTGCCCATCATTCATGCCATTGTCACCACACAATCCCTCTACATATTTGATGAAAGTGAGCTAAATTTTCATATGCTTAATCACCACTGAAGCAAGATGACCAAACACCCAATACACACTGTTCATAATTCCTTTTCTTTTGGGAGCAAAGAGCATGCAATGCAAAATCTAGGGCCACTACCATCAATGATACAGGTCGAGCCTTTCGGCATTCCATTAAGGCCACAGGTCGCATCAGAAAGTTCACTCAACTAGAAGGAGCAACATGGGTCGAGAACAAGTCGATCGCAGTTTGAGCGATGCTCTCTAGAAAAGAAGATACAATCGAGAGGGTCTTAGATCATCTAGACCAATACTAACTATTTATAAGAAGTTGCGGGCGAAAACATTGGACTTCTTTTGTGCAATCCCATTAAAAAGACTTGCGTATGCAATCGTGGAGCGTCGTCAAATGGTGCACAAACAGATGATCACAACCAGACTTTGAAAAAGAAACTTGAACATGAATTGAAGTGACAACTGGGTTTCTACTCGAGCAGTGAATATCATGAGAAAAAGTGAACTTTTGTTAATTTTAACTATAGAGAAAAGCCCGGTTGGCAAATAGTTTTTGCAGCTGACCATGGACCGACATTAAGGGATCCAAGTGGACTCGAACCACCATCCTCCCAAGCCCAGTGGGCTTGAGCGCTCTTACCATATTTGAGCTTATGGACCCACCACAAGGTAAATTCAAAGCTAAAAGACGGAAAAGGAATTAATCAAAACCACAGAAGAGATGAACAGACGTGTACCTGGAAGAAACGTCGACTTCAACATCGACTTGTCTGGGTAAAAAAAAAATTCGCATGATCTAGTTCTTACTTCACAATAGTTTTCCCATACACAATCCGTTTTAATATTTTTTTAACGTCAGAAATATAAATAAGACCGAAGATTATGGACAGGCCGTCAAGAAGTCTCAACATTCCACAGAAACTGAGTAATAAAAGTGGGTAGGGTGCTCAAAATTGTATTATCGCTACATTTTCATCTCGAGTTAGCATATATATCGTTGTTAATTTTTCACTTGGTGCAACTACTGAAATCAAAGGATAATTTTCTAGAAAACTAAAATTATTCATGACTTGATACGGAACACGCTCAAAACAGTAACGCAGTAAAATTGTTGAATTCACAAATACTGCCCATAGAAATGGATCGCACTTTCACAACTTTTCAAAGACATCCAATTTTTTTTCTATAAATCGAAAAGAGCAAAATTATATGCAATTAATTTTTAAATGCCAAAGATTTCCAAATGAAAATGGAAAAATATCTACAAGAATCACTCCGGCATCTGGTAACCCACTCGTCAAGCTCAATGCAACTCGATTGTAAGGTTAGCCAGCTAGCAGACAACAAAATAATCAGAGGCACAAAAAGGAAAAACTATTATCCCTTTTCCAGGGCACGATTCTAGATTTTAAGCTCACCGGTCAATGACTACTTCATCCACCGGCTCCCAATACGTGAGCCCACTCCATATAAGCTGCTGGGATGGAATGGCCTCAACTTCACCTGGTTCATAGGAGTATTTTTCCAGTAACTGACGGGGCACAAGAGGAAAAGAAACCTACGAACATCCTGCTGTCCGCTATTTCCGCGCATCTCTTAATTAACTCAAACTTGGAATTTTCCAAATTATGTTGGAAGCCAACAGATCTTGCTTCTCAAGCTCCCTCCACAAATCATGGTAACGGCTTGGCATATCCTTGAAAAAAATTGGGCGCAGTGAGATTGTGCAACAATCAACCGGATTCTGACAATATTGGTAGTACAAATAGATAACCTTGGTTGACAGGCATTACTCGTTGAAAAGCACAAATAGATAACATTGGTAGTAAGGACCATAACTAAGAAAGAACATTGATTTGACAGGCAGTGAAAGGCGAGGAAATTTCAGTGACTTAGTGGCAGAGTCCTCAGTACTCATAAAGAATATACCTTCCCAAGAAATCGACAACAATGAAGGCAGGTACAGCTACTCAGTTCCATGACAAGCATACCATCTGCACTTAAAAGCAGATACTTCCACTTGTTTATGGATAGGAACGAAACATGTTCATCAGTTTTCTACCAATGAGTCAGCATGCATACAATTGACTTGTCTTTTATAACGGTAGATTCCCTCAGGAGTTCACCAATAAGAGCCAAACGAGGGATAGAGTTACCAAGACAAACCAGCAGCAGGGAGGATCCATGTCTACACAAGACAACACTTCGAATAGCACCAAGCTTAGCTCTCTACCAAATCACACAACTTTATTAGACACGATTAATCAATATATAAGATCCCAGTTACCTGTGAACATTCGATAAAGTGAACCATATGAACAAGAAAACCTAGGATGAACAAGGTTATGCCACTCAAAACATAAAACATATGTTGAGCTTAAAAGCACTGGACGCAGCTTAGACTGAATTCCACCCAAGTGACTCATTACTAAAGCACAAGGGAAACCAACAGAAAAAGAAAACCCACATGTAACATGGTTAGCACAAGCTTCCACCAAGCTGCCTAAACTCTTCTGGAGTCCATTTTCGAGCAACAGATACGTCGGGTTCAACCAAAGTAGTACAAAAATGAGGTGAAAAGACCACATTGAATCTTCAATATAGACTGAGTTGACTAAATCTAAATCCGGTGCTGCTACCCATGGGAAGGACAAGCCCGGGCCATGCGCTAGCTGAATCTTCGAAGTCCTAAATCCGGGCCAGTCCGACTCTTAGTAGTTCATCTCAAAAGGTTTGACAATTCAGGCTTGCCATGTTCTCGTAATTTGGCATCATACCACCACTTTAACACCTTCACGAGATAAGTGCTCCTCCATCCAGATGCTAGAACAGCCAAAAACTAGCAGGGAGATGGCTCCATTTACATAAAGAACATACTTAATGCACACCACGCTTAGTACATGAGAATACAAAGGAATGGTCATACCACTAATAGAACACTCCTAGATTCTAACTGCTCCGAAAGCACATCCACTTCAGGCTACAAGTAATTTCTCTACTACATACATAGTAAAATGCACATCTTACTTCAGCTATCTTGCCCAGAATTTCCATTCCCATTGCTTCATAAATAAGAATACAGCAAAATGACGGGAGGACAAAACAAATGTCCGTTCTCGTGTATCATGGATCATTTCCCTCAGATACACATTGGTTCAACTTGAGATTTCTAATAATCAGCTTCACAGGAAGCAACTTGCAATTGAGTGTCTTAGAAAATATATTCATCAGCCATATATTTACACACAGTGCATTTATCTGGCCCACTTTACTTGCATTACTACCTTAGCTTGAAAAATATTAGATAAGAAGCCATTGGATATATTTATTCTCAAAAAAATTGCATAAAGTGTTCATGAAATCACAATTAATATTGGTTACCATTCATAGAGATAGAGAGGATAGGAAATTTCTCTAACTAATAATAGCAAATCCATAAAAGTATGTAGCATGCCAATCTTTGTAATGATTCCTTTTCATGTGCCCATTTTGAAGAGAAATTAGCTGTTCACCATCAGCAATACGAAGCTGTAAAGGGATACATAAAACTTGTGATGATATCAAATGCAGCGATGTCATGCTGATGATTAATTCAGTAAAGGCATAGTATACAAAATTGGCAGTGATATATATTTATTAGTTGAGAAGTGATTAAGTACCTCCAATATGTATTATAGGAACAATTTCCATGGCATTACAAGAGGATATCTTCTTCTTCATGTTTTTTTTTGGGTAATTTGTCCTGTGTATGTACATTCAGAGAAACCAGCCATGTCGAACCATTTTCTCTTAGAGACAGAGAGAGAGAGAGAGAGAGAGAGAGAGAGGGAGAGCCGAGCCAAAAAAATAAAGCCCGTCTGATCTCCCCCCAACTACTAAAAATGAACATCTCATTAGGGTTGTTTTGGCCTGCCATGCAAGCGCACCTGTCATGGCAAAGGTCCTTAACTATGACTTTTTTGACATCCCACGGTTACTTCCTCTCACATCCTTCTTGATAGCCATACAGATTCCTTCTCACATATGCTTACCATGCTTACCTCTTTCAAAGATGATGGAGAACATGAAACTAAACAGCAGATCAAATCCCCAGCTGCTAGATAGAATTTTAGAAGAACCTGTACAGCTGCATCTAAATGTTTCTCTGCCCTCTGGAAACACTTTAGCAAGGACCATCCAGGATTATTTGATCCAAACTGAACAAAGGGGACTTCTGCTGACGAACCAGAATTCTAATGATACAAGGTCGATCAAGGGACCAGCACTTCACCTGTCAAAACAACGAAAGAGCAATGTCAAAACCTCAATATGTACATTTACATAAAGGATTAAAGGGAACAAAAAATAATACCTATTATTCCAAACTCTCTTCTTGCAGATCATGTGCAAACACGACCTTTGCCACGAAAGAAGGACAAGCAGATCTCTCAAAGAAGTTCCAGATTACTCTCACAGATGTCTGATGAAGAAACTGAAAACTGAAGGCAAAATCGTATCTACACGAACTTACTTTACTGGGACTATACAAAGGAGCCCATCATCGATAGCCCTCTCAGGGCATGTCCATTTATGTGAGCCACAGGATTAGTACTAAAAAATATTGCCTAATAAAAATTTTAAGTATGATGGTGGACAGCAATCATTGGCCGTGGTGAGCATTAGCCATTAATTACGATGAGATTGCTTGAGAACAGCAATGAACAGGTAAATTCCAAGATTTACCATTGCGAATATCTGTTAAGAACGTCAAGCCTTCCACTCTTATCCACGTTCATGGACTAAAATATATACTGACAAGAGTGCCAGTTTGCAAGCAATCCAGTAAAATTGAATGGCCGCAATTGACCATATACAGCGTCAGGCCCGGTGCTGTTATCCATGTTGATGAACTAAAATATATACGGACAGTAACAGTTTGGTCCACCCAAATTGACTGGTGGCACTCGACACCAGTGAATGGAAAGTAGATATAGTATGAACTTTTTTTTAATGTATAATATAGTATAAACTCAGAAAGCGAAGTTATGGTAGAATGGATCAAGCAGGGTAGTTGTACCTTCGGGTTGAATACCATTGAATAGAAAGTAAATATAGTATAATTTTTTTTTTGAACGTATAACATGGTATAAACTCAGAAGGCGAAGTTATGGTAGAATGGATCAAGCGGGGTAGCTGTACCTTCGGGTCGAATATCATCGAGGACTTCCTCCAGCATAAGCCGTGTGTCGTATTTCGAGGTCATCGTGTCAGAACTTGATTGCCTTCCGATTAATGAAACAATTGGTTTCTTGTGAGATATCAGCAATAAACCACGTGCAGCAGCTCTGAGAGAGACAGAGACAGAGACAGAGACAGAGACAGGGACAGAGGGACGCCACCGCGCCAAGGGGGAAGAGCCGGGCTAAAAGAAAACCCCGTACCATCTCCCCCCGACACAACCAAAAAAGCAAATTTTTATTGGGGTTTTTGACCCGCCATGCAAGCGCACCTGTCATGGCAAAGGTCGACGACACTCGCACATTCTTATTCCAGCATCTCATCATCCTTTTCCTCTCACGACCCCTTTTTCAAAATCTCACCACTTGTATCCCCCCACACAACCAATCATTCCTCTTTTCATAAATAATGAAAACCTACTGACCAGCAGATAATCGTGTATCAAACAGTCAAAGCCACCATGCCATCATCTCACGAGTCCTTCTTTGTATGGGAATACAAATACACCGGCTCTGATGATCGCCATCCACACGTAAAATATGAAATGACCTCCTCAATCCGTCTGGCCACCAACATCGAACTGATAGTCCGCTGCAACACGACCTCAGCTAGGAACACGCGATCTGCCGCATCTGAACAGCATGATTGCAACGAAAGTCCTTACATATGCTTCAAAACGAAAGCAGGGAAACTAACAGCTTCTTCGCTATATATGTACCTGCAGGTTAAACTCTCAGCTTTCGTGCGCGGCGATGAATCTGCGGCAGAAGAACACCAGAGACAGATATCTCGAAATACCGCCCGAATCACAAAACCCGATGCTTGATCGATCTGCTCCGAAAATCGTAAGATCGATGATGCAAGAGGAACAGATCTGCGTAGATCTTTACCGAAGAATCTACGCAGAACCGCGGCAAATCTATGCGCGATCGGCAGATCGCGGGCGGATCTACGAGAATCCACGGCTCAATCGATCGGACATGTTGACCAAGAGAACAGATCGAAGGAGATATGCGATAAGAAACCCTAACAACGGACATTGACCCCGAAATGGGGACCAGAGCACGAAGACGATGGAAAGGCACTTTGTAGCTCCGCTCCGTTTTGTGATCTGAGGGCGGTGGGAGGTTCCCCGGGCGTTAAGACAAGCCATGCGGCTCGGATTTCGAGACTGGAAAAGGGCATCGACGGTCGTTGTCGCAAAGAAGGTTCTAGGGATTCGTGCCACGTGACGAAGTTATCCACCACGTTTGCGCGAGTTGGCGTCCGTGGCGTGGCATGGCAGGCGTGGAATAAAAGTCAAGGATTTGCCCTGTTTGGAAACGCGAACTTACGTGCCCTTATGACCGACGAGATTTTCCAAGTAGCACGCGTAACTACATTTTTAAATGAGAAAAAACCATCAAAAATTCCAAACCTTGCGCAAAATAACAAATTTACTCCAAATTTTTTTTCATGACACAAAAAATTCTGAACTTATATCCATGTGATATATTTACCCTAAATTATATGACATATTCGTCTTTTACTTTTTTAATTTTTTTTTTTTTTCTTCTTCTCTCTTCTCTCTGTCGAATTTGGTGAGGGTTGTCCATGCCTGGGTTGGCGAGGGCAATGCTCAGGTAAGGATTGCCTTTGCTCGACACTGGCTTCCCTTTGGCAGAGGGAAGAGAGAAGAAGAAAAAAGGAAAAAAAAAAGAAAAGGAAAAGGAAAAAGATAAAAAAAAAAGATGAAAATGCCATTGGTCATAGAGTTTGGGGTAAATGTGTGCGATTATCAAAATTTGGGGTTTTTCATGTCACAGAAAAAGTTTGAGGTAAATTTGTCTCTTTGTATAAATTTTAGGGTTTTTTGTGGCTTTTTTCCTTTTTAAATTTAATCGTTGAGATGCTGACGCAACATCCTAATTCAGATTGGATGGCCATGATCGAATATTCCTTTCTAACTTTTTTCTTTATGTTTCCTTTCTATTTTTTTGTCTCTAGCAATCTAGGCTTCCTCTATTCTTTTTTTGTTCAACTTTCGTATCAAGTAAGGGGATTAGTTCCCAAGCGATTTGTTCCCACCAACGAACCTTGTTCTCATTCCATGTTCAAGATTGGGAAACTCCTATTAGGTTTTAAAGTTGACAAAACTTTCCTATTCTTGTTCTTATTATGAATAATACTAAACTTTTGTGCTATATCGTGGAATGTTGTCAAAATCTATTTTACTCCATAAGTCTTTCCTACTTTGACAAGATCTAGATTGAACTCAAGTCCTTAATGAAGATATAATTAGACTTAGGATTATTGATCTTTCGACAAATATTCAGTATGTACGAGATTTATTCTTAATATCTGGCTTTCTGGCAAAGAATCTTACTTACCTTTTATAAATATATTGATGGAGTTAATCAAGAATTGATAAAATCAATCTCGAAGATAAGTTCCTTTTCAGGAAGCATCTACTTATGGAAACCTATATTCTAATTGTATGGGCGACCAGAATCATCGGATTTTTATCTCAATCTTCAAAGGGTCACAAGATTTCCTTAATTGATTCTATTTAATGGGTTGATTGGAAGAAATTCCTCTAGAGAATGCCAACAATTAGAAAGGCGTAGAGAAGTATTTAAGGAGGTCATTCAATCCATTTGGGATAGAGCATGAAAATTGAAATTCCAAAGTTTGAGGCATTTCCAATCACTTGTTCTTCATCAATAGTGCTTACAAATTGTATTCAAGAGAGAAAAACACAAGATGAGTGAATTAGTGGGAGAAAAAGAAATCATTCACTGAGTGTTCGTACTCAAATCGTTGTATTTCTTTGTTGATACCTTAGTGAATTCCAGCCAGAAGGCTGTTAACGTGAGAGAATAGATATATGATTGATCTAAGCCCAACCACTATAAATCTCGTGTTCAATTTTTTCTTCCCTTAACTCTTTTGATTTATTTGTCACAATCTTTTTCTGAATTCTGCGAATTTCTAAGCCATCTAAATTGAGTGTGAACTTACTTCAGAAGTCTGGTGTCACTTTTAATCAAACTTTGCTTGCAAAATAACTTATTATGCATTTCTTTGCTTAATTTGTTTTTTACACCTATTCGCCCCCCTCTAGGTGGTAGTACTAGCATTTTTAATTGGAATCAGAGCTGCGGTGTTTGTCTTATTAAAGTGTTTTTACTTCTGAACTAAAGATATTGTATGGCTAGTATCTTAGCACCAAGGCTAATTGAAGGACGAAGCAATACCATGTCACCCTACTTTGATGGAAAATAGTACAATGTGTGGAAGAATAAAATGAAGGTGTTTCTAAGATCTAGAGATCCTTTGGAATGGGATGTTGTGGAAAGATGAATCAACCTAAAGGCAGCATTAGCTTCAGGGAAGGGTAAATCAGTGATAAATAAAGATGCTAAGGATTCCAATCAAGTAGATATTATCAAGAGACAGGCTCTTGATGCTAAAGTTATTTATTCTTTATATCGTGCCTTGTCGACTGCTGAATATAACATAATTTTTCATGTGAAACAGCTAAAGAAGTCTGGAATAGGCTTTACGTCACTCATGAAGGAACATATTGTGTAAATGAGACATAAACATCTTACTTGGTCAATATGAGTCCTTCAAAATGAAGCTTGGAGAGTCTACTGGAGATATGTTCATTCGCTTTACGGAAATTGTAAATGAATTGGCATATCAAGGTCAACCAATTTTTACTCCAATGAAGGTCAACAAACTACTGCGAGAACTTTCAAATAGCTGGAACGATGTGAATACTTCAATTAGGGAGACACAAAGGATCATGCCTCTTTTGGTTGACGAGCTGATAGGCACTCTTCAATCATATGAAGTGGAATAGATCAATGATGAAGAGGATTCAAAAGGTAAGAAGTCACTTGCATTCAAGTCTAATGCTAATTCTAATGATACAGATACAGACAATGACATGGATGACGAGGAACTAGCCTTTATGATAAAGAAATTCAGAAAACTGAATAGGAAATGAAGAAATTGAATTGGAAGAAGCAAAGCAAGCAAAATTTCCTTAAGAGATCAATGGAAGATGTTGAAACAAGCAATGATGTAATATGCTTCGCGTGTAAGAAGAAGGGACACATTAAGCCTAATTGTCCCTTGCTGAAAAAGAAGAAAGGAAAGTATGAGAAGTACAAGAAAGCTCTTAAAGCAAAAATTTGGAGTGGCACATAATGTGAGGAAAATGAAGAGAAATTTGTAAGTATTTGTCTGATGGCTCGTTCAAAATTAGACTCAAAGTCAAACTCAAACTCAAACACAGATTCAAAATCTGACAAGGAAATCAAGGTCATTGTTAAAAGGAAAAGCAAATGGTACTTAGACAGTGGCTATTCTAGGCATATGACTGGAGATTCAAGCAATTTTGTAAAGTTAGAAAAATAAAAATGAGGAAATGTCTCTTTTGGTGGGAACAGTAAAGGAAAAATTATTGGATATGAAATAGTGAAGATTGGAAGTTTAATCATCGATAATGTTTCGCTAGTAAAATGTTTGAATTACAATCGTCTAAGCATAAGCCGGTTATGTAACACAGGATTCAGAATCAATTTTCAAGAAGATGTCTGTTCTAGAGTTAGTTGATATTTATCTCAATCCTTTACTGGGCGAAAACATGACAATATTTATCTTTTGGACATAAGTCCGAAGAGCTCTCAATGTCTTATTTCAATTCAAGATGAAGCATATCTCTAGCATTGAAAGCTTGGACATGTGAATATGAAACATACTGCTAAACTTTATTCTAAGAAGCTAGTACGAGGTCTTCCCAAAATGGTATACTAAAAGTCTGAGTTGTGTACTCTATGTATCTTGGGAAAATAAGTTAGAAGCTCTTTTAAACCTATAAATCAAGTTTCTATCAATCGTGTCTTGCAACTTCTTCATATGGATCTTTTTGGACCAACAAGAATACAAAGTATTGGTGGAAAGAAATACCGTTTGGTAGTTGTGGATGATTATTCACAATTCACTTGGGTTTTTTTCTTAGCAAATAAGTCCGAAACATTCTCTTACTTTTCAAAATTTGCTAAGAAAGTTTAGAACGAGAAATGTTATGTTATTTCAAGTATAATGACTGATCATGGGGGAGAATTTAAAAATCAAGACTTTGCAAGTTTTTGTGACGAGAATGGTCTTCAACATATTTTCTCCTCTCCATATACCTCAAAACAAAATGGAGTTGTAAAAAGGAAAAATAAACCGTTACAGGGGATGGCCAGAACTCTACTGATAGAAAGTAAAATCTCTTCTCGTTTTTTGGCAGAAGCATTTTCTACTGCATGTTATATAATTAATAGGGTATTTTTAAGGCACATCCTAGAGAAGACTCCCTATGAAGTATATAAAGGGAATAAGCCAAAAATCTCTTATTTTCATGTGCTTGGTTACAAGTGTTTTATCTTGAAGAATGCAAATGATCGGTCTAGAAAATTTGAAGAAAGATTGGATGAAGGAATATTTCTTGGTTACTCCACTTCAAGCAAAGCTTACAGGGTCTTCAACAATAATACTCAGACTGTCGAAGAATTTATGAATATTAGATTTTAGGAAAGTATTTAGAACCAACAAGATCAAACTTAACTTGAAGAGTCTAAACTAGTTTCGGACTTAATAAAGTCTGATTCCTCCAAGGGACTTCAATCTTCTGGTGATCAAAGTCAAGCTGAACAAAAGTTAGAAGAATCAAAGAAAACAAACGTTTAGCAAATCCTAACAAGAAACGACAAACCAAATAGCAATTGGAAGCACAAATCAAGTCATCCCAAAGAACTCATTATTGACAATATAGAAAAAGGAATCCACGCCATATCCAAAGTAAAAGAAGATTCTAGTGCATTAGCACTTATTTCAGAAATAGAACCAAAAAGAGTAGAAGAAGCACTATCTGACAAAAGCTAGATAGAAGCAATGTAAGAAGAATTCATACAGTTAGTATCAATAATGTCTAGGAGCTAGTTCCAAAACCGAAAGGGAAATTTGTGATTGGAACGAAGTGGGTGTTCAAAAACAAAATGGATGTAAAGGGCAAAGTAACCAGGAACAAAGCAAGGCTTGTGGCAAAATGATACACATAAGAAGAAGGAATAGACTATGATGAGACTCATGCACCTATAGCTAGATTAGAAGCTATTAGATTACTGCTTGCATATGCATATTTTCATGATTTTGGGTTGTTCCAGATAAGTGTCAAAAAGTGCTTTCCTAAGTGGATTTATACAAGAAGAAGTCTATGTGGAACAATCACTAGGATTTGAAAATCCTAGAAAACCAAACTTTGTCTATATACTGAAGAAGGAGTTGTATAGTCTGAAACAGACACCTCGAGCTTGGTATGAAAGATTGAGTAAATTCTTGATAAGCAATGGTTTTAATAAAGGAATGGTTGATACAACATTATTTATCAAAAAGGAAGAAAAAGATTTTCTACTTGTTCTTTTTTTTTTTTTGGTCGAATACTTGTTCAAATATATGAAGATGATATAATCTTTGGATCTTCTAACGAAAATCTGTGCAAGAAATTCTCAAAGTCTATAACTTGCCTTTTTGGGTTTGTAAGTCAGACAATCAAAGAAAGGAACATTCATCTATCAAGAGAAATATGCTAGAAACGTTATCAAGAAGTTTGGGATGGAAAACTACAAGAAGACTGAGACTCCCATATCCAGTTTTAAAGTTGACCAAAAGATATACAGTAGCATGATTGGTTCTCTTTTATATCTCACTGCCTCTCGACTTGATATTCTATTCAGTGTGTGCATTTGTACTAGATTCCAAGCTGACCTAGGATCTCATCTTAGTGCTATCAAACGTATAATCAAATATATTGCGACTTATCCGAAATTAGATTTGTGGTATCCATAATAATAAGACTTTATTTTACTTGCCTATTCTTATGCCGATCTGGTTGGTTGTGAAGTTGACAGAAAAAATACTTCAGGAACATGTCAACTGTTAGGACAAATGTTAGTGTCTTGGTTCTCAAAGAAGCAGAACACTGTGGCACTCTCAACAACATAAGTAGAATATGTTGCTCTTGGAAGTTACTATTCACAGATTCTCTAAATTAGGCAACAACTAAGGGATTTAGGAATAGAAGAACCATGCACCGAAATTAGATGTGACAACACAAGTGCAATCAATCTTATCAAAAATCTTATTCTTCATTTAAGGGCAAAGCATATCGAAATTCGCCATCACTTTTTAAAAGACCATGTGCAAAATGGCGAAATCAATGTTTAATTCATTGACTCAAAGAATCAACTAGCAGATATCTTCACCAAGCCACAAGAGCAAGGCTTATTCGAGTCCAACTGTGAAAAGCTAAATATCACCCTTGCATCTGACTAAAGTCTGTGTATGAGCAGACTCACTAGATCAACATATGGAAAATACATCATTCTGAAAGCCTTCTAAACTCAGGTAGTTTTATATTAAATTTTGGCACGTAAGTTTCTTTCTTATTGAACAAGTACGTTTATTCTCAATTTATTACTTGCCTTTTATATTTTTGGAAATTGTAATATCTCTATTGATTTTTTAGAATTTATTTCGAAAATTATTGACAGCTAATTTTTGAATTTTTAAAAAGGGAAGTTTCTTTTTATGATGGTTTAGTTGCCGTACTTTGTTTTCTTTAAAACCTTAAAATTTTTATTCCCGATAAACCAGACCGTCTTCAAACCCTAACTCTCGAACCCTCGTCTCTCTTGATCTTATGTAAAATTTCTCACCCATTCTTACACAAACCTATCGTCGAAGTCCTCTAAGTCTGCTTCGATGTCATGTCAAAGGAAATCCTCTTGTATTACTAGTCACAGGCCTCAGATTGTCTCTGAAGGTCCGATGCATTTTGATCTCATTGGAGACGATTTGCCTCGAAGCTCTCCTCGTTGCTTAGCAGAAGAGGAAGTTACTCAAGAAGCAACTCCTATTTCGGTAAGAAGGCTTGAGGTACTTCTTAAGCATTATAAATTTTTGAAATTGGGAGGAAATCCTATGGATTTCACAAGTTCTTTTTTGAAAGAAAATGGTTATGGAAATGAAACCTTGTTTTTGAGAGCCATAGAGAAGTTAGGATTGGTAGAGGTTGGAACTACGGAAAAGGAATTTTCGAACTTTCTTGCTGATCCTCGCTTTAGGATGAATGGTCAGACTAAGAACAAAAGGAAGATGATGATGAGAGGGTTTTCAAGAATTTTCAACCAAAAATTGGTGTTGCTGATGAAATCGCTAGAGAAAAGACGAAGTTGTTTCATTTAAAAGATCATAAGAAAGTTTTCTCTCAAATGCTGAACAGAGGGGTCATCAACCCTCACACCGTGGACTTTGACTTTCTGGATTCAATTAAGGTGAACTTGAGAGAAAACTTTGCCAAACTTCAGATGGAGAAGTTCTGTGTGGAGACATCAGAAGCTTACCCCAAATTGGCGGCGTACTTTTTATTCCAACATGTCTATCTTGGATCCCACTCATATGCAATTTACTGTGTGTGATTGATATTAATGTTAATTTGTTGGTTGACGTTCTAGGGGTAGAAAGGAGTGGATTTCTGCCCATTAATGTGTCTAACGAGCATGTCACTAAGTTTTTGGTAAAGGACATGATTCCTAAAGGGAGTATTACTTACTCTTGGATGTCTGCTTCTAATATCTTGCTGCACAAGATAGTCATCAACTGCATCAAACCCAAGGCTGCTTCAAAGACCGATGTTTCCAGTTTGAAGCAAAGATGATGTGGGCCATCTGCAATGGTGTTGCCTTCTCACTCCCTCACACAATCATACTGCACTTGTACAGAACTATTATGAAAGGGAAATGACAACTACCATACACTGCATTGGTAACCAGACTCTTCAAACACTTTCTGATTCAACCGCCATCCCAGCTTTGCTCTAGAACCATTATTCCCATGCAAAATGATTTTAAAGATGCGATTGAAGGATCTTTTTGAAGAAAGAATCTGTTAGCAAAGTCAAGCCAGGATCTGCTATTGAGAAGAAACGCAAAGGGAAAAGCATTGTCTCAAAAACACCAAAAAGGAAACAACCGATTCTTCTCCAGGATGAAGAAGAGGAAGATGATGATGACGAGACCATCTCTGCTATTGCCTTGCATGATCTTCAAGGTTTTGCTTATTCCGAGGAAGAAGAAGAGGATGAAAGTGAAAAAGAACCAGAAGAAGAGAGTGATGGTGAAGAAACTAAAGTGAATTAGAGTGAGGATGATGACTCAGAAGGGGATGCCAATGTGAACAAGGAACATGATGAGACTGACAAGGAAGGAGAAGATACAAGGGAAATTGATGCTCCAGATGATGAGGAGACGGGAACTGGTAAACAAACTCGTGCTGGCAAAGAAAAGGTTCAAGAAGGAGAAGTTACTTCTCAAATTAAAGGCACCAAGACAAGGGGAGTAGGTGAGAAAACTCCTCTTATTGAACCAACTGTTAATGATGGCATCAGTCGATCTCCTCCAGATGCTGAAGATATTTTTGCATCTCATTATCCTGAAGTCTCACCTGAGGGTCTACACAAAGAAGCAAATGTTCAGGGGGAGCAAAGAACTTCACATGTTCAAGTCGATATTCCTTCACTTTTGGATACTCCACCGGTGCAATTCGTTGAAGCTAGTGCCTAAACAAAACCAAAATTAAACTATCCTTGGATAGTAGAACTCCTCTTGGAGATTAAGGCACAACAATATGCAATGGAGTTTGAAATCCAAAAGTTGCATGCTGCTTTTGGTACTACCTCATAGTCTCTTATAGGCAAAGCACAATCTCTTGATAATCAGGTCCAGACCTTGAATCAGCAAGCTTCGCAGAATCTGGCAAAAGTGGAGATTGTTTACCATCAGTGCCTGACTAAGCTTGAGGAGACCGTGCAGACCTTGGAGGATTTCCAACTTGTTTGTGTTCTCAAACAATCCTGATCTTTTTTTCGACCCAACTTCTTTTTATGCTTAATTGGTTTTATCTTTTTGCTGTTGACAAAAAGGGAGAGACTATGCAGATTGAATTTTATCCTTGACTTGTGATTGTGTTTGATTTTTCTTGGTTGGTGTGTTTTGTAGACTGTTAATTGATGTGTTTTATGGATGCAATGTGTATTTATTATAATTACTGTATGTTTTCTCTATCAATCATCATGTGATGCTAAAGTGTTGTTTTGCAAGATATAATTTTCATATAATGATTAAATCTGCATGAAAGTTTTGTCGCTATTAAAAATAGGGAGATTGTTGAGAAAACTCCTATAAGGTTTTGAAGTTGATAAAACTTTCTTATTCTTGTTCTTTTTCTGAAGAATACTAGACTTTTGTGCTATAACGTGGAATATTATCAAAGTCTATTTTACTCCAAAAGTCTTTCCCACCCTGATGAGATGAGATCTAGACTGAACCCAAGTCCAAAACGAAGATATAATCAAACTCAGGATTATTGATCTTTCGACAAGGATTCAGTACGTATGAGATTTATCCTTAATATCTGGCTTTCTAGCAAAGAATCTCACTTACCTTTTATAAATATATTGATGGAATCAATCATGAATTGATGAAATCAATCTAAAAGACAAGTTCCTTTTTGGGAAGCATCTACTTATGGAAACCTAGATTTTGATTGTATGGGCAACCACAATCATCGGATTTTTATATCAATCTTTAAATGTCTACAAGATTTCTTTAATTGATTCTGTCCAACAAATTGATTGGAAGAAATTCCTTTGGAGAATGGCAACGGTTAGAAAGACGTAGAGGAGTGTTTAAGGAGGTTATTCAGTCCATTTGGGGTAGAGCATGAAAATTGAAATTCCAAAATTTGAGGCCTTTCCAATCACTTGTTCTTCATCGACAATGCTTACAAATTATATTCAAGAGAGAAAAACACTATAGGAGTAACTTAGTGAGAGAAAAAAGAAATCATTCACTAAGTGTTCATACTCAAATCGTTGTATTTCTCTATTGATACCTTAGTGAATTCCAGCCAGAAGTCTGTTAACTTGGGAGAGTGGACGTAGGCTTGATCTAAGTCGAACCACTATAAATCTCGTGTTCAATTTTCTCTTCCATTAACTCTTTTGATTTGTTTGTTGCTATTTTTTTTTTTTCTGAATTCCACGAATTTCTAAGCCATCTAAGTTGAGAGTGAACTTATTCACCCCCCTTTAGGTGGTAATACTAGCATTTTTAGGAAAAAAAGGGCAATAACATGGTCATTCTTGATTTGCATCACCCCTTGCTCTTTTTCAATACCTGAAAGTTATTCAAAAATCATTTGATAAAGAAAATAAATAGATTAGTTCATAAATCAATGTGGCACATTTTAAATGTTGTTCAAGTTCTCGCTAGTTAATAGATCGTTCCTTACGGACGGTTTATAGATCATAAAATTCCCACAAATGGAATGAGAAGTGGGCCCATGTAAATGATCGAGACCTTGCAAACAACAATGCTCCTTCCCCATATGGAGTTCGGAACCCAAAGGAAATCGTTGAGTGAACTCTATCTTCTTTGTGTTAGTTGACCTAAGCCGCACCATTACTATTAGGGTGGGGCTTGGCCTCCGAACTGTACGTGAGATGAGTTTATGCCTCATATAGCTCGATTCGAAGACCGAGGGAAGCTTAGGAGAGATGGGGAAAGCTAGCAGCTGTCGGTCGAAGCGGGGATCAGCTTGCTTCTAAAGAAGCTTATCCACCCCCCGGGAAAAAAAAACCGACTCTATATATAGCGCTAGTGCTTTGTGTTCTTTCTATTCCATCCCATTCCATTCCGGGATAGGCGATTAATAATAATCTAATAAGCGAAGTAGTCATTGTCTGACCAATTGGCTCGGACACTAGACCACTTGTGCCCGCCCATTTTCTCTTGTCCTACCTAAATGGAATGGCTCTCTTAGTTACGCTGCACCCTAACTCGAGTCCCCATGTCCACTCTTCTCCGCCCGCAAGCCAAGAAGTTGGCTTTGCCAACACAACGTTAGGGCTGTTCCCTTCATTCTATGCTGACCTCGACCCGGGCTAGCTTTTTGGGAAGCCCGTTCCCACCGAGCTCATGGCTCGGCTGGCCTGCCAGCGGTAGTGGGAATTCTTCGGTTCCCTAGTCAAAGACTTGGTTGGATGTGGGATCTACTCCACAAGGAGCGGTACAGACGTAGATGATATCATCACGACCTCTCTTTTCATACTTCTATGGATGCTTAACGCCACTTAAACACATCCATTGTCTATAGTATGAAAAAGAGTTCATCACAAGTTCGCTAAAGCAAGCAAGAAAATAAATTAGCTGAATATAAATTGAACACAAATCTTCTACTTTTGGGAATAAAAGACCAAGCAAAATGGCTTCAAAGCTCATATGCAACTAAGAAAAATAAACTTTTCAAGATTTCGATCTAGAAGACTAGAACCAATCTACAAATACAAAGGATCCATTCCTTAGGCATCTCGAACTTAGAACTTCAACATTTATCCATAACGGTCACTCCAAGTTCTAACCCCCAAAAGCTAAACAACAACGACTATGTATAATCATTGAGCACTAGTTTCAATTAGAATTACTAGAAATTGAAATCAATTAATGAATGGAAAATCTCACCACATATATTCATTTTATTTTAACTTGTAAACTCTATCTTCAAGTAAGTTCTGAGTGATCATCCATATCTAACAAAAACATGATATTAAATAAAGCATTCACTTATTAGATACACGAAAAAAATTACAAATAAGAAGAAGAAGAAGAAGACAATATATCCACAACTTAACTCACTCAAATTTTGTTGCATTCTCTATACACTCTTCAACATTAATCAGTGTGGTAATCACTCTCAACCAATCTTGAGTGTGAATGAAAGCTTTCATTACTCTAGAGGTCAAAGAACTTTGAACCCATCAACCACATGATCAAATGTACTGAAAGTCAACTCTAAAGCAACGAAATTACAGGAATAATTAAAATCTCTTAATCAATCTTCCACCACATCAAAAGGTTAAGATCATATGACACTTGTTTCTCCTTGTCAAGAAAGCCTTCATATGTTTGTTGCAAATCGAAATTGAAATTGAAATTTGAAATCATTCTCTTTTTCTATATTACCCTCCTCATGGCTATAAGTATCCCAACTACCACTAGTATCACTCAAAAGTTGGCAACCCAAATTTTTATACATTTCAGGGTATTCCTCACCTTATCATGTATCTCATCAACTTTCACACTATCATTAAGTATATATTATCTTACTTTTGCTCGAGGACTAGCAAAATGATAAGTTTAGGGGTTTGATAACTCTATGGCCACATTTGGCCATTAGGATTTTTTATCAAGATAGGACTGAATAAGATAATGATATGAAATCTAGGGATTTTGTTATATCAAATCCACTATTCGGTGATTGAAGTAATAAAGTCAGATATATATTTACATCAAATCATGTATATTGTTTAATATAAACAACATATTAATATAAATGAACAAAAAATTTTACAAACAAAGATGTTAAAAATCTCTCGGGACACTCTTGCCTACTCTAGTTTTATTTTATTTTTATTTTATTTTCCTCTCTTTTTTAATCAATTTCTTATTTCTTTCTTTCTTCCCATTCCATCGTTCTCTAATAAAATTTTGTTAAATAGTAAATTGTACTAATATATCTAAAATAATAAAATATGTGATAAATATAAACATATATTTATATTTATATATTGAATTTATATTATAAGATATAATTAAATTCGAACATATAAACAAAAATAAGATTATATTAAAATTCAAATATTAATTATATAAAAATATAATTTTAATTTTATTAATTTAAGAAGTTTGTTATCTGATAAAAATAACTTTCCTATTATGTATGTTAGAAATCCTATCTACCTTTATTCCACCTCTCTAATGTGATAATTTTATCTGGTCCCAATCCCCCTCATATTCGACTTTATTTTGTCTTAAGTAGGCACCAAATGTAAAATATAATAAATTTTACCCTATCATGAATTTTGTTCTAACTATCAAACACAACCTATAAATATATAGTTATTTTTATCTATTTTAGATAACAAATAATGCAATATTTATGAGAAAATATTTGGATTTTTTTTTTTGTTTATGCAATATAATGATATATAGAGAAAACAAGGAAAAGAATGGCAAAAGGAAGGAAAGGAAGATTCTTTGATTTAGAAAATCAAATCAGAAGTGTTGGAAGATAAATACCAAATCAGGTATTTTGCAATTTTTTTTTTTGGTAAGGTAAGTAATATATTGACTTTTAACCAAAATTATACAGCAAGGGTTCATGGCACCAAAAAACTTACACTCATAATGACAAACATGTCATAACAAGTGGAAGGGTGTCGAGAAAAAGAGAAACACAAGCTGCCAAAACAGCGGCAACGAAACAGTCAAACAATGGCAAGAACCAACCAAACAGCGACAACAAACAAGAAGGGAAAGAGGAAAGGGAAACCAGACAACAAACAACGGCAACCCTCACACAAGTGATGGCAACCTCCGAAGAATTGAAACTAGCCCCCAACTTTGCTGAGTCCTCCCAACCGCAACAGCAGCAAATAACCTCCGAAGAAAAAGGCTGGAACTAACCCCCAACTTCGCTGAGTGCACCTACCCGCACCTACTCGAGGTATTTTGCAATTTATTCTCTAATTTTATGCAAAAAAATAAGTAATTGCTTTGTGTTAGGATTTCTTGAATATATCTTATAAATAGAATAACATAAAGAGCCTTGAGAGCAACTAGGTTTTTATTTTTAAATTGTTTTTATTGTTTTGGGAGTTTTCTCATATATTTTGAAAAGATGACAAATGTGGTGATAGAATTCTTGCTTTTTGATTTAAGATGTTAAGTCTAATTTATATTTTCACTTCTTCTTCTATTATGTTCAATTTTTTTTTATTAGGGTTACGATGTAGCCTAATCATGATAATAAAAATTTAATGATTTGATGTGCATATTTGAAATTTAGAAGTGATAATGTGCAATTGCTCCTTATAATAGATAATGATGAATTAAATATGGATAGAGATATATCATGTTATTTGTGTAACTTTAGGTGATAAAAGGGTACAAAAGAATCATTGTAAATCGGGAATGTTTATAGATTTTAATGCATTTATATTCATTTAAATTCACATAGAGATGTGGTGGATTGATAAACTGAGTAGGTTTGCTATACCTAGAGATAGGATAATAGATAGATTAGGAAATTTCCTTATCACATGTTTAATATTGTTCTTATATGCATAATAATCAGAAATTCATATCTAGTGGTTATTGTGAAATTGTATTTTCTAGCATATTTATTTGATTGATTTACTATATTTAGTTTCAAAATTTTACTTTTAAGATTGTCAATTTTAATCTATTATCAATTCTATTTTGATTTGTTAGAAATCTATTTATAATATTTAATTGGTTTAGTAATCATTAATCTGTGTGACGATATTCTTTGTCGTCATTATATTACTTACTCAACACCTTCATCATATTTAGAAGTTTACAAACACTCATCAATACAAATGAGCATTGTTCTTACTTTTAATCTGTTTTTTAACTCCTTCCACCCTATAGATATAAAAAAAAAAAAAAAAAAAAACATAAAAAGATACTAAAAATATTAAATAAATTAAATTTGAAAGGAAAATTAATAGAATATGTTGATTAAATTATATAAAATAAAAGTTGGTAGGATTTATGCATAATCAATTATGCATGTGTTACTTGCAAGTATGTATAAATATCTTATCCAAAAAAAAAGTAAGCAAGAATCAACATAAAAAGGGAAAATTAAAGTTAAAGTGATAAAATGGAAAACAATTATTTAAAGGTAGACACCTAATATCGTACCACAAGAATATGCATTAAACAAAAATAATATTAAAATATATATTATAGAAACGGGTAGCAAGTAAGAGAAAGTTAAAGTCTACTTGAACAACCATCATACTCTCACTAATTTATTAGCCATATTCCCTATAAATCCTCGTTTCATCTATTTTTGTAGAATTTTCCAGTTAGCTCCTTGCATGATACCACAACCAAAAAATTTATAAAGCTCTAGAAAAAAAAATTTCACACATGTTTTATTGGTCCTCAAGTTGCGAGGGTTGACTTAAGAATAAAGTGACAAAAAGTTCTAGAGCACAAAGATTGATTATTCAATTTTTTGAAAGCATGGTTAAAGGTAATCGCATATACAATTCCCGAAGAAAAAAACTAATAAAGTCTCGTACCAGGATTGGATCGACCCGCAACAACTCGACCTACGGAAGACCGGTGCTGACTTTCCCGACGATCGATGCAGTTCACAGCCTTACAACTCGAAACCAATGCTGACCATGTCGACGGTTGTCACGGTACACGACCATACGAGTCAATATTGAATATAGCTCTAACCAACAAGAAGCAAACATGATTACAACGGCAACTCGACGCATTCGAGCCCGAATTTTATCTATTCCTAGAATGGAAATCCAAGTAACGGTAGCACCACATAATATAGAGAAATAAGACCTCCACTTGCCTTGAATCAACGGTGGTGCGAGCTGTGGTGCGAGCTGGTGGCGGAGCGGCGAGACAACGCGAGCTGAACAACGGCAAAGTTGTGAGATCTCTGGTCGGTAGTGAGAACAAAGCGAGATGGTGGTGCGGCGAGGTGGTGTAAACAATTGGCGTCGAGCAACAAGGCACAGATGAAGCTGTGAAAGTCTGGGTGAAGAGATTTCTTTGCTGCAGATGCTGTTGAACGAAAGAAATCATGAGGTGAAGGAAAAATGAGGGGCGGTCTTCTTCTTCTATGCTTCGATTCCTCTGCCTGGTGACTCTCTTGGTCAACTTTTCCTTCAAAGTTCGTGGCAGCAGAAGGAGATGACAGCTCCATGAATTCGTGTCATGGTGTGATAAGTCTCCATCAGTTCATGACACTATGTAGGTTAATGGCAAGGACGTGGCTGCGTTGTGGAGTCACGGTCTCCATTCGTGTCAAGCCCAAGAGGAAGCGGATGGGGGGTCAACGTGGGTGATGGTGGGAGCTCTCGGCTCCTCTCTTTAACAAGTGCACGTATGCATGGGGATGAAGGAGAATTGCATGAGGAAGCAGCTTGGTAACGTACCGAAGGAAGTAAACGTTGGTGGGAGAGAAGACGTGGCTGATCTTGAAATATTTTTGTTTGAACATCTCATGATCGTGGTCTATCTTTATGGTCACATTAATCTCGCTTGTGGCATTTCATGAAGAAGAAAATTTAGTGAGGTAGCAAACTAGGTGGGGGTCAAGTTGTCATGGTACGGCGGGGGCATGAGGATGAGGTGGTGTCGTGGGGATGTGATGAGACATGGTGGTTTGGTACGGTGATGGTGGTGGTGAAACGGTGGCCATGAGTGGTGCCAACATTATAGTCCAATGACAAGCTTGTCGACGCGGCATGGACCATTAAGTATTCGAGGTTCGGGCGAAGTCCGGATATCACAAATCTCCCCTACTTAAAGAATTTCATCCTTGAAATTCAGCGCCTCTTATGTCTCATTGAAAAGATGGGGATACTTTTGCCTCACTTCCCTCTCGCTTTCCCATGTAGCCTCTTCTACGTCGTGGTGTCGCCACAAGACCTTGACTAGTGGGATCACCTTCGTTCGGAGGACTTGTTCCTTCCAATCTAGTATCCGTATTGGCTCTTCCAAGTATTTCATTTTTTCATCTACTTCGATAATCTCACGATCCAATATATGAGTAGGGTTGGGATGATACTTTCTTAACATCGACACATGGAATACATTATGTAGATTTGCCAACTTAGGAGGCAATAACAATTGATAGGCCAAATCCCCTATCCTTGCAAAGATCTCGAAGGGTCCAATAAATCTCAGGCTCAACTTGCCATTCTTTCCAAATCTTGATATACCTTTCATTGGGGACACCTTTAAGAATATGTGATCTCCCACGTTAAATTCTAAAGGTCTTCTACGCTTATCTGCGTAATTTTTTTTTTTTTGTCGACTCTGGGATGTCTTGAGTCTATTTCTAATGATTTGTACCGTATCCGAAGTAGCTTGTACCAGCTCTGGTCTTATTAGTTTTCTCTCTCCAACCTTGTTCCAGCATACAGGAGTCCTGCAAATCCTTCCATATTGTGCCTCATAAGGAGCCATACCGATACTTTGTTGGAAACTATTATCATATGCGAACTCTACTAGGTGTAACTTCTCGTCCCAATTTCTTTTAAAATCGATCACGTAAGCTCTCAACATGTCCTCTAGTACTTGGTAATTCTTTCTGGTTTGTCCATCCATCTGCGAATGGAAGGCGGTACTAAATTGAAGCTCGTTCCTTAATGCGGTTTGGAGACCTCGCCAGAAATTTGAGGTAAATCTCGAGTCTCGATCTGAGGTGATGGTCACAGGAACACCATGTAAGCATACTATTTGGCTCACACACATCTTGGCGTTAATGTCCATCGGAAAATCCATATATACTGCTAAGAAATTGGTAGATTTAGTCAGGCGATCCACTATTACCTAGATGGAATCGTGGCCACTTGATATCCTTGGTAACCCTTGCACAAAATCCATCATTACGTGCTCCCATTTCCATTCCAGTATGTCTAGTGGTCTTAGCATTCCCGCGGGCTTGTGATGTTCCGCCTTCACTTGTTGGCAGGTCAAGCACTAAAAAACGTGCTTAGTAATGTCCGCCTTCATACCATTCCACCAGTACTGTTGACGTAGGTTTCGATACATCTTTGTATTCCTAGGGTGGATACTATAATTACTCATATGTGCTTCTGACCGAATTTCCCTTCTTATCTCTTCATTATTGGGGACACATAGTCGTCCTTGGTATCTCACTGTTCCATCCTCAGAAACTTGGAACTTTGGCCTTTTCCTTGACAATACTTTGTCTCGAAACTTTATGATTTCCGAGTCAGATTTTTGTAGCGTTCTAATTTTTTGAATAATTTCCGGTTCAATTCTCAGTGCGATTAGTACACCGGTGAGATGGTCTATTTCTAGCTTAAACTCCGAATTTGCTATTATTTCTAATAATTTCCATTATGTTGCTCTTATACTTGCCATATCCATTGTCGACTTATGATTGAGAGCATATGTTACCTTGTTCGCCTTCCCTGGATGGTACAATATCTCACAGTCGTAATCCTTCAACAGTTCCATCCACCTTCTTTGCCTCATATTTAATTCCTTTAGTTCCGCTAAAGCCATTCTATATGGGGCTTTTGATATTGGTTTAGTTCCAGGCATTAGTTCAATTACGAACTCGATTTCCCGTTCTGGTGGTAGTCCAGGTAGTTCTTTTGGAAATACGTTTGGAACTTCCTGAATCACTCGAATTTCATCGAGGCTGGCTTCTTCTTTAGTATGGTAGCCTTGACACCCTTCGTCAAGAAGTGCATGTGCCTCAACTACCGAAATAAGGTTCATCGAGGGGTTTGTCTAATCTCCGTAAAATTCAAAACTAGGCTAATTAAATGGGTTGAACTGAATCATCTTTCTATAATAGTCCACCCTAGCCCGTTGTTTACAAAGCTAATCCATTCCTATGATGGCGTCAAAGTCATACATGACCATCACTACTAGGTCTATTTCCTGATCTCGTCCACCTATAGATATCTTACATTTTTTGCATACTAGGTGTATCAAGGGGTTTGGTTTCTATTTCACACAATCATCTATACCTTTCAAATAATGCACAAGCCTTCTTGTCATTTAAAGAAATCGTACCTGAGATAACGTCTTTGGAAGCTTTCACTTCCACTTGGGTGATCGCATGCACCCGTCCTTGTGCTGGTGGCCTCTATGGATTTCTTTGTGGAGGTGGTCCGCCTGCTTGTTGTTGCATTTGTCATGCCGGATCAACGTTCAATTGCAATCCTCCTTGTGGACAGTCCGTTCTAAAGTGACCCTTTTGCCCGCATCCAAAACACTTTTGGTGATTTGGGCAGGGTCCAAGCCCATGTTGTTTACCACACCTTTAATAGGATTATTTTGATATGACACTACCTATAGTGTGACCACTCCTAGTCCTCTTGTAATTTCCAAAATTCTGCTTCTTCTTAGGATCCCAAGGTAGCTCTTGGGTTGGATAGGGTCTTTTCCACATCGGGTCTCATTTAGTGCCATTTGTCTCCCTGGTTCCATTCATTCCTTGCTTTCCAACTGTTCTCTTATTACTTCTTGTTCCACAAGCTGGACCCATTCATAAATTTCATTATAATATTTTATATTCAGAGGCACCAGTTGCCTCTTGATGTCCATTCTCAAGCCCTTCAAAATCACTTAACTTTTTCCTCTTGGTCTTGTACCAATTTAGGAGCATACTTTAACAACTTAGAAAATTTTGCTTCATATTGGTCTACTGTCAGCTCCTTTGTTCCAATTGAACAAATTTTGTTATTTTCTTATCATTGGCACAGTCAAAAAAATGTTTTCTGTTAAAAGCCCTGACAAATTCATCTCATGTTACTGCGGTACCAGACGGGAAGATTGTGTCTCTAAAACCCTCCACCAATGTTTGGCTTTTCTTTCTAATTGGTACTCTGCCAGGGTTATCTTCTCTGTGTCGTTGTAATTCAATAGTTAGAAGATCCTCTCTATTCCATCAGTCCATTGTTCTGCCTCTTCGGATTCCCCATTCTAGTAAACTTGGGTGGCTTCAATTTTAGAAATCGCTCCACCAACCCTTGAGTACGACGTTCCGCTCCCGGTTGTTGTTGGGCTTGCCAATCTTCCATTCAAGGTTCTACCCTTGAAGCAATGGCTTCAGCCCTTGATGGGGGAGAACTTCCTGATCGCACCATACTTTCCTGTAGATTATTGAGTATTTATCACACAACTAAGGCAGCCCAAAAGCACGCTTGGGGACCCCATCTTACTTAGGTATTGGCCAATGATGAAGGATTTTACTTCTTTGTCATTCTTGATCGGGATTTCTAGAGGAGAATCCTCAACAAGGGGCCTTTAACGGTTGCTAGAATCCTACTTATGCTGCAGTAGTGGCAACTGATGCGGGAGTTAAAAAAAAATCATCAGGCCTCTATTCCGATGTGGGTCAAGTTAAAGAACATCCCCTATACCCTTTGGTCTGCTCCGAGGATCAGTGCAATTGCAAGTGTGGTGGGCAAATCGCTATATGTTGACCTCCAAACAAAGCAAATGAAGCAAATCTCCTTCGCTAGAGTGTGTGTAGAGATCTCTGCCAAACAAGCGTGCTGTGATTTGGTGGACATTGTCCTCGATGGGGAATCTTGCACAACCTTGGTAGAGTATGAATGGAGGCCGATCTCTTGCCCTACTTGCGTTACGTTTGGCCACAAGTGTGTGGCCCAAGAGACGCCAATCAGCCCTGCTGAGGCCCCTATACCTTCGACTGATGCTGTTCCATCCTCCCTTGTTCCTGCTAGCCCTTCTATCCAGGACGTAGCTCTTCAGTAGAATCTAGCTCGGGATGGTCCTCTAGCCCATGACAAGGCACTTTTTTGTGTAGCCTCAGCTAGCACATCTAACCAAGAGGTAGCACCTTAGTAGAAGCCAGTTCGAGTTAGTCCTCCTACCCTTGGAAAGGCACCTACCCCTATTCCAAATATATCTATTGTCCTGAGGGCTCCTGAGTCGGTCTGGAAACAGGTTGGGGAAAAGAAGAAAAAACAACCCCTAGTGACGAAGGAGGCTCTGGTTATAAGGGAGGCAGCTCAGACTTTGAAGCTGAGTGAGCCCACTTAGAAGGTGAAGTTGGCTTCTTTTTCTCGGTTAGCCCAGAAGGGACAAAAAGAACATTCAAAACTTAGTGATGGCCTTACTCCTTTTGCTCCTGTTAGCCTGTTTTCGAGCGCGGAGGATGATTTGGATGATGCCGCGAGCCTAGTTAGCAGCTCCAATGAGGACGAGCAAACCCTGGAGTGCCCTCAATCCCCGAGAACCAACCTTGCTTGAAGGAAGTCTAGTCCACAGTAAGACAAAACATAGAACTCACCCCCAGCTCCGACTCTTGCTACTCGCCCTAAACTAGGGACTAGTCGGCGACGGATGGGCAAATGGAGGTAACCCTCAGTCCGCCTTGTAGTTAGTATATATTTTATATATGTACATAGGTTTTTGGAATGTTAGGGGATTGGTGGACCCCTTTAGACAGGTTGAAGTCCAAAACTTCATCTTCACAAATAACTTGTGTGTTTTTGAACTGATTAAAACCAAAGTTCCGGTGTCGCTTTTCCCGGCCATTTCGTCAAGTCTATGACAGGTTGGAACTGGTTGAACAATTATGATTACTTTATTAGAGGCGGAATTTGGGTTGGATAGAATCCTTCTTTAGTAAATTTTGAAGCTACTTCGGCCAATGCCTAGGTGACCCATGGGAGGCTCAAGTATTTGAACTCCGGCTCAATTTGTGGAATCTCGGTTATATATGCTGAACATACTTTCATTTCTCGGCGGCCGCTTTGGGCGGAACTTGTTAGTGCTAGTGTTGCCATGCAGGATTCGGCGTGGTTAGTGGTAGGAGATTTTAATGCCATTAGGGACTCGTCAAACCGAGTAGGTAGCTCGGATACTTGGATACCTTCATTTGATGAGTTTGGGCATTGTTTAGTTTAGGCCGAGTTAGAAGATTTAAGATACATTGGCTATCGGTTCACTTGGGCTTCTTCTTCGGGCACCAACCGTAAGCTAAGAAAGATTGATAGAGTTCTTGTTAATTCCAAGTGGAACCAAGACTTCTCCTTCTCGGAGGCCTCGTTCCTTGCCTTGGGCATTTCCGATCATACCCCTATGATCGTTAGAGTTTCAGTCCCTTTTCATTAGAGAAAACCCTTTAAGCTCTTTGACTTCTAGATGAAGCATCTAGCCTTTCGTGCAATCGTTACTCAGGTATGAGAGAACCTAGGGGAGGGAGTCCCCATGTACAAGCTGGTATACAAACTAAAAATCCTCAAGGGCCGCCTCAAGCTCAACAGAGATTCTTTTTCTAATATCTCCGCTAGAACAGTTGAGGCAAGGAATGTTTTGTGGGTCACTTAAGATACTCTAGCAAGACCCGACAAGTGTTGTCCTTGCTGAGCTTGAAAAGAACTAGCTATGGACGTACTCGGATTTTGGATTCAAGAGGAACCTTTCTTTAGGCAAAAATCCAGGGTTAGATGGCTCAAAGAAGGTGACCAAAACACCAAATTCTTTCACCATTTGGTCAATAGAAGAGCTTTGAGGAATAGAATCCTCTTGGTCCTTGATGCATCGAGTAATTCAATCGCAGATTCAGACTTGGTGCAGCAGCGATTTGTCAACCACTTCCAGGACTTGCTTGCGCCGTGTGATTTGCTAGGGTGGCCTGTTGTTTAGGAGATTTGGGCGGTCATCCATCGTACCCTCAATGATGAACATGCCAGATCTCTATCTTGTCCTATTTTTGACTTAGAGATTCGGGATACTATCTTCTCTCTAGCTTGCAGTAAAGCCCCCGGGCCGGATGGCTTTAATGTCGAATTTTTCAAGCTTTATTGGGAAACGGTAGGACCTTCGGTTCTTGCATCAGTCAAGGACTTCTTTGTCTCTAGGAGATCACAACGTGAGTAACACCATTTTAGTCTTGGTACTGAAAGTTCCCAATACTTCTACGGTCTCTGACTATAGACTTATTGCTTGTTGTAATATAATTTACAAATGCATCACCAAGCTTTTGGCTAATCGAGTGGCTGCCGTGCTTCAAGATATAGTTAGTCCTCCCCCAAAATGCCTTCGTTAAGGGCCGAAGGATCAAGGATAACATCCTCCTTGCCCAAGAGCTTTTTAGTGGTTTGTCATACTCGCCAAAGTGTG
Source organism: Eucalyptus virginea (assembly GCA_014182375.1). NCBI lineage: Eukaryota > Viridiplantae > Streptophyta > Magnoliopsida > Myrtales > Myrtaceae > Eucalyptus > Eucalyptus virginea. Next base: position 25,508,451 of record CM024519.1, read on the forward strand.
CTGTCAAAGTGGATTTCCAAAAAACCTATGATATACTTAACTATGACTTCTTGGAGCTTACTCTTCGTTCCTTTGGGTTTCCTGATCATTTTTTATCAAGCTTATCATTGTTTGTATCCACACACCTAAATTTTCCATCTCTTTAAATGGTAAGCTACATGGTTTCTTTGCGAGTAGTCGTAGACTTTGTCAAGGAGACCCCTTATCGCCTTACTTATTCACTTTGGCTATGGAGCTTTTTTCCAAGATCCTTTCCCTTCGATCTAGGCAACCAGGCTTCAAATTCTTCTGGAGATGTAAAGCAATGGGCTTATCTCACTTATTCTTTGCAGATGATGTCTTCCTTTTTAGCCAAGCAAACTTGGCCTCGGTTTCTCTTCTCAAGGAAGGCCTCGATACCTTTTCTGCTTGGAGTGGGTTGTATCCTGATATAAACAAAAGTGAACTTTTCCTTGCTGGAGGGACGGCCTTTACTCAGACCCAAATACTTCTCACCTTTGGGTTTTAGGAAGGAAAACTACCAGTTTGGTACTTGGGGGTTCCTATTATCACCACAAGACTTGGCAAGTCAAACTGCATCTCTATTGTCAACCGCATTACAATAAGGGCACAATTTTGGGCTCAGCGCTTTCTATCCTTTGCAGGCCGCCTATAGCTGATAAGGTTTGTCCTTCACGCAATACAAGCTTATTGGGCTAGTGTTTTTATGATGCCTAGAGCTGTGTTAGACCGCATCGAGCAAATTCTAAGACAATTTCTCTAGAAAGGCCCATGCCTTGGAAGAGGAGGTGCGAAAGTCTCTTGGGATGTTTGCCTTCTGAAAGAAGGAGGAGGATTGGGCCTACGCAAGCTTCAAGATTGCAACACGGCAACCATACTTAAACACATTTGGATCATTTTCACTGACAGGGAATCCTTGTGGTGTAAGTGGATTCACTCTAATTTTTTGAAAATGAGAAATTTATGTGTTGCTAACAAGCCGACAGTTTGTTCTTGGGCTTGGAAGAAAATATTCTAGCTTAAGGGATATATTCACCATTCCTTTCAATGGAGCATAGGGGATGGCTGCTCAGTGTCTCTATGGTTTGATCATTGGCACCCTAGGGGTCCTCTTAATCTTTTGTTTTCAGACGCTTTTATCTACCAATCAGGGCTGCCTAGAATGGCCTCGGTTGCGGACTTGTTCTTCGCAGAGGGCTAGGAATTCAAGACCATTTTAGAGTCATAGGAGTCTCCCCTCCCCGTCCTTTCACAAAATCCGAAGTTTTTCCGATGGCTTGAGAGTACCTCAGGCACCTTTTCAGTTGCTTCTGCGTGGGAAATCATTCGACCAAAGGGAACCTTAGTTCCTTGGTTTTCGTTTGTTTGGAGCAACTCGCTCACATTGTGGTATCAATTCAACTTGTGGCTCATTGTTAAGAACCAGCTGCCTACCCAGGTTCTTTTGCTTTCCTATGGGAGGATTGATGATGTCTCGTGTGCCTTTTGTAATTCTAGGCCAGACTCTATCGATCATTTATTTTTTGGTTGTCATATTACCGCCAGCCTCGTGTCTTTTTAGGTTGCTAGGTGCAACCAGCTTTGGCGGAACATGACTTGTCAAGACAATCTCCGGTGGGCCTTGAAGTTTCTCTTAGGCAAGGAATTCTATCATTGCATTGCTCGTTTCTCTTTTGGAGCTCTTTGCCATGTGATCTAGAAAATGAGAAACAATATTCTTTTTAGTAAATAATCTTTGTTTATCCCGGCCTTGAAGAACCACCTTGTCAAAGTCGTTAAGGACAAAGCCTTAACTTTCAGCAATGCTGCAGACACCTCAAGAAATAGGAGGATTCAACGCAGCTGGGGAATTGACCCGTCCATTTTCTCTCCTATGTCATATGATAATTCCCTGTAATTGTGGTTTGTTGATGCTGCCAATATTTTCACCGTTCTTTGTGATTCTTGTGTGGTATCTTGGGTGTCAGGTCCTTCCTTTATTTTTAGTTTAAGGATTGTCAATGTTTGGCCCTTTCCCCTTTTATTTTTCTCAGCACCCTTCCACTCGAGTTGACTTGTCTGTCTTCCTGAGTGCAAGTTTTTTGGTGCCGAGTTTCTTTTGCTGTATAGCTTGTTGGTTAAAGTCAATATATTTCTTACTTTTACCAAAAAAAAAAAAAAAAAAACAATTAGTGACCCAGTGTCACTAATCAACTAATAAGGGAAAGTAACGTTCACACGTTACTGAGATCAGATAAGTGACATATAAATGTTACTAGTATGTATGGGTAACTCACAATTGTTACCAGCACCTTACGAGTGAAAATTAGTCATTTGTTGTTCACAGCTAATCAACTACATGCACTTAATATCTTATCGTGCGCGATTATCATAAACCCCTTTTTTCCACTAGCGCACCTTATCACTCTAGACAAACCTAAGCTTTGATACCACTTCGGCTGTGACGACCCTCAGCCCATTAGGGTCGCCACGACATTCCCAGGTTATTACTATTAGTTTTATGCAGAAGTGTATATCGACAGCTCCATTATTACTAAAAACGACACACATGAAAATATAGAACCGGACACTTTTATTTATTTATATCTTTTAGACGACCTAAGTCGGTACATTAGGGTCAAAAAGTTCCTTCTTCTAGCTATCACCAAAACACTATCCCGACCATCTTATTGCATATCTACACGACCGTCTGCATAGCACGTCCTGGTCTTGCCAAAAATGCCACCTTTGTCCCCTAGGCCCTCCTACTACTTGACCCCGCTATCACCGTTGTCATTGTCTGGGAGTGGAAGTGGTCCCACCGTACGCCTATTGACCCAAGCGTATAGTGCGATGAACCCCATCAGCACGGGGCCTGATGGCAGACCAGCATCCATCGTTAAGATCATAGTGATCCGAATGAAAGTAACCTCAGGGAAATCGGCGTCGACTTGCTCCACTTGGTCCCACGTGAGATCAGTGAGGACGCCATAGAGCATCGTGGAGGACACGGGTAGTAGAGGCATACTTACGTGTTTGAAAAATAGTAGCCCACAAGGGGTGAGTACCCACTCAAAAGTAAAAGCCTATTAGACTATACCACATGAGTCTACCACTAGTCATCTGACGGAATCCTAAACATGCAATATACGAGATTGAAATAGCTCAATTGGCAATGACTCTAAAGGAATTTCACAGAAATGATACACTAGGGAGTAAGTAGACATTTGGGAATTTCAATAATCATATCTATTTTGGATATAGTTGCCACCATCTTCTGAAGGCCATGTTGCACCCCTCTAGGCATCTCGCACCCTAATTGGCATCATGAGAACCTCTGGGTTCCTTATTTCATTCCCCGGGCATCTGGAGAGCATAACGTTACGCCCCTCTAGGCATTTCGCATCCCACCTAGCATCCCGAGGACCTCTGGGGCTCAATCACATCCCCCAGGCATCCAGAGGGCACCATGTCACGCCCCTCCAGGCATCCCGACACCCGGGACATCGTCACCACGGTGGACCGACGGTATCCAATCAATTCAAACCATGGCGTGGCAACTTAAGGATTCTATTTGATGTCATCCAAACATAACTAGACCAACCATCCACTTATGCATAAGTCTATGGCCATTAACCTAACCAAACTCACATTATTTAGAAATCGACTAAGTTTTACCAATTCGTCTAAGGAATTCTAACACCTGAAACACTAGGCAGAACACGTGGAGTTATCCTAGTACACGTCTAATATGGCTTGGACTTTGCGAAGCCACATAAACCCAATTTCGAGCAAAGCCTCGACTAATCCCATACCACCTAAACGTTACTCTCCTCGAGTCTGAAGAAGATCCATACCAGGACTAGACTGACCCGCAACAACTCGACTTATGGAAGACCGGTGCTGACTTTTTCGACGATCAATGCGGTTCACAGCCTTACAACTCGAAACCAATGTTGACCGTGTCGACGGTCGTCGCAGTACACGACCATATGAGTCAGTATCAAATCTAGCTCTAACCAACAAGAAGCAAACATGATTACAACGGCAACTCGACGCATTTGAGCCCGAATTTTATCGATTCCTAGATTGGAAATCCAAGTAACAACAGCACCACATAATATAGAGAAATAAGACCTCCGCTTGCCTTGAATCTGCGGTGGTGCGAGTTGTGGTGCGAGCTAGTGGCAGAGCGGCGAGAAGACACGAGCTGAACAACGGTGAAGTTGTGAGATCGCTGGTCGGCAACAAGAACAAAGCAAGATGGTGGTGCGGCGAGGTGGTGTAAACGGTTAGCGTCGTGCAGCAAGGCACGGACGAAGCTGTGAAAGTCTGGGTGAAGAGGTTTCTTTGCTGTAGACGCTGTTGAACGAAAGAAATCATGAGGTGAAGGAAAAACGGTCTTCTTCTTCTATGCTAAGGTTCCTCCGCCTGTTGACTCTCTTGGTCAACTTTTCCTTCAAAGTTTTTGGCAGCGGAAGGAGAGGACAACTTCGTGAATTCGTGTCCTAGCGTGAGAAGTCTCCACTGGTTCATGACACTTTGCAGGATAACGGCAAGGACGTGGCTGCATTGTGGAGTCACGGTCTTCATTCGTGTCAAGCCCAAGAGGAGGCGGATGGGGGGTCAACGTGGGTGATGGTGGGAGCTATCGGCTCCTCTCTTTAACAAGTGCACGTATGTATGGGGATGAAGGAGAATTGCATGAAGAAGCAGCTTGGTAACGTATCAAAGGAAGTAAACATTGGTGGGAGAGAAGACATGGCCGATCTTGAAATATTTTTGTTTGAACATCTCATGATCGTGGTCCATCTTTGTGGTCACATTAATCTCGCTGGTGACATTTCATGAAGAAGAAAATTTAGTGAGGTAGCAGACTAGGTGGGGGTCAAGTTGTCATGGTACAGCGGGGGCGTGACGATGAGGTGGTGTTGTGGACGTGGCGATTCGGTACAGTGATGGTGGTGGCGAAACAATGGCTGTGAGTGGTGCCAACATCATAGTCCAATGACAAGCTTGTCGACACGGCATGGACCGTTAAGTATTCGAGGTTTGGGCGAAGTCCAAATATCACACAAGGTCTAGTCCTTGGGCTTGTCAACCAGCCCTAAGGCCGATCCTATGGCTAGTCTAAGATGTTGTGCCACAATCCATGGTGAGTTCGAGACTGATCCATGTTGAGTTTATTTGATCCATGGTCGATTCTCAGTTGTTATGTAATCGTGTGGGATCAATTGATATGCCTCGACACTTCACAACCAGTATAGTGACCGTGTGGAACCACTTGCAACAGCTACGTGACCGTGCAAAATCAATCCATAACCGTCAATTGATCGATTCATGACAGTACGTGATCATCCCACAACCAATCATTATGATCGAATACTCTATCTAAGTATAACCGATCATTTAGTCACTTATTCTTGAACAGGTTAAATGGCTCATAATTGACCCTCGAGTCGGCTTATGGCCTATTCCTTACATTGGCATGCCGATCTTTAGCCTACTAAATGGAACCAAAGTAAGGGTCTAAATTAAGGATGTTACAAAATCTCTCTTTCATTTTTCTACCCATAATTTGAAGCTTAGAATTCAAAGCATCCACCGCATCATCCAAATATTTATACAAAAGACATATCCCCTCAAAATAATAATCTGAAATAACATATGAACTCCCTGACATCCAATTAATGGCATCATAGAACAATTTTATAAAGTCCAAAAGAATAATAATTTTCCTAATCATTACTTTAGGAAGTTCATGGTTAAGCTTACTTGCAAAAAATAGAATGTCTTCTTCCATCATTTCAAAAGTTTTTCTGAACTTTATGGCAATGTCCAACATAAGGTAAGTGGAGTTTCATCTAACGGCAATGTCAAGAATAATTGAACCCTTGTAGATTTTTTTTTTCTCTCCATGCAAAATTGTAATGTTTTGGCTCTCATGGGAGAATCCCTCATATATCTAACCACGTTTTGGATACATGCAATAGATTCACGTATCATAGTTATGGAATCTCTCACAATAAAATTAAATATATGAGTGGTGCACCTCATGTGTAAAAAACTACCATTTAAGATCAACAACCTTTCTTTTAAAAGTTTTTTCTTCAAATAAACAATTGCAATATCATTCAAACTAACATTATCGATGATGTTTGTGGACACTTTTTTTTTTTATTCGCCATTCATAGATGCATTTCTCCATCATTTTACCAACCTTCCCACCCTATGACTATGCAAGAAAACTTCTTGTACGTTGTCAAGTGTTTTCCCATTGCGGAAGTATCATTAGCAACACGGTATTTATACATAGACTCATAGTGAACGCACTTCACTAGATATGTTTTCCCCTTCTCATCTTCGATTATTGCATAATAATTCCAGCAAATCGAATATATATCTTTTATCACGAAGAGAAAGATAAGAACTAAGTTGTGACATCCTGAATTTTGACCCTATCTCAATTAAATGAAATGGGCATTTCGTTAACGCACCCATGATCCTTTTTCTCAGAGCTGATCACTCTTGAGTTAACTGATCTATCAGGTGAAGTCGTGAAGGGATATAAACACGACAGACTCGAGAATTCGATCAGAAATCGACTACTCGACTGTAATAATCGGTAAGGGTCAATACGGCACCATTATAATCGATTAATGATCGGATATAAGTCGATTTTGTAGGTGATTTCATACAATTACAATATTTGTGTCGAACGACTATAACCTGATTTTCTGTCGATTATGTACCCGGTACCCATAATTGAAACCTTGAGATTTTTACGACAACCGAGAGTTGCTTATGAGTTAGAGATGCACAAACGTGGATTGAAATTATCGATCATGGGTCAAATGCGCTAAAATTCCTAAAAGCTACCCGATAGGTTGGGTTGCGCTAACATTGCGTCCGGTCTTTAATCACGAAATTGAACTCAGTTTCAAGATTTGAACATTTAAGAGTGTCATGATTTATTTTTACGACCTCGTCTCATCTTTTGGGAAATTTCTGTTGAGCCCGGAATTTTTACAAAAAAATCGATTTTGGACAAATCGGAAAAGAGTTGCAAATTCGGATGGCTGAGCAAAAATGGGTTTTCTACCTTCAATTTGGCTTTGTTTGTGGAATTTGAAACTAATTCTCCATTGGTTGGGCCATTGACATTAAGCATGAAGACTTTTAGGTTTAACACTTGAATGTTTAGGATATTTAGGCTTGACTTTCATGGTTCCTCTCTCTCTCTCTCTCTCTCTCTCTCTCTCTCTTCTCTCTATCTTCCTCTCTCTCTTCCTCCCTTTCCTTCTGCTACGTACACTCTTCCTTCTGCTACAACAACCCACCGCCTCATTCCATTTCCCCTTTTATTTGGCCGCACCATCCCACTTTCCCCACCAACGAGCAGCCCAACCATCACCTCAGCATCTCATCCTTATCGTCAACTTCACTGACCACCAACACCCCTCACACCAGTGGCATCTTCTTCGTGGCTTTCACACTCGCTGCTAGAACAGCCTTCCATCTTCACACCATCGTCCAGCAGCCGCATATACTTGCCAAGGTTTATTTTAGGCGCTCATCAATTGGTATCCCGTTTATAAAAGTATTTTTACTGTCCACCAACGACCACCAATAGCGGCTTATACTCACCACCGGAACTCCTTGGTCACACCACTAGCAGCCCCGACCAGCAACCACAGAACAAAACCAAGCCCCTTGGTTGAGCCCTTATAGGGCCTTTTTCATTTGTTTGAAGTTTATTTTATTCCGCATATACTTGCCAAGGTTTATTTTAGGCACTTACTAGCTACATCAGCTTTCACACTCGCTGCTAGAACAGCCTTCCATCTTCACACCATCGTCCAGCAGCCGCGTCCGCCCGTCTGTCCACCAACGACCACCAATAGCGGCTTATACTCACCACCGGAACTCCTTGGTCACACCACTAGCAGCCCCGACCAGCAACCACAGAACAAAACCAAGCCCCTTGGTTGAGCCCTTATAGGGCCTTTTTCCTTCACCGGTTGGCCTCCATTGGAGACTCGGTAGTTACGGGATCTCACCGCCATCACGTTGCCATCACCTTGAGCCCGCCGCCGTCCTAATTTGGTGAGTTAACTTCCTAATCCTTAATTAGGTTGTTAATTACACTCAGGGGTTAGATTAGTGTAAATAAACTTAGTTAAATTAGTATTAAGTGGGATTAGCCTTAATATGGATTAATATTAATCTAGATTGGTTAGATTAGCCTTAATATGGGTTAGTGTTGATCTAATTGGTTAGATTAGCACTAATGAATGTGGTTTAGTCTAATTTAGTGGATTTCTCCCGGATTAGTTTGCTGGACACTCACCATTTACTATTTTTGTGGATCAAAATGGACTACGATTTTGAGGTTGATTCCTTCTTGAGTAATGTTTTAGACATCTTCAGCTATGACATATATTTTAATCAAGATTTTATGGATTTGAAAAATGAGATTTCAGCTTCATTACAATCAAAATAGAATTTCGGATTGTGCTGGAACCTATGATCTTTTGGTGTTGTAAGGAATTTTATAACCACTTAGGGTTCTATTTTCAAAAGAGTTTCTTCACAAAAGTTGTTCTTCACATCTTGTAATTAAACATATTCAAATTTCAGATCAAACGGACATGTTTTGGACCCCGAACCAAACTTATTTTGGAAAACAGAATTTCTAGAAACGAACACAGTTTTTGTAATGGTTTGAGTGATTTACTGCTCTTAATATAGAAGGATATGGGTCAAGGTGTCTTCATAAAAAATGTTCGTTTAAGTGTCCTCTAAAACATATTCAAATTTGAAAATTTTCTGAGCTCGTTTGATTATGTTTTTGGATTTAAACTTAGAGATGCGCAAGTGGCCCGGTTTCTGCTGGTTAAGACCGGTAGTGGTTTTGTGATTATTCTTGGTGTCGTGCTTGTTGGATAGCATATATTAAGTGATTTGGCTGACTTTTGGCATGCTTAGAACTTATGCATGATGTGATGAGATGGATTGCTCTATGTTGGTTGTTTAATATTATTGTAAAAGGTGATTTCTTGGACTATTAAATAGAAAATAAATGAGGTGTTGGGCTTGGACACCAAAACTTATTTGCCCAATAAAACAATAAGGTTTTAAACTAGGTGCGTGCAAAGTTTGATTGATTAATTTTGAGTACGTGAGCACCTACAAATTTATTTCTAAACATATTGAACAAAAAAAATGGGGTTACTAAGGTTTTTTTTTTTCAAAAGAAGGTGGTTGGAAAAGAAATTAGAGAAGAAATATGGTGACGGGTTTGAATGGCAAGTTTTATGTGCTTAGTAAAATGATGAGGTTTTATAAGAGATGCGTGCAAAGTTTGGCGGGTTAATTTCAAATACAGGACCCTGTATGAATTTATTTCGGAAGGTTTAAACCAAAAAAAAAAAGTTACTAAATTTATTTTTAAAATGGGATTTTGGTATTTTGGCTATATGATGGAAGGTAAAAGGTTGACCTGATTGATGAGGTGCCTACACGGTTAGGTTACTTAAGTAGTTCAATTTAATTAATCGCAACTTATTTATTTACTCGCAATTTATTTAATTAATTATAATTAGCGTAATTTGTGACGGATTAGCCGTTTTTCAGAATTTTACGCTGATTCTCATGGTTAAATTTATATGTTAAATTGATTGTGTATTTGTGCAATTGGGTGCTTGATTATCGTTTTGAATTATTATTGCAAAAATTAGATTTTGGTATTTAAATAGTAAAATACCGGGTGTCGGTTTTTAACGCCAAAAATGTTTTAAGTACTATATAAAATCGTGGAATTTTGAAAAGAAAGCATATCATGTTTTATAGATTGATTTGACTGTGTGACCACACACAATTATTTTACCAGATATTTTTAATACGGAGAAAATTAGCTAAGTCCATTATTTGAAATGGAAGTATTTGAGTGGAAAGCATGATGTTCTTAGTCGAGTTTGGATGTGCGTGTGATCACTATCAGAATCATCACCCGGTGAGCGTTTGGGGACAATACCCAATTTATCGGATGTCTGGTGGGAGTCCGGAAGCTAGTCACGGTAGAGGCCAGGCCACTACCCCTTTTTAGGATGCCGTCTAGGTGGGAGTTGTAGACGTTGCCGTGCTCAACGGGGCGGGATGGTGCCTGATTTTTATCAGATGCCCGGTGGGAGTCCGGATGACCGCCGACTAGGGAGTTGGCCACGGCTGATGGGCCGTAATAACTGGAACATGCATGAGTGGATGAAATAGCCATGCTTGATTATGGGGCAAAATTGTGTGGCACGATATATGACGTGTCATAACAGTTTTACCTTATAATTGGGATTCTTGTGAATATTGATGGATGAAATGAGGTGTTCCAATTGTTAAGCATACTTCTAATATCTATAATGCTTATATGATGCACTAATGTGCAGGGACGCGCCAAGCGAGGTAAGTTCTGGATAGTGCATGTTTAGGACGCCTCTGAATGAATTCTTGTTCGAATCGAGGTTTAGCGCTTTGACTCACTGAGATTTTTATCTCACTCCATTGTGGTTTAAATATTTTCAAGTCCTTAGATAGAGAGCTCGGAGCCCAAGGCTGGAGGGTTCAGTGTGTAGGTGGCCTAGGGTTTTCTTTTGGACAGAGACTTGTTAATACAAACCCTTAGATTAATTTGGCATGTATATGAAGTGTGTTTTGAGAAAAATTGGTTGTCCTACTTTTCTATCATATGTTTGTTGTTGTCCGGGCATATGTTTTGTGGCATCCCAAAATTCATAATGACCTCTAGTTACATTAAAGTCTATGAATAGGAGATGGAAGTACCATTAAGTTATTTTATGGCCATTTAATCCATAATTTGCAATAAGATATATGGCCAAGCTTTTAAGGGATAATTATGTGATAGGAAAGAAAATTCTATCATTGGCCATGTGCATCATAAATTAGAATTTATGGATTTGTGACTATAAGTTTAATGGCCTTATTATTTATGCAATTAGATATTTATTTAAATGATGATTAAGATATATTATAAAAATAAAATAAAATAAACTTGGGCCATTTAAGTTTGGACCTTAGGCCCAAGTGAGATGGGCCTAAAGTGGGCCATAAGCCCGGCCCATTGTCGGCGCATGGAGGGGGAAGGAGGAGCCGCATGGCTTCCTCCAAGTGTCTTCAACCAAGGAGACACTTGTCTCCTACTTAGGGACAAGTGTCCCCCATGCAAAGAGGGGGTGCATGCAAATATATACAACCAAAAAGAGAGAGAGAAAGGGAGAGAGAGAGAGAGTGGCATTCGGCCAAGCCAAGTGAGAGAGAGTGAGTTGCGAGAGAGAAGAGGAAGCCGAGAAAGGAAGGAGCTCGCCCGCTCGCACGCCGTCCGTCCGTCCGTCGCTGGTGTGCCGTTCGTGTGTCGCTGTCCGCTTGGTCTTTGAGGCAAGTTGGGGTCCTTTGCTGCTCTTGCATGTGTGTGTTACATGTATGTTTGGTATAGTGTCGAATTTGAGTGATTGGAAGGGGGAAACCGAAGCTTGGATGGCTTGTTCTTGAGTGGTATTGCTGTTTTCGCTTGAACAGTTTGAGTCAGAATGTTGTGTGAGCTTGCATGTATGTTTAGAGTCCGATTTTGGCCTCAATCTCTTCATGAAAGTTGTAGCTAACATCTTAAACTACAACATACTAAAATTTGGTGGAAAATTATGGAGATTTGAGGGGTCAAACTCTCATCTTACGGAGATGTCAGATCTGGAATGTTTTCGCATGAATCCGCTCGAGTCAGAATGTTGTGAGAGCTCGCATGCATATTTAGAGTTCGATTTCGGCTTCTATCTCTTCATGAAAGTTGTAGCTAACATCTTAAACTACAACATACTAAAATTTCGTGGAAAATAATGGAGATTTGTGGGGTTAAACTCTCATCCTACGGAGACCTCAGATCTGGAACGATTTTACTGACCTCTTGTTGGATTTGTGGTTGCGTGTTGATTTGTGCTAAGAATCTTTCTTCGATCTCTTCATGAAAGTTGTAGGGGACATCTTAAAATACAACATACTCAAATTTGAAGTGAAATGAACAAGTATAGCCTAGTAAATCGACTAGATCTTGAAGACGGTAATTCTGGAGATGTATTTCGGGACACCCGAGATTTCATGGACTTAAATGACGACTATACTATGGTTATTTGACTTAGATCTCTTCATGAAACTTGTAGAGGACATCTTGATGTAGAACATATCCAAATTTCAGAGAAAACGAAAGACGATAGGTAGGTGAAAACTCAGTATTTCGGAGAAGCATGTACTGGACGATTCGGTAATGGATCCAGAAGCTTTCGTGAGACTGTAGAAAATAATCTAGAAAGAATCTGGCTTGGAAGTCTTCATGAAAGATGTACGAAAATGTCTTGGCTATAACATGGTAAAATTTCGTAATTTTTGGAGGTCGTATGGATATTTTAATCGAATTTCTTCGGAGACTGTGCATTCTGGTTTCATCCGAAAATTATGTGCTGTTTTGTGTGAATTATGAAATTGTGTGGAATTTTTATTGGCCGTGTATTTTGCATGAAATCATTATCCGATTGTCTTATTTATTACTTGCCTTAATTTTATGATTTTTGAGATTATATAAATAATTAAATTTAATATTTTTGAAAATGGCACAAGCTGGAATTTAAATAAATGTAAAAAGGGCATGATAAATGGATTATTTTAATTGGCATAAATTCCATGAATTTTATTTTATAAATAATTGCACCATGTAGTATGTGTGGTGAGGTCTTGATGTATGCATTGAGATGCATGTGTGAATTCAATGCTAAACATGAGTGTTGATTGCCAATACATCATATGCCATGCTAAATTAAGACCGAAATTGGTGAACATGGATAATGTTAAATGAGGAGATTGTTGTGGCGGAGGATAATGCCCGGAATGTATAGAGATACATTGTCGGATGGCCCTGGAGTTTCGGGATGCCCGGCCGGGGAGTGTAAATGCCGGAAGCCCTGTCGGAGGTCTTTGCCCGAGGGGAATGCCTCGTGATGCCAATTGGGATGCGAGATGCCCGGAATGTGGGGGGCTGGAAGCCCTGTCGGAGGTCTTTGCCCGAGGGGAATGCCAACTTCACACATACACAATAACAACAACGGGATATAATTAGAAATTTCAAAATAAAGATCAAATATTTACAAAATAGCAAAACAAATTTCAAGCTAGGGTAGCATTTAGCTCTTTAATTTAATTCTTTAACTATAGCATGGAAATGATTTCATCCCAAAAACTACAGTGCAATGGGGACAAATTGTGCCTTTTGTGACAGAGGTGAATCCAACCCACAAAATCAACCAAACAACAGTCAAAAAGGGAGTTTGGGACACCTGGAGTGCCATAACTTGGCACGGGAGGACACTTAAGTGCCATAATTTCAAAACGGTATACTTAAGTGCCAATTTCGGAGTAAAGTGGAACACTTAAGTGCCACTATGGCTAAAATCCGGTCAAATGGGTGACGTGGCAATTTTCCGCCGAACTAGACATAAAACAACGCCGTTTTGCATGTAGACATGGCGAGAAAATGCAAAACGACGTCATTTTCATACGATGTGTAAATAATTAATTTAAAAATTAATTAAATTAAATTGAAAATTAATTTTATTTAAAATATTCTAAAATTTAAAAAACTTAAAATTTAAAAAATTAAAATTTAAAATTTTAAAATTTAAAAAACTTAAACTAAAAAACTTAAAATTAAAAAAAAAAAAAAAACTTCAACTTTAAAAAACTTAAAATTTAAAAAACTTGAATTTAAAAAACTTCAAATAAAATTTTTTAAAACATTAATATTAAAAAATTAATATTTAAAAAATTAATATTTAAAAAAATTAATATTTAAAAAACTTAAAATTTAAAAAAAAAAATTAAAAAAAAAACTTAAAATTCAAAAACCTTAAAATAAAAAATATTAAAATTGCCACCTCAGCTGCCCCCTTCGGCCCTCATTTTTTAAAAAAAAAAATTTAATTTTTTTAAATTTTAAGTTTTTTTTTTAAATTTATATTTTTAAATTTTAAATTTTAAGTTTTTTTTAAATTTATTTTTTAAATTTTAAATTTTAAGTTTTTTTTTAAATTTATATTTTTAAATTTTAAGTTTTTAAAATTTTAAGTTTTTAAATTTTTTAATTTAAGTTTTTTAAATTTTAAATGTTTTAATTTTAAGTTATTTTAATTTTAATTTTTTTAAATTTTAAGTTTTTTATTTTTAATTGTTTAAAATTTTAATTTTTTTAATTTTAAGTTTTGTAAATTTTAAATTTTAAGTTGTTTAAATTTTAATTTTTTTTTTAAGTTTTTTTTTTTTTTAAATTTTAAGTTTTTAAAATTTTAATTTTTTTAAGTTTTTTAATTTAAGTTTTTAAATTTTAACTTTTTTAATATTAAGTTATTTTAATTTTAATTTTTTTACATTTTAAGTTTTTTAAATTTTAAGTTTTTAAATTTTAAGTTTTTTAATTTTAATTTTTTTAATTTTTCAGTTTTTAAATTTTGAGTTTTTTAAATTTTTAAATTTTTTACTTTTTAGAATATTTTAAATAAAATTAAGTTTTAATTTAATTTAATTAATTTTTATATTAATTATTTATACATTAGACACAAAACGACGTCGTTTTTGCATTTTTTCGCCATGTCAGCATGCAAAACGGCGTCATTTTGTGTCCTACTCGCCGGAAAATTGTCCACGTCATCCATTTGGCCGGATTTTCGTCGGAGTGGCACCCAAGTGTTCCATTTAACTTCGAAATTGGCACTTAAGTGTACCGTTTTGAAGTTATGGCACTTAAGTGTCCTCCCGTGCTAAGTTATGGCACTTGGGCTGTTCTTCTGCCGTCAAAAAGGAAAGGGAAAACGTAAACTTAATGAGGAAATCTAGTCGGTAATGCATGATAGGTAAGTGATTGAGATCCTTCCACCTCTTATCTCAGCTCCTGTCCAAATTGGAAAGCTTCACTCGACCCCTGGTCCATAAGGGCTTCACAACAATATCGTTGTGAGTCCAAACAAATTTCCATCTCAAGCAACATAGCCTATACAACATAATCAAGCAAATGAGCGGGTAACCTTATCGGCCATTACTCTAAGGTTCAACAAATCAGATGCTCAAAATTAGGGAGAATTGTCCAAAAAGTCCTAAACCTATTGTAGTTTTGCCAATTGAGTCATAAACCTTTCAATCTTGTCGATTGAGTCCTAAACCTTTTGTCAGTTTGCCAATTGAGTCCGTCCGGCTAATTTATGCCGGAAAATGCTTATGTGGATTTACAGTCAGCGTCGGCCGTCCTACTTGGCCGTCCTAATTTGCTCGCCCACTAAAAAAATCAAAACCTCGTAGCACTTGACTCCAAATTTTTTCTCGACGACAGTGGACAACTCTTGACGACGGCCATCAACAGCGCTCGACGACGCTCGGGAGGAACACAGGATTTCCGTGAGCAACTTCTGATCTCTCGACGACGGCCATCAACGGCGCTCGACGACGCTCGGGAGGAACAAGAGAATTTCGCGAGCAACTTCTGAGGGGACCCGATTCGACGCGAAGACCCGATCAAGGCTCAATTCATTCTCAAGATTCCTTAGCAAACTCGATATTTTGTGGTCCCGATTCTCTCACGTTGTCGACACTTTAGCGAGCATGACAAAAAGTTATGTTTTGTGTCCCCAATTAAGTGTGCGTAGTATAATTTGTTCGACTCATGATGTCGGAGAGAAATATTTTTCATTTATTTTTTATATTGGAAAGAGAAAACGCTGGTGGGCGTTTGGGGTTGACGAATTATCTTTGATGAGGAAGAGGAGCAATTAGGTGCGAGGCAGCTGTTCCTTTAGGGTTGTGTTCCTAGTTCGAACAGGGACGCCTTCCTGCCTTAGAGAAGAAGGTGTCTGCTTTACAAGTGATATGGCCGATGTCGTCTGAAGACAATTTCCAATGGGCTCGTAAGCATGCATGTCCACTACCTAATAATGCTTTTAGAATTATCAATGAAAATCTCAAGTTCTCTCCAAACTGGGTTTTCTAGAAAGTCCCATTCCTTTCTTTGCGTCCTAATGTCGAACCTGATAGGAAGGGGTAATCCTGTGTTTATTGAAAGTCAACAAGACGGATCTAGAGTTTGATTTTTAGGGTCCAACACACTATGGAATAGAGCTAATGGAAATCACGAGTATCATGAATATAAAAACTAAGTCCAAAAATATTTTATATCAATGTCACCCATAAGTCCAAAAAGTTTGTAGATCTAATGGCACGTGGGAGTTAGGTTGTTTCATTTGCTTTGTGCATGTATGTCAATAAACACATTCAGCTAATAAAATAATTTTCTATGTTGATGCATATTGATCAACAAATTTGATTATAAAGTTCAATCTTTTGGGGGGTCAATGATGTTGAAATGATACTACGTTAGTTGGATAATCAAATTTAGAATTAGGCTTGCAGCATTACGGCTAATTCAAAGTTTGGAAAGAGTCGGGTCACTTGTAGATTTGGAAGCCAAGTCAGGCCAGGCTGATTCTAATCCCATCTTTATCTTTTTCAACAGGAGTTATTTGGGATCCTAAATGTTTAGGGGTCGATCGACAACTTCAACTTGTTATACATTAATATAGATTAATCTAAAGGCCTATCGTGCGTTTGTTTATATATTGTCTTTAGTTTTAGAGGACTTGTGGGGCTGCTGTTTTAGTGAACTCACAAGCGTATAATCCATTTTTCATTTGATACACAGTAGATATATGAATTAGACAGCTCATGCTTTCCATGGTCTCTAAACTTTGGAAGAGTAAAACACCCTGCAACTTTGGTTCTAGAAGATAACATGTCTTTAACTTTATTTTGCTTTAAGCATGTTACTTCTCTCTTAGAACATGTTGATTTCATTTATATATTGGCTTTAGTTTTAGAGGACTTGTGGGGTTGCTATTTTAGTGAACTCGCATGCGTATAGTCTTTTTTTTTTTTTTTTTAAACACAGCAGATATATGAATTAGAAAGCTCATGTTTTTCATGGTCTCTAAACTTTGGAAGTACTATAGTGGCGTTGACTTTTGTCATCTTATTTCCTTTGTCCAGGTGTCGTGGATCATTTTGAGAACCATTTAACATAGACGATGGTGTCGGTCCCTCCAATTAGCAACGATACATTTGTATTTTGCTATTGTGGCCTAAAATCTCCTCTACGAAGAGCAAGGATGAAGGACAATTGGGGAAGAAGATATCATCATGGTTGCCCGAAATACAACTACAAAAATAGAGCGGAAAATTGTGGATATTTTATTTGGGTTGATGCAGAAACCAGTCAATTGACAATGAGTGTGTCTAAAATTTTTTATCAAAGCAATGTCAAAGAAGAACTAGTGTCAACCCATAATGAGGATGACGGCAATTCGATGGATGTTGAAGTCAAAGTTCTCAAGGCACAACTGAAACGTGAGAAATAAGATACGACAAAGCTGAAGAAAGAAAATTCCAGATTAAAGAAAATGTTGATTGTGTTGTCAATGTGTACAGTAATATTAGCTCACATGTTATTTGGAAATTTGAAAGTCAAGGATGTGATGAATTTGCCATAGTATGTTATCGTGAACATATTTTGTACTTGTCGACATGTTTTATATGAGGATGTGCACTCTCTTTTTGGAAATAAAGTGAGAGTTTTGTTTTCAGTAAATGAATTCCACTTTTGAGGTCTCAGTATTAGTTTCTTCAATTTGTATATATCTACAATCTTGATTTCAATGTTCCATACATGGAATTTTTTTTTTTTGTCTTCGTCTCTCCTTATATTTGTAATCGATGAATTAGGGTCTTATATCATCTGGCTTGAATACTCCAGGGTGTCTTACATAAATCGTGGGAAAGTAGAGGTTGGAAGTGTGAGACAAAGGTAATATTAGAAAAGAAAATCAATAGAATGAAAGTCAAGTCAAGAGGAAGTAGGTTTCTTCAAGCCATTGCTCTCGGGCAATAGATATTTGCAACCTAATATGATTTGTTATGAAGAATCAGCCCATTTGAGCCGTGTTACACATCGATTGAATTTTCTTAAACGCACCTCCCCAAAAGTCACTATGATTTCCGTTTTGGCGATATCCACATCTTTCAAATAAGGAAATTGTTGAGGTACTTCAAACAAGTCAGAATCTGTACTTTTAAGAAAGAAAATTCATGTGTGCATTGGTTGATAAATTGTACCATTTAGTTAAACATCACTTGACAGGAGATCGATTTGGTTTAAGCTTTCTTAGGAGTCGGACCTTTCCCCATTTATTCCTAAAAAGAAAAAAAGTAGTGGTCTTCGTAAAGCAATAATGGATCAATCTGGTTCCGAGCAAAGACGGCACTCCCACATGAGAGTCGCCAATCATCTAAAACAACGCAGAGCATTCATTCCAACTTTGCACAACTGAAATTGCTGCCGCAAAAAAGATATGATTTTTCATTGTCATTGCATCAAAAGAAAGTATCTTGTCTCTCTGTACATCTCTCTTCTATAATGACCGAATTGATAATCACATTCGCCGAAAAGGAAAAAGAAAAAGATTCGATTGAATCAGAACCCTCAGATTGAACAAAAAGAAATCATCCAAGACTCTGCTTTGTTCTTAGCTTAGGCTGACTCGGCTTTCGGAACTGGGACGATTCCCATCATCTCACGGTCACCCAACCCTCGGAATCTTCCCAATTAGGCCTCTCCTGGCTCGCCAACTCGCCAATCCGATCAGTCACCGATGAAGAATCCAGCGAGATCTCCAGCGCAGCGTGCTCTGTAGCGAATGGCCGCCCCTGCGGATACACAGGATGCTTCGGTCGAAGCTTCCTCAGAGGAGGCGGTCTCAATTCTCCCCTCTCCCTTGCTTCTCGTGCGATTCTACCGTCTCCGCTTCCGTGGATTCCAGCTACTTGGACGGCGAGGTCTCCATCGGGACGGTGGACTCGAAGAAGAAGAAGAAGAAGAAGAGTGCAAGCACTCGGAAGAGGCAATCCGATGCTGTCGGACAAGGCGATTGCGAGTTTAGGAGAGCGACAAGGTCCTCGTGCAAGCGACGACGGGAGGAGGAGGACGACGACGACTACGACGAAGGCGGAGGAATTGCTGAAGTTGTTGCGAAGGTCTCGGTGTCGGAGTCGTGTTCCCGTTCGTCTTTCGAGGTTGATTCCAAAGAAGAGAGCTCCAAGTTGAAAGACACTGGAACCTACCATGGTTTGAAGGAGTTCGGAGGAAATGCGGCTTCGGAATCGATCGCCTGATCGGAGATCTCCTGCATCCACCAGCATTCGCCATAGAAGGGAGAAGCTATCAGTACTGTATCACTTCAGCCAAAATAGAAGACTAGATATAATGAGTCCCTTCAACAATAAATACTTAACAAAGAAGTAAGCGACTGTATAACAAGTTCAAAAGAATGACTTATGGCATATAAATGTCCTAGAATTAGAGCAAGGGACTTGTATATAACATAATAATATGGCCATAAGATCTCAAACTTTAGATCTTACCATATCCTTCATGATCTTACCATATCGCTTTGAGGATGTCAATTCTGTGCACATTGACCGACACAATTATTTATTCACTTCAATATTGTGACAAAAATCACGAGAGGGCGGGCGAACCTACAATATCTGCAAATGCTCAACAACCAGGAGAAAAACAGCACCATTTGAAGTCAAGATGGCCTACAAATGGCCCAAGATGCCTACCGTAGACGCATGTATAAGAGATAAAGCAATACCTGTTGTAGATATATCTATAAACTTAAACATTAACATCGCACTGAATTCTATTAAGTAGAATAAAAAAAAAACTGATTATTTGAATAACATAGCAAGTCAGCTACAAGTGACTGCAATTTCAAATGGAGTAAACAAGATTGCGTGAACAATTATGGCCTATCGAATCACTTCATAAAAGGAAGCAAATAGCAAGAGACATGGTGGTTTCATCCACACCAGGAACTGGACATTAGAAAAGAGCCATAACACAACTTCACTAAACCAACCCATCGTCAAAAAAAAAAAAAAAAAATCCACCAATGCTATATCAATAAACTTGTCAATGACGATGAAAAGAAAAGAGCCACAGCACCACTTCACTAAACCCGTCATTAACAATAACAAAAGAGATAGCCACATCATTTCCCTCGGCTCATCATCATGAACAAAAAATAAAAACAGCCACGTCACTTGAACCCAACCACACAAATGGCTATCATTTTTATAGGTTAGACTTGCTTCCTCTCAATTTTTTCTTCTTTCTTGATGGCCTTAGTACTTGAAGTGGCACTTCAATTGGAGCTTCTTGTGGCATTGATGCAACTTGTGCTTGTAAATCACTTCTTTGTCTCTTGTCCTGTTTGGCACTTTTACTCTTAACCTGGTAGTATTAAAATTCATTAGTTCACAAATTTGTTCATAAAAATGCAAATCTAACAAAATTGAAGTACTTACTGAAAGCGTTTGTAATGTCGCTGACCCAACCTTCTTAGTGGGGCATGTCAAACTATTATGTCCCGTCTTCTTGCCACTTCGACATGTCATCTTCATTCATCTTCTCGACATTCTAATACCACTTGCAACCTCCCCTTCCTCTCTTCTTCTTTTTTGTTTGTGTCTGCCAGGCTTCACCCTCATTGGAAGTGGTTCAAGTGCTTCCTTATTAGTCTTTTTCCAAAATTTCTCTCCTCAAACAGGCTGCATCATGTTCTGATATGCAGTTATTTTTATAACACTCATCCACATAGTCATATGCATCATCTTGCCTATTGCATATAGAAGAAATGGCATGGGAACAAGGAATGCCGGTTAGCTGCCATCTCCTACAAGTACATTCTCTCTTGAACACATCTATCACATACTTCACATCCTTATCCATTATCTCATATCCGGTGATAATAAGTTACACTAAGTCTATTTTCTTCCAACTTTCTTACGATCCTTGGACCATAGTCCCTTCTCCACCTAGCACATGCATCTCTTTGTGTATGCATCCTTGTCATCATCATTATCCTCATTTCTTCCAACATACTGTAAATGGACTTACAACTAGCATATACTATTGGGATAAGTGTTCCAAAAGTCCTAAAACTTGTCACGAAAATGCATTTCAGTCCTAAAACTTGCAAAAAATTCAAATAAGTCCTAAAACTTGACAAAATAGTTCAATTGAGTCCTAAAGTTAACACCGTTAGCATTTTCCGTTAAAAATGCTAACGTGGCATTTTAAATTATTTTTTTATTTTCCAGCTGGCTTTTTAAATTATTTTTTATTTTCTAGCTGGCTTTTTAAAATATTTTTTATTCAATTTTAAAAATATATATATTAAAAACTAAAATTCATTTTTTTAAAAACTATTAAAAAAAAAGGGCAGAGGAGGCGGCCGCCCATTGCCGGAGGGGCTGGCGACGGTCACCGGCCGCCGCTCGACCAAGGCTAAGCCTCGCCGGCCCCCGAGCAAGGGCCGACGACCCTCGCACAGTGCGGGTGAGCCCTCGCGACCCTCGCCCGGAGCGGGCGAGGGCGCCCAGATCTGGGCATGCCGGCCCTCGCTTGGGGGCGGCGGCCGTCGCCCGCCACAGGCGAGGCCTCGATGGCCGTCGTTTGGGGCCGGCGAGGCTCACCCAGATCTGGCCGGGCACAGAGACGTGGAAGTCGGCGGGTCGCGGCGAAGGTCGTCGACGAGGGGACTCGGAACAGTGGTGGCCCGGCCCGGTGGCGGCGGCCCGGCAACTAGCTCGGATCTGCGGCGTCGAGCATAGGGAAGCATGGGAGCGGGCCACTCGCGCGGCCCTCACGCTCCGCGGCAACGCCCGGATCCGGGCGAGCCCCATCGGCCCCCCCGAGGGCCGCCGAGGCCTCGCCCAGGGCTGGCAACGGTCACCGGCCCCCAGGCAAGGGCCGGCGTGCCCAGATCTGGGCGCCCGCGCCCGCGTCAGGCGAGGGTCGCCGGCCCTCGCCCGCCCGTGAGGCCTCGCCACGGTTGGGCGGCGGCCGACGACCGTCGCCGATCCCTCCGGCGATGGGCGGCCGCCTCTTCTTCCTTTTCTTTTTTTAACAGTTTTTAAAAATTGAATTTTAGTTTTTAAATATAATTTTTTTAAAAAAATTGAATAAAAAATTATTTGAAAAAACCATCTGGAAAATAAAAATTATTTAAAATACTACGTCAGCACCACGCCAGCATTTTCCGTCAATAAAATTGACGGCGTCAATGAAATATTTTGACAAGTTTTAGGACTTATTTACACTTTTTGCAAGTTTTAGGACTCAAATGCATTTTCCCGACAAGTTTTAGGACTTCCGCAGCACTTATCCCTATACTATTCTTCGGTTAAATGCCTCACATAGGTTGTTGTCAATTATGTCACATTTGACGTCAGTAGTGAAGAAAGCTCTATACCAGTGTTTTGGCTCTGTTTGAACCAAGTCATGATATGCTGTAGGACTATTTTCTTCAATGCTTGAGAATGTTCATCATAATCAGCCATAGTACTACTTTTAGCACACTTCCAAAACTATCTTTGCATTTGTATCCCTTTATACTTCTTGCCCCAATTAGCATAAATGTGTCTGGCACACATTCTATGCTCAACTGTTGGCAACAATTCGGCCACAGCTTGTATAAGGCCCTACAAAATATGATTTCAAATGTAAAGCATACACTACATTTATAATCATCTAAGAGTAATAATAATAAAAAAGAAATAAGAAACTTACCTTTTGCTTGTCACTAATAATGACCCATCCTTGTCCATATGTGTTTGTAATTTTGAGATCCCACATCAAATTCATCAAGAACCAAATCCAAGTTTCTATACTCTCAACTCTAACAACTGCCCAAGCAATTTGGTACATTTGATCATTAGCATCCCTTCCAATAGCACACAAGATCTCCCCTTTATAAATTCCTTTTAAGAAACAACCATATAGTCCCACAACTTTTCTACAACCATCAAGAAAGCATTTCTTACATGCTGCAAAACATACATACATTCTTTCAAATAACGCTTTAGATTGCACATCAAGCTTTTCAACCTTAACTGTAATAACACTTCCAGGATTTGTCACCCTAAGTTCCTCTGCATAATCCCACAACTTTGCATATTATTTCCTATAATTTCCCATCAAAACTCTATAGGCAAGCAACTTAGCCTTCGTACATTGATTTATGCTTACATTTAAGCCTAATTGTTCCTTGATAAGATCTTTCAAAGCAATGGTCTTAATAGTTGGCATTGCTCTAATTGTAGCAAGATAATGATTTGCCAACCAAGAACTTGTCACCTTCATAGTAGTCTTCGCATGATAAAGTTTGGCAGGTCACTAGAAGCTTCCATGCACTCGGTACATCACATACGTCCTACAAAACATTTTGCAAGCTAAAAATCCAAATAAGCGAGATAAATCCAACCCTACCTTCTCATCGTCGATCGGCCGGTAGTCTCATAGGAGAGACAACGAGGGGTGTGAGGCCGAGGCTGGAGGTGGAGGTGGAGGTGGAGGCGGAGGCGAAGGCGAAGGGTGTGGAGTTAAGGCTCATTAGGCTGCTTGGGCGGCGGCGGCGTCGGGCGCTAACGCGAGCGGCGGCCCGAGGCGGCCCCAGGCGAGTGGCGAGCTCTTATTTTTGAAGCTAATGGTACATGTATGTTCTTCATGATACGTCTTCACGTGGAATGATCCAATTCTAATATCAAAAATGGTACATGTATGTTCTTCATGATCTTTCAGTGGACCAATTCTAATATCAAAGAATGTTTTTTTGATCAACACATTTTGCCCTAATATACTTCTTTTCATTCTTGATAAATTTTATTTCTCTACGCTCAGCCACTGAATACTTTATGAGAGCATCTTTGAATTGTCTACCATCATCAAACCTCATACATGTAGTAAATACAAGCACTGTAGAATCAAGTTCATACCTTGGGAACCGGCTTCTCCTTCTTTTAACAATTTCAACTTCTTCACCTACATCAGACCCTAAGCTCTCATCAGCATCAGTGTCATAGTATTCTGTTCGATAATCAGCTTCAACAATAGCCATATCTGATTGTTGGGGGATTAAATGATTCAGCTATAGATTCTTGAGATGGTACAAATCCCACAAATAATTCCCCCATAATCTAAGCCTTTGTGACCCTCTTGTTAAATTCTCTAATATTTTTTCTTCCTTCCATAAGGTCCACATCATCATCATCATCATCATCATCATCAGTCAAGATTCGTATATCGATGAGGACGTCTGTGTCTTCATCTTCTGAATAGATTTCTACATCATCAGTCGCTACCTCATTACATAAATCAATGCCCTCACCATGACTAATACCCTCACCAGCACCCTCACCAATGTCAACACCCCGACTAACACCCTCACCAATATCCTGACCATCACGTTGATAAGCTTTGTCACCTACCTCATCATCAACATATTCTCCATATATCTCAACTACGCCATTATGCAAATAATGGAAAACTAGATCAATAACAGTGCTATCATTCCATATGTATCTCAACCCATTTTCTAGAGACTTCCCAGGAATTTTCAAATAAAGTTTTTCAAATTTACGATTTACCCCATCCTCAAGATCTCTAATGAACCTCTCATAGCTAATTGATTTGATATCAACATGTATGAAGTCCATATTTCCCCCGACATATTCCAACATTGGGCAATGAACAAGTTTTCCACCATGGAAAAGGCAAACCAATGTCTTGTTGCTCATCTCAATCCTACAAAAAAGGCATATATTATAAGTAAACATGTAATAGAGGGATAACATAGTAATACACATGAAAATAACAAGCAACGACATAAATAAATTTGACACGACCATGATTCCAAACAAGGGATCCATGAAGATAAAATTTGTGTGCTCGAATTAAATCTATATAGTTGTCGTTGTGCTTAATTGATCATTTAGGAAATATCTTGACACTCCTTATGAAAACATAAAAAGTGTATATACTAAATCAATTCGCTAATGAATTTAGGACATTAATAACAATAGTTTTAATTGGATGGGTTCAGACTTAATTTAGCATACGTTTTAGTGCGAATGATGGAAGGATTTTGAAACTAAAGTACACTCGTAAATCAACAATTTCTGAATTTCTACTACAACATTAGAACAAAATAAAAAATGTATATTTGTTCCTAAATTTCATGAAATCGAACCCTGTGAATGTCTTGATGAAAAAAGGCATGTTTCAATGATTAACAAAGTTTGTGATCCACCACAATCCAACCAACCAAGCTTTTATCACTCTAAAATAATTCTTGAATTTGTTGGTCAAGGCATCATTCACATCCACTTAAATTTCACATGCACTTTTTTCGTTCATATCTACACGGATTCGATAAAGTCATCTCCTTTTGCGAGGTAGCTAATGGAAGTTCTTGCAAAATGCCCATTCGCATGCACTTTTCTTGTTCCCACAGACACTAGTCATGTGGAGCCTTTCACATTAACCCCCCAAAAGATTGAATTTTATAATCAAATTTGTTGATCAATATAAGATACGTGGCGTCAACATAGAAAATTATTTTATTAGCTGAATGAGTTTATTGACATACATGCACCAAGCAAATGAAACAACCTAACTCCCACATGCCATTAGATCTACAAACTTTTTGGACTTATGGGCGACACTGATAATTGACCTTTTTGGATGTAGTGTTGGACCCTAAAAATCAAACTCTAAATCCATCCTGCCGACTTTCAATAAACACAGGGTTATCCCCTTCCTATCAGGTTCGACATTAGAACGCAAAGAACTTGAGATTTTCATCGATAATTCTAAAAGTATTATTAGGTAGTGGACATGCACGCTTACGACCCACTAGAAATTGTCTTCAGACGACATCGGCCATATCACTTGTAAAGCAAACACCTTCTCCAAGGCAAGAACGCGTCCCTGTTCGAACTAGGAACACAACCTTAAAGGAATAGCTACCTCGCACCTAATTGCTCCTCTTCCTCATAAAAAAAATCCATCAACCCCAAACGCCCACCAACGTTTTCTCTTTCCAGTATAAAAAAGCATTGAAAAATATTTCTCTCTGACATCATGAGTCGAACACGTTATACTACACAATTGGGGACCACAAAACATACCTTTTTGTCGTGCTCACTAAGTGTCGACAGTGTGAGAAACTCGGGACCACAAAAAATCGAGTTTGCTATGGAATCTTGAGAACCAATCAGGTCTTCGTGTTGAATTGGGTTGTTGCGTCGAATCGGGTCTTCACGTCAAATCGGGTCCCTCAGAAGCTGCTCACGGAAATCCCGTGTTCCTCTCGAGCATCGTTGAGCACTGTTGATGGCCTTCGTCGAGAGATGTCCACCGTCGTCGAGAAAAAATTTGGAGTCAAGTGCTACGGGGTTTTGATTTTTTGAGTGGGCTAGCAAATTAGGGTTAGAGCTTGTCGAGGGTTGTCAAGGGTTCTGATTGATTTGGGGGGGAGGGTTCTAGTTTGGGGGAATTATCCCCCGTAAGCAAAAAACCCAAAAGCGAAAAAAAAAATCATCATTTTTTTTTAAGTCTGGCGTCCACGTCTGCGCCGGTCCGGCCATGTAGGACGGGTGATACTGACTATAAATCCACGTAAGCATTTTTCCGGCATAAATTAGCCGGACGGACTCAATTGTCAAACTGACAAAAGGTTTAAGACTCAATCGGCAAGATTGAAAGGTTTAGGACTCAATTGGCAAAACTGCAATAGGTTTAGGATTTTTTGGACAATTCTCCCCTCAAAATCACCCGATAGCACACTTTATAAGGAAGTATTCATTCGAGCTCAAAGATAATCATTAATCATAAATTCAAAAACATCCAAATACTAGCAATCACATAATCAAATCATCTTAACAACACTACATATCTAATCGAGCCGATTAACGAAAACCTTAGACCAATTATGGCCAAGTGGCTCGCCAAAGAAGGCAACAAATGATGCGGGAGCATCCAACGTAGCTCCATGGACCAACTCAGAACCATCGATGCTTATCCAAGCCAATAAAGAAGTTGGGCATTATGTGCTTCGATGGATCATTTTAAATGAATAATGCTAATTACTTATCGGTACTTTGTGGTATATCGATAAGTATCAATGGGAGGCCATTTTAGATGTCTTGTATGACCAATTGATGAAGTTTCGAAGGATTATTTTCTGGTCAAGGGAGGAGCTCGAATTTTGGGAAGGCTAGAGGTTCACGAAAGCGGTTCAAGAATGTGAAGGCCGAAGATTAAAGGGCATTTAGTTCCCGTGATAAAGGCTCTTTATTAAGTTCCTAGCTGTTTTTATTTTATAGCTCAAGAGTCGAACGTTTCAATTCAGGGCATTTAGTTCCCGTGATAAAAGCTCTTTATTAAGTTCCTAGCTGTTTTTATTTTTATTTTATAGCTCAAGAGTCGAACGTTTCAGTTCCTCCGTCATTAAAGTTTGTTTTTAATATTTCCTAAGGCTAAAAATCCTCTTATAAATAGGGGAAACTATCCAATGTAGGGGGATACGAATTTCATGAATGAGAATGGTGAGATTTCCTCAACTTGAGTGAACTCCTTTGGAGAGTGGATAACTCCTTCCGGTTTCTTTATCCTTGGAGCGTAGATCACTCCTTGGTGGTGAGCCAAGAAGCCCTTTATCCTTGGCTGGTGGAATCTTTAGGCCTTGGTGGTGAGCTTCTCCTATCTCGAAGTCCTTTATCATTGGCTGGTGGAAGCTTTAGGCCTTGGTGGTGAGCTTCGTAGATCTCGATCCTCTTCTTCGGTTGGTGGCGTGGCCTTTATACCTTGGAAGGAAACCGTTCTATTTTTTCTTATTCCTTTTTGTTTCTTCATCGTATACACTACTCCATACACTTAACCACAAAAATCCCCTCAAAAAAATTTCCGTTCTTGAATCACTCACCCCATCACGCATCAACAAACGAAGTAACTTCAAGCTAATCAGCTCAGGTCTTGATCCCAAACACTCAAAACCAATCGAGATGCAAAATCAGCAGCAACAAACATTGACAACATACATGAGTAGCCTTGAGCTGATTCGACAAACGCATGCGTAATTGTATGCACACGTAGATTCATAAATCGAATTGAGCATGAAATTGAGCAGATTCAACATTAAGCTTAGCAAGTGATTGTTGTTGTAGAGAGAGAGAGAGAGAGAGATCACTAAACTACTTGGATCTAAGCCATGGTCGCTAGCGATGACAACAAATGAAGGGCTCAGTGTGATAGTGGCAATGGAAAAGTGGAAATGAAGTGAGTCGGAGAAATAAGATAGAGATAAGATGCAACGTCGCAGAAAAGCTCAACGTTGCATAAGGAGAGATAGAGGTAACAGTGGAAAGAAAAGGAAATAAGTAAACTTCTCGGTTCGAGTTCCGATTTGTAAAAAAGTGAAACTAGGAACTGGACACTCTCTCTCAAGAATCCAGAACCATGCTCAATCCTAAAGTTAACTAGTGAAACTAATTGAGATTGTGCCAACTGAGCAACGACAATGGTGCCACATCATACTTTTTGAGTCCTATTTAGTTTTTTCCCCCTTAAAATGCATAAATTTATTCAAAATTAATAATTCTTATCAAGAGAGGTCGCTTAATGCCAATTAAAGAACAACTTTTTTCTTCTATTGCATTGTTTGAGAAACTAATGGCTATTAATGTTAAAAAGACCATTTGTGCTTGAATAAATTGGAAAAAAATAATTACTATTTGTTTCTACAATAAAAATTAGCAATGATAACTGTTTCTTATGTAATTCGTTTTGTAATAATCATTTTTATCGATAATAGCCTCTAAAGTCTCTTGCTTTGTTATAATTTTGTATTCATAATTACCAGAAAGTACCAATTCAATTCCATGTATCTTTGGTTTTATGGTAAAGTCTTAAGAAGATCAAAGTTCCATATTTTTTGTTTTGTGGAAAATAAGGAATATGTTCAATGTACGCCATTTTATTGGTGATTTTCCTTATAATATTAAGGATTCATATATTCAGACAAAAGAGATAGAAATATGTACAGTCATTTTTTGTACTATACATAATTATTTATTCTGATAATGTACCTCGTCCATGGTATGAGTTCGTGACTAGTTATAAATATGAATGAAGAAAATAAGGAGATGAGGGTCTCTGTGAACTATAAATATCTACCCCCAAATCTTCCTTTCAAATATTTCCAGAGATATACCTATATGTTGAATATTAAGTGAATATAATTAACGTGGAAATCAGAAACACAAAAATGGTGAATAATGAAACGGAATGGTTAAAATTAGATCTCGAGCACACGTTATGCTTGTGAGTGGCTACTTTCATGCTGTTTTTTTTTTCGGGTCAATAAGTAAATTTCAGTTAATATGGACGTCCGAAAATGTGCATGTGAACGTGCACAGTCAAATTAGATGGACTTACATTTCGGTAGAAATATTTTTAAATTTACCTATACAGCATTTAGGGTTTTTCCTTTTTTTTGGCGGATAAATATGGCACCTTGCGTTTGATGTGGTTTCCCAATTTAACCCCACGGCTTGCGATGTAATCACATGTGTTGCCACCGCCCTTATATTTTCTCCCTTCTTCCGCGTCAGCCTCTCCTCTTCCCCTCACTGCTGCAGCCAAAAAGCTTTGAAAACCCTTGAAGCAATCCCCGATTGTCGTCCGCAACCTTCGTCGATCCTCAATGGCTCACACCACCGGCTTCGATTCTCGCCCCAGCCTCTCTCTCACTCCTCCGCGCCAGATCCCCAAAGGTTCTCCCTTTTTCCACCCTCACTCCTCTCCAAACCCTAGTCGGCTCTCGTTGTGTTGTTGAGCGCCACCCCCCCCCCCCGCGGCCCTTATTCCTTAACGTCGAGAGATGGTAGTTCACGCGGAGAATTAGGTTTTGTTGCATTTTGCTCGAGTGGCTTTAGCTTCGGCTTAAGCATTTTCGAACTTCTCACAGACGCAATGGCTTGTCTGATTTTCCTTTGTATATGCTGGGTTTTGGTTTCGGGGTTGTGGGCATCTATCTGTTTTTGAAATATTTGAAGAAGGGAAGTGAGTTGTATTGCACCAAAATTCACGAGTTTGGTATTTTCGAATTGTATCACTCCAAGTTTTCAACTTTGATAGTTTTGGAATATTCTCTTTGTTTCTGCGAGATGTTTCAGAAATTGCTGTTGTCTTTTTTCGGTCTTTTCAGCTTTTCTTTTTGTTTTCTGCTGGCTGGAATAATTGATTGTGTTGATTGTAGATTTAATTAGTTATTGTGGGATAATTTGCTAGTAGGCTGTGTTGTGAAATGGGCCTTCTGTTCCTGCTGTTGAAGGATGTCTTTTTACCCTACAAAATTACATCTTCCAATTGAAATAGATGATCACCATCGGCAGGTGTTAATGATCTTTCTATCTGCTGGATGAGTGGACTGTCCTTTTTATAGTTGATGAGAATTTGTTGTTAACCTTGATGTGAGTTCGAAGCTGTGTTGTCAATTTTCCTTCTGGAAACAGTTCCATAGGCAGCAGATGAGAGGTATTAACATTCTTAGGCAACTATTCCATGTGTGCAGTTTTGTTCTCTGCTATGGAGTATTTAGTCAATGGTGGCTGTCATTGGATGTTGACACGTTAATCATAACAAAAACCGACCTTCATAGCCTTGGCTTTGAAGCTCCCTTGGGCTCAGCCTCTCTGTCTTGTATTTAACCTATGCCCTCCTTGTGCCCCAGGCTCTTCAGTAGATTAGATCATGTAACATGTAGAATGAAGTTTTCAAGTAGCAAGGGTTGTCTGTGGAATGAAGGGGTTGTTAGTTGAGTACAATATTTCATCAATACGTAGCCTGATGCTCAGTTTTATGTACATATTTTTAGCACTA
This sequence comes from Eucalyptus virginea, assembly GCA_014182375.1. Classification (NCBI taxonomy): domain Eukaryota; kingdom Viridiplantae; phylum Streptophyta; class Magnoliopsida; order Myrtales; family Myrtaceae; genus Eucalyptus; species Eucalyptus virginea. Next base: position 25,539,361 of record CM024519.1, read on the forward strand.
GTTGAATGTCTTATTGGGTGCATAATAATTGATTCCATCTGCTTACTATATCTGGCCTTGACATGAGTACCGATATGCATGTTTTGACTTGTCAAGTATCCTTCAGTTGGGCAATCTTGTTAATTGGCCAGATTGGTCATATCAATAACTGAAGTGATGCAAACTTCTGCTATCACTTTGTTTGTCACCTTATAGAGATTTTACGATATCAAGTCAATGATGAACAGTAATTATGCTTTTCGATAATATTGTTCCTAAAATCATGCAAAATCAGAAGACAATTTATTGGTCTGCAGTCCTGGGAGTGATTGAAGTGTTTATGTGGCATAATTATAAAGCTTAAGCTAAGTGTGTAGATCCTTACTTTGTAGTTGGTTTGTATGTATAACATCCCCATTTACTTCTTGATTATCTGACTTATGCAGATGTTCAAGGATCAGAAAATCCAATCCCATTGTCACCACAGTGGCTTCTACCAAAGCCAGGAGATACTAAACTGGCTCTGGGACCTGGGGTAAGTCACTGTTTGTAGGAAACTTAGTTTCTAATTTTTTACTTCTCGGCTTTTTCGTTCTGCACCTCTCTTTTCAGCTTAGATATTTGGCTTTGGGAATTTTCTTGTTTTTCAGTTTGCACTTTTCTTAAATTGCCTTGATTGGTTTATCATATTTCATGAGATTTGTGATAGATATTATATATCAATCAGGAAAACAATTTCAGCCCACGCTCAATGCATGGCCGCTCAGAGATGACCAAGTTGCCTGAAAACTGTGATGAGATGGCCGATATCCAGAAGAAGAAGGATGTTTTCAGGCCATCGTTGCTTGACATGGAAGCTGGTCGTCGTGACCGCTGGCGTGATGAAGAAAGAGACACCAATTCCTCTGTCCGTAAAGACCGTTGGAGGGATTTTGATAGAGAACTTGGAGATACCCGTAAGACGGAACGTTGGGAGAACTCTGCAAGATCCTTTGGGGAGCTGCGTCGAGCCCCATCTGGGCGATGGACTGATTCGGGTAGTAGGGATAATAATAGTCATGAGCAGCGCCGTGATAGCAAATGGAGCACTCATTGGGGTCCTGACGACAAGGGCACAGATGGCTCGCGTGAGAAGTGGATGGACTCTGGGAAAAATGGAGATGTTCCAAACAAAGGTTTGGTTTCATTAGGTAATAATAGGAAGGATGAGGATCATATTAGGCCATGGAGACCTAGTTCATTGCAAGGTCGATCCAGGGGAGAACCTCCTCACCACCAGACTCCAACCAACAGACACGTTCCTGCATTTTCATACGGTCGTGGTTCTGGGGAAAATGATCAGGCAACGTTTTCTCTTGGACAAGCTAAAAATAATTCAGGTGGAAGCACATTTGACAGAACGATGCCAACTGTTGTGACAGTTTCAGAGAAGGGTGATTCTGTCCATGGGGAGTCTTCTGCTTTAAGATATAGCAGAACAAAACTGCTTGATATTTACCGAATGACTGATGTGAGTTCACTTCAAAACATAAGACATGGGTTCACACAAGTGCCTTCACTTACACAGGAAGAAGTGTCGGAGCCGTTGGCTTTGTGTTCACCAAATCCCGATGAATTGGTAACTTCTGCAAGAAAGATAATGAATGAAGTTTATTTATATTTTCTGCTGTTGATTTTACTTTTCACATTTTGAATAGGTTGTTTTGAAAGGAATTGATAAGGGGGAGATTATAACAAGTGGTGCACCCCAGATCTCAAAAGATGGATCTGTTGGACGCAACTTGATTGGCTTTTCACATTCCAGACAGGCCAAAATTGGTAATCCATCTGTTCTTGACATGATAATGCTTGTTGCTGAGATTTATATCTGTGAAGTGGCAGCACTGATGTTCGAATTGTATTTTCTTAGCAGAAAGCAGGGAAGATGTTCCTATTGATTCTGATGATGTGAAAATTGAAGTTTCCGAAGGTAGTAGTGTGAAATTTCCTGAGGTTTTGTCCCATGAAAAGCAGTATTCAAAGGGCTCCAGCTTGAGGATGGAAAACTTTCGGGATCCTAGGCCTTATACTGATGCCAAGTTCAAAACAGAAGGTATACATTTATGACAAAGACAAAAGACAGACACATAATTGGCTTACTGTGTTTATTAGGCGATTTTGGCAAATTTAGAGAATCATGATGATCTATACAAAAAGTTGGTTTTGAGATGCGGAAGAGAAGTTAATTTTCAGTTATTTAACATTGCACAATTCTGTATAATCTTCTTGAAGTGGAGGCGGCAATGAAAATTCTCTGGTGATTATCATTTGTAGGGATGCATAGAAGTTTAGTTGGAATTTATAGATGCTATGTTGGTAATGTTGTTTGATCTAGGACATGGCTGTAGCTTTTATAGCTGCATTGTTGTGACTCTGTATATGTATGGTGGATATCATGAACATGGTTCTTGTTCTTTCAAGATGGCTGCATGGCATGGAAGTGAGGAGTTCTCTTTTCACTTGACTTTTCATGGTTTTAGCATTTTTCAGTAACTAAATGCTTTATAAATGCAGCTTTTGGAGAAGATGGTAACTCCAGAAAGGCTAATGATGGGATAATCAGTAGGGAGTCAATCTCTCAGGGAAACAATTCTGCAAATCCTGTCTCTGCATGGCGTGCATCTGTGTTGGGAGATCGCAATCACTCATCTTCAAGCAATTTGAGTGATACACCAAATGACATACGGTCCGGAGCCCCTGGAATTTCTTGGTCACAGCAACAAAAGGGTATGAGTAATGATTGGGGAAGTCATCTGGGACATTTGTCTTGCTTGAAGGATGATGAGAATTTGCTAAATGAGGATAGGCTCTCTTCTGCTGGCATGGGAAGGGAACAAGAAGCAAGGCGACCTGTGCAAACTCCTCCAGAAGAGTTACTTCTTTACTATAAGGACCCTCAGGGTGAAATTCAGGGTCCCTTTTCCGGTGGTGATATCATTGGATGGTTTGAGGCTGGATACTTTGGCATAGATTTGCAAGTTCGCCTAGTAAATGCATCAAATGATGTGCCATTTTCTTTACTAGGTGATGTTATGCCCCACCTAAGGGCAAAAGCAAGGCCGCCACCTGGATTTAATGCACCAAAGCAGAATGATTTTGCAGATGCAATAATCAGGCCAAATTTTGGTACTTTTGGAAAGGTTAGTGCTGAAATTGATCTTAGGAGTGAGCAAAGGCACAAACAGGGTTCAACAACAGAGGCTGAAAATCGATTCTTGGAGTCATTGATGAGTACTCCTAACAGTATGCCTGTGGAGAAGTCCCCCTTTTCTGAAGGTTGGTATGCAATGATAAATGTGATGAACTTTTTTGTTCAGGAGCTTTTGTATATTCATGTTGTGAATTGGAAAATTACGGATGCCATAGCTGTTGTAGTATCATCATTAAGATCATACATAGTTGAAATGGATGAAACAATGAACATTGTGACTCCTTTTGCTTAAGGTCAGAGGGTGGTTCCCGGGATCCTTTAGATCCAGACCCTAGTTCTTTTTTTTCTGGAGTTAGATACTTGTATAGTTTCCCAATTGTGATCTTATTTAATGAGTGTTACATATTTAGTATTCATTCGTTTCAAATAAGCTGGATTTGCTTTGATTCTGTATAATTTTGTTGAATAGAAGTTCAAGTACAGTTGGCATTAAACTCCTAGGGCATAGAAGTAATAGCATTTGCAAGAGCAAAGCCTTATGCCCCGAAAACTGGAAAAGTACAAACGCTACTCAATTTTGATCTTCTACATTTCCGGCCATCTTTTTTTTTCTGGAGTTAGATACTTGTATAGTTTCCCAATTGTGATCTTATTTAATGAGTGTTACATATTTAGTATTCATTCGTTTCAAATAAGCTGGATTTGCTTTGATTCTGTATAATTTTGTTGAATTATACAGAATAGCATTAAACTCCTAGGGCGTAGAAGTAATAGCATTTGCAAGAGCAAAGCCTTATGCCCCGAAAACTGTGATTGCTGGGGCAGCTTGCTAAGGTTCAGTGAGCTCAACACTCCCCCCCCCCTCTTTTTTTTTCTCCCTCTAAGGGCGTAGAAGTTATGGCATTTGCAAAAGCAAAGCCTGATCCCCCGAAAACTAGAAAAGCGCAAACACTACTCAATTTTGATCTCCTACATTTCCGGCCATGTTTCCGTTCTTTCATGATGTAAGTCTGAAATCTCATAAATCCATTGAATAACCAAGCTTAGACTTAACTGAGATTGCTGGGGTGGCTTGCTTCTTTTTCTTCTTCTCATCAATGGTGTCATGATTCTCATCCTTAGTGTACGAGACTGGGATTTTTTCTTCTGAATTTGGAGTTCTTTTTCCATCTGATTCCGTTTGCTCGAATGTGTCCTGTGGATAATGGCATAATATTGCTGCTTCTAACTTGTTTATAGCATTGAAAATGGTTCTGCTTTCTTGCTCTCTAATCCTTAGTGGAATCCTTGGTGGAAAAGATCTTGTCTTTTGCTTGAAATAATTGCACTAGGATGGTGAGTACTTTTTCCTGCGTAGCCAAAGAATAGTGCACCAATTGGCTCAGCCAAAATGTGGGATTGGATCACGACGTGTGCCATTGCCTAGTGGGTATTTCCTGTGTTAGATTCCAGGGGAAGGCTTTACTTGATGTGATATCCGCCTGGATGTATCTTTGTTGCCAGCAGAAAGAAAGAAAAGGAAAAGAAAAGAATAATGATGAAGTACTTGCTAATTGAGAAACTCACAAGAGCTCATATTTCTCATTTGGTACTGCTGGTGTCATATTGGAAGGACCAATTTAATTCATGTTTATCTCATGTGCCCATACAAAAAATTTCATGTTGTACAAAGGTTGCAGTTTAGTCGTTAGTTCCTTTTGCAACCTGAAGTTAGAGTCCTTTAGCTGATATGGCAACACAATCAAGAAATACCTGTACTCCTTCCCAGAATCTGAGCATAAAAAAATTGGAATTGATTAATGTTATTTGTGTTTGCTTCGTAGGCTTGCATTCATATGTTGGAAATAATCCTAGTGGCACAGGCCTTTCTGGAGTGGATGGTGCGAACAATTATCTTTTAGCCAAGAGAATGGCTCTTGAAAGGCAGAGGTCTATGTCCGACAATCCTTATTGGCTGGGAAGAGATGGTGCTTCAATGCCTCCTATGTCGGAGATTGCCCAAGACCCATTAGCTCTGCAACCAAATCTTCAACCATCAGCTGCCGAAAGTATTCGTTTGCCTCATTCTCAAAGTGCTGATCTCATGCCGGTCCTTCAAGGCTTATACGACAGGTCTTCCTCTGGTATAAATAATGGAATAGCTGGTTGGTCAAATTTCCCTGCCCAGGGAAGCTTGCAGGATAAAGTTGACTTGCATCTTGCTCCGAACCTCCCTCCGCAAACTCCCTTTGGGATCCAGCAACAGAGGCTTCAACCTTCTTTAAATAATTTGCTTGCTCATGCTGTAGATAATTCATCTACTAACTTAACGCCCGAAAAGTTACTCTCATCTGGCTTGTCTCACGACGCGCAGCTGCTAGGCTTGCTGCAACAGCAACAGTTGTTGCAGCTTCATTCTCAGTCTCATATTCCGGCACAACAATTGTCCTTGTTAGATAAACTGTTGTTGCTTAAGCGGCAAGAGGAGCAACAGCAGCTGCTGCGGCAGCAACAATTACTCTCTCAAGCTTTAGCGGAGCAGCAGGCTTCCCAGTTTCTGCGTGAACCGGCTTTTGCTAATTTACAGGCGGGTGCAATACCAACAGGGAATGCATCTGGTGATCCTCGCCTTCAGCCATCTCAAGAAGTGTTTCAGGCTAGGTCAACTATACCAGTGCCCACTATGCAGGATGAACGAACTGCTAACAATGTTAATCTACCTTCACAAATCACAAAAGATGTTAGTCAAAGTTCTCTCTCTGAAGCTTCTTTAGCTTCACTTTTGCCACATCAGATACTTGGTAACGTGAACCATCGCAACAATTGGTCTGCTTCAGCTCCTGAAGAAATTCATGATAGCTATCGGGAGGAGCCATTGCCGGCTTCAACAGTTGGTGAGACCTCTTCATCAGAAGTTTTTGATAGGCCTTCACGAGAGCCTTCTCATCATCCACTGCAAATTTTTGCTGCGTCTGAAGTCCTTACTCCAGTAATTCCTGAGAAATCCTTCGAAAAATTTTCAAGGACTGATGACACAATGATGGTTTCATCCTCAGAGCCAATAAATGTTGATTCTCTGCCTTCTGAGTTTGTTGAATTTGCTGATGCCATTCCTTTAGCGAGGAGTCTGGAGAATGAAATGTCAGTGGCTGATCATGCTGCTGATTCTGAGGTCCAGCCTGACAATTCTCTTGACAGGAAGCTAACTGAGGAAGAGTTCTCCAATGATTCTTCCAGAGTGTCGGACATGAAGAGTATTGAAGCACGAGAAACTAAAAAGACTTCCGAGAAGAAGTCAAGAAAACAAAAATCATCCAAGTCAACCTCTGCTCCTGATCAGGCAAAGGGATCTGAAACAGCTAGCATGCAGCAGACTAAGCAGTCTGAAACTGATCAGTTACTTGAGATGTGTAGAGAGACTGGAGAAGGAGTTTATGGAACATCTCCCCGGAGGATGATTGATAGGGTCACTAGTGTAATGGAAACCATGGGGTCTCAGCAAGTCAACACAGCAAGTAAGCAATTAGATAATGTTGAAGCTGATGTTAAGAGTGCTTCGGAGCCTAACCAAGTTGCTCCTGTTTCAGCTCAAAACACACAACTACCTTCAGGACAACGTGCTTGGAAAGCTGCCCCTGGTTTCAAGGTGAAGTCACTGTTGGAAATTCAGGAGGAAGAGCAACGGAGGGCACAGACAGAGGTGGCAGTTTCTGAGATTTCTGCAGCTATCAACTCTGTAAATTTTTCAACTCCATGGGCTGGGGTTGTTGCCAGTTCAGAATCGAACATCTCCAGGGAGGGATTAGAAGATGCAGACAACTCTGATTTTGTTGTGGCTAAAAATCAAAGTTCCATTGACCCCAAGGGTAAAAAGAGTCAGTTACATGACTTGTTGGCTGAAGAAACATCTGGAAAGTCTAGTCAACGAGAGATGGAGATGTCTGATCAGAAACATGATCTATTGTCTCATCAAGTTGCTGCCAGTCAAGTGGAGACTCAGGATGATGCAAACTTTATTGATGCAAGAGAATCTAAAAAGAGTCGTAAGAAGTCTGCAAAATCTAAGGCTGCTGGATCTAAGAACCCAGCTCCTGTTGCTTCTGCTGATGTCTCTGTTGGTTCTAGTCCTCTTGAGAAAGGTAAAAGTTCTAGGGTGGTGCAGCAGGAGAAGGAAGTTTTGTCAATGATCCCATCAGGGCCGTCTTTGGGAGATTTTGTTCCTTGGAAGGTGGAATTGGCTAATTCTCAGCCTGCTCCGGCATGGTCTACCGATTCTGGGAAGCTTATTAAACCAACATCTTTAAGGGACATTCTCAAGGAGCAGGAAACTAAGGTTGCTGCTGGCCAGCGCCAAAACCAAATTCCAATTCCTCAGAAATCTCAACCAGTTGCATCTGCCCATACTTCTTCATGGTCACTTTCTGCATCTTCTCCGTCTAAGGTGGCATCTCCCCTCCAGATTAACTCCAGTGCTTCCTCTAAGCCTAAGTATAAGGAAGATGATGATCTATTTTGGGGCCCAATTGACCAATCAAAGCAAGATACCAAGCAGTATGTCACTTTGCTTGTGTATTTCGGTTCTTGACTTGATATGTGCTTGCCTTCTGCTTTATATTCAATACCATCTTTTGTGATACCTGCAATCCTTTGGTGCATTTCCGCACATACATGTACTAGACTTCTGCCGGAGTTCACTAGAGCAATCAGGGTAATGTTTAGCTTCAGTTTATATGGTTTTATTATTTTGCCTTCTAGGTGTTCTGGATGATGTGTAATAAAGTAGTGTGTTACTGCATTCCTTTGCTGACAAATAAGAGTCATTATCAATGAGCCACTCTTTTTTTCTGAGTGAATCAAAACTGTATCCAGATTTGATTTGAACCTCTTATTAATTTATATGCTATAGATGTGATAGTTACCTTGATTAAACAAACCTTGTGGGAGAAGCTCTTTGCCTGGGGAAAAACCCGTTCGGAAGAGAAGAGTTGAGTTCACTGTGAGCGATATACTTTTCTTTGTTCAGGTCTGTATGTGTAGGTAGTTGTCTTCAGAGCAAGAGACATGCTCCTCTACCTTATTAACTTCTCATTTTGTTTGGTTAAGAGAAGACCTTGTTATGGAATAAATTAGTGTTTCTGGGAATAAGACATGGTAAATCTGAATGCTGACACAGATTTGTGCATTAGCTTCTCAAAGGAATTTACAACTGTAGAAAATGTTAGGATGACATACTTGTTTTGGCGACCTGTGTCAATTGACAGATGAAATACACTTAGTTTTTTGTCTTCGACTTTTATATCTTGACAATGTAGTCATTCCTTTCCTATTGTGTTGACTAGCTGTGCCTTTTGTTGTATTGGTTTCTTCTAGGAAGATATTTATTTCATTTTTTGCCTTGCTGAGACCGATGCTTATTTCATGTTTGTTCTGCGCAGAGCCGAATTCCCTAAACTTGCAAGCCAGACAAGCTGGGGAACAAAGAACCCTCCCGTTAAAGGAACTTCAAGTGGGTCATTTAGTCGGCAAAAATCTATTGGTGTCCGACCTGTTGAACATACTCTTTCATCCTCACCTGCTTCTGGGCAGACATCCTTAAAAGGAAAACGAGAAGCCATGAACAAACATTCAGGCAAGAAATTTTTTGAGAGGCTCCTTATTATCTGTCGGTAAATTGACTCCTACTGATATTCAATTTTTGGATACCTCTTGCAGAGGCCATGGACTTCAAAGATTGGTGTGAAAGTGAGTGTGTGAGGCTTATCGGGACTAAAGGTACTTCCCCACACTTTCTACAGTATTCCTTTAAAGTTTAATTTGGTCATGCTGTGGACCATTCATAATGCAATAAGTGGTAGCAAATGAAACAAAAGATTGTCAGCAAGAGCGTGAATGAACCTTTGTAATGACTGTTCAATTTCCAGCCTATGCAACATTTTCTTTACCAGTAATATATTTTAGTAAAGAGTGCGAAGCTTCAAAATAAGAGGACCTTAGTGCATTTGATCTTGTTATTGTAGCAAAATATCATTCACTTGATTTTTGCAGATATCTACTTCCACTCAAGTATAATGCAATCATCATTATTTTTCTGTAGATACAAGTTTCCTGGAATATTGCTTGAAGCAGTCACGATCAGAGGCCGAGATGCTTTTGATTGAGAATCTTGGATCCTTTGATCCCGATCATGAGTTCATTGACAAATTCCTGAACTACAAGGAATTGTTACCAGCAGACGTGCTTGAAATTGCCTTTCAAAGTCGGAATGATGGGAAGGCACCTCTTGTCAGTGGTGCCGGAGATGTGAATTCTGATGATCTAGGGCAGCTCGATTCCTTAAGAGGTCCCGACGGGCCTCCAAAAGGAGGCAGCAAGAAGAAGGGGAAGAAAGGGAAGAAGGTCAGCCCTTCAGTTTTAGGATTTAATGTTGTCAGTAACCGGATCATGATGGGCGAGATCCAAACGGTCGAAGAGTAGTTGGGTTTCATGAGTTGGATGTAAATACATGTTTCGATTGAATGGTCGAAAAGTCTTGTCAGATTTTTATGGCTGACCCTTTTTGTTCTTCCTTTTAGAGCAACAGCTGCGGCACTAATTTAATCTGCTCCAGCGATTTTGTGCACTCTGTAGTTTAGTCATTTTAGCTTGTGTCAAACTTGTAACCTCTTTTCAAGGGAACTCGTTTCCTTTCTGTTCTTGGAATACTTTGAAGCTCTTTCGGTGTGATATATCCGTGGACAACGTTGTTATCGAAATCTCGTGTTTCATCACGTAAAATTAACACAGCGTTCAAAATGATGTGCAGCTTTTCGGAGGGTGAATGGGGACAAAAATTGTGGAAACGATGAAGTTAATTTTTGTGAAGTCCCATGACCTGTGTCCAAGAATTTTCTGAAGTTTTTGATTTGTTAATAGCAAATAGTAAACCCTAATATCCAGCTGCGGACTATACCTTAACAAGCTAAAATTACCAATTTTTTACCCTATTATAATTTTTTTTTTAATCCTAATTTTTTAATTATATCAATTAAATTTTATACATTTTTACGTTTTGTCAAAGGGCATGAATGTTGATCTTATGCAATAAAATTAGGATTGATGTGGATATTTATTATTTTATAATTCTATATTTTTTTCGAATTTTCTTTTTACATTTTTTCCTTTAATTCTCTTTTTCTTTTTTTTTTTTTTTTACTGTTTCCGTCCAGGCAGCCCTCCCTATTCACAGTAGAAAAGAGAAGAAAAGAAAAGAATAAAAAATAAATATTCAAAAAAATATTAAAATATTATTAAAACTCAATTAAAAGATTTAGTATTGAATAGGTTAAGGTTTTTTTTTTTTTTTTAAATATAATTTTCCCCATTAAGTAGCTAGTACCGTTGACTCCGTTCAAGGATATTCAACTGGCACTATGCAAGCAATTAAGGCTTTGTTAATTTCATGAAAAATGTGTTATTTCTGGAAATTATTTTTCAAGAACTTATTTTAAGGAAAATAACAACATATTCAGTAATGTCCAGCTCAAACTTGAAAATGAAGTGAAAATTATCTTTTGCCATTCAGTACCCAATTTAATTTTCATTTATGCACTTCTTTTGATCATTTTTTTTCTGTTCTTTTTTTATTTTCTTTTAAAAATTCAAAATTTTAATTAATATTTTTTTTTCTTTTTCCTTTACTTTGAGCAGTTGAAAATGGCTATGAGAGATGAGCTTTGATGCTTGAGCATTGCCGATCTACTAGAGCCTTAATTTAATTTTCTCATTTATTGTTGCCCTTTGTGGTTGGTCGCCAACCTATGTTGTGGTTGGCAACTAGTTGAAGAAAGAAAAAAAAAGAAAAGGACAAAATAACATATAATTTTTTTTTAATAACATATAATTAAAAATTCAATCAAAAAAGGAAAAGAAAAAGGAAAATAGAAAAATAGAAAAATAATTAATAATTAAAATGAGTTCTGAAAGAATGTGTTTTCCTTTATTTTTCGTGAATTGAACATTGAAAACTTGGAAAACATTCTAGAAAGTAAGTGAACGGAGCCTTGAAGAAAAAACAGCTTCACCGATCCTCTTAATTCATAGTCTCTTTCCTGTGTTTACATTGCCTTTCTTTTGTTCTTTGTCCACGTATTTGCTATGTAATTCAATTCAATAAGCAGCAGCTTGACTCATGACATTCCCTGATCTCCACCTTCTTGTTCCCTCTTCAAATCTGCAGTTGGTAAAAAGCAATCCATGGACAACCCACATATGTTGAAGTCTACCTCCTCGATCCTCCAAGTCTCCTCGATCTTCCGCTTGTGATTTTGCGCAGCTCCATACCTGAACACGGTCACTGAAGTCTTCCCACCATAAGCGATGTTGATCCCATCGACGTATCTGTAGTCCTCGATCGTCGACTCCATTGTGGTTTCCCAGAAAACACTGTCGTTCCCCCTTATCGACTTCATCCTTTCTAACTTGGTGTCCTCGAAGTGGACCAAGAGGCCGGTCCTCTGGCTGAAGTAGCCCCACACCTTGTGATGGGCGAGCTCGGTGTTGATCGTCTTCTCCCCAATGCATACTGCATCCAGGAATAGGTTGGCCGTCGATCTTGGGTCCAAGCCCTTATCATAAGTAATGAAATTTAGGAAATTTAGATCAGACTCCAAAAAGGGACCAATAAAACTGAACAAATTGATTGTTATTACGATCCCCCAACTCCAATAAATTCATCATTGGTGATGACAATTGTTGATTATTTTTTATTTTACGGCATTTAATTTGAAGTTCTTTCCCTGGAAAATCTGATCCTTTCTGGTTCTGCAGAAAGAATCTCCAATCATCCTTGTTTCAAAAATGACTTCTTCCTGCTTTGTTTCTATGAGAACGCTCATATCTCACAAATGTAGTCACTTTTTACCAAGATTTCGAACCGTGAAGCTACCCAAGCCCGACACACGTTTTACCGAGAATACTGATTTCTAAAGCCAGAAGTTTTAAGAGTAATCATAAAAAGGATAACTGAAAGAAGCGGCGAAGGGGTCTAGGAGGACCGCGATTGGCATGGTAAGGCTGAGAGGAAGACTGGTTCCAAGCGACTTTGCCGTCGCTGCCCGCGCTCACCTTGAGTCCCGCAACCACCAACCAGCTCGAGGTACCAGAGATCGGGGTTCTTCTGCCACAGCACGAACCCACCGACCTTGCTGCTCCCGGTTTTTTTTTTTTTAAATATAATTTTCCCCTGTTTTGATGTTTATTGGTCGGAATAACAATCTGAAAACTCTAGCTGGAATTGGGGTCGCGTGCAGTTATACAGGATGAAAGAGCTCCGTCCGACGATCAAGGATATTCAACTGGCACTATCACGCGTTGGCGTTGACAAACCAACACGTGAGTGTCACGCAATGCCGACATCACGAGGCTTTGTTAGGATTTCATGAAAAATGTGACCGTTATTTCCGGTCAACGGTGGAAATTATTTTTCAAGAGGGAGTTGTTTGGGCTCGTTGGCGCGTGCGCTTTTAAGGTGGTCGGTGGCATTTGGTTCAAAGATGTCCCCTAACATACCCTATGTATGCATATTTTTTGGGGTTTAATGTATAGTTTATTCATTTGTAACTTGTATTTTCTTGTGGTTTAGGAAATACAGTAGCTAGCTTGTATACAAATGATGTCATATATGCTGTGTAGAGCTTGGTTCGATTATATCATGTATATAGTTTAATATACTTGCGATTTTCTAGTTACTAGAAAATTCGAACAATGATAGGAAATCCATTACATGTTGAATTGCAATTTTGATTATAGTTGAAGCATGATTGTTGTTTGTAGTATTTTTCCTAGTGGGAGTTCCGAACTTAAAATTTGCGTGATAATAGAACAATTGTACATAGAAGTTGATTGGGAACATAGTAAACTTTTGCTTCTGTATCTTTTGTTGAATTATCATTAATTTAGTTTGTCTTTGCTGCAAATTAAATGTGTGTTACTCTGTAAAGTGTGCTAGTATTGATTCTGCGTTTATTATGTCAATGTGTTATAATAATTGATTATGGCTTCGGCATTCAAGACTATTGTGGCTGACCTCAATAAGGGTGAGAAGCTGAACGGTGACAATTATGATATTTGGCACTAAAAGGTTCAGTACATCCTTGATTTTGGAAACCCTCAATGAACCTGAGCATAGAACTGGCTCACTTCAAGCTTATCAAGCTTGGAAAAAGAAAAATAGCATTGCTCGCATCACATTGCTGAGTTGTATACAAGATGATCTCATGTGTGAGTTTGAAAGTTATGATAAAGCTCAAGCTATGTGGGTTGCCTTGAAAGATAAGTTTGGAGGTACATCTGCCACTTTGATACATTAATGTTGAGGTAGCATCTTCGGGAGATGTCAAACATGATCCGTGAGCTGAAGTCAGCAAGTCACTCCCTTACTGATGAACAACAAGTTCAGGCTGTTATAAGATCTCTTCCTGACAATTGGGAGCTTATGAAGATCAATATGACATATAATGAGAACATTGTCACTTTTGATGATATTGCGCGTCATTTCGAATTAGAGGATGAGCGCCTAGAGGCTGCAAGATCCTCTACCCATGCTTATTTTTTCGGGCTTCAAGTGCAAAAGGAACCTCAACAACAAAGGGAAGAAGACTGATCGTAAGAAGGACAAGGCCAAGATTTTAAGGGTCACTTTGCTCGTGAATGCACCGAGCCAAAAGGTAACCATTAAGTATATTAAATCAGTGGTCCATTTGTGGAGTATCGTCGGATACCGCACCGAAGCTCAAGAGTTGAAATGAAGGGTATTGGCACGTGTAAATTAATCTTAAAACCTGTTCCTACATGATGTCCTTTATGCTCCAGATATTCGACGAAACTTTGTCTATGTAGTTATTCTTCTTAGCTTAGGTTATGTGTTGAATTTCCATGGTGATTGTGTTGACATTTTGTATGAAACAGTTTATTATGGTTCAAGTCATGTATCGAATGGTTTTATGGTGTTAGACATTGACTATGATCAGTATAATGTTAATGTTGATGGTTGTTTTTCTTTAATTGCATCTTCTAATAATGTTGAGATTGATGCAAGTACTTGGCATGCTAGATTAAGTTACATTGGATTGCAAAAAATGTAAAGATTAGCTAGAAAAGGCCTTTTAGGGTCACTCACTAATGTTAGTCTATTTGTATGTGAACATTATCTAGCGGGAAAAACAACTAGAAAACCATTCACTAGAGCTGAATTTCCATTGCATCTCATACATTCTGACATTTGTGGTCTTTTAAATGTGAGGGCGAGGCATGGGGCCTCATATTTCATCACTTTCATAGATAACTTCACACGTTTCGGTTATGTCTTTCTAATCTCTTATAAGTCAGAAGCATTAAACTGTTTTAGACGATATATAGTGATGGTAGAGAATTAGTTGAACAAAACAATAAAAGCATTGAGAACCGATCGTGGACGTGAGTATCTATCGGAGTAATTCAAGGCTCTTTGTGATTAAAAGGGAATTGTACAACAATTAACTATTCATGGTACTCCGCAACAAAATGGGGTAGCTGAGAGAAGGAATAGAACCCTATTCGGGAGATGCGTTATTGACTACTACCTATATACTTAACTGAGTGCCATCAAAATCGGTCACTTCCACCCCTTATGAATTATGGACTGGTAGGAAACCAAACTTAAGTAATCTACATCCATGGGGATGTGCAGCTTATGTTCATGATTCTTCCCATAAATATGGCAAATTAGGTCATAGATAGAAGAAATGTATCTTTATAAGACATTCCGAACACTCCAAAGGGTACGTGTTCATAGGTGAACAAGCTTATGGAAGTGTAACCGAAATAGAGTCACGAGATGTCACGTTCTTGGAGAATGATTTTCCTAATAGAGGTGAGATTGATAAAGACTTCAAATTATATGAGATGGAAGATCCTAATAACACACCCATTGATATTGTAAAGGGAAATGAAAATTTACTTCAACATGCAAGACCTAGTGGGAGTGTTGCATCGCCTAACGAATTGAATTCAAGATAAATTCAATTGCATAAAAGTAATCGTAAGAGTATTCCTCGTCGTCGTTTTGAGATTGAAGGGAAAGTATTTATGATTGCTCAGAATGACGATGCCGAGCCTAAGACTGTTCAAGAGGCCCTCTCATCCTCTGATAAGGAAGAATGGATAAAAGCTTTGAAAGATGAGATTGAGTCAATGAGAGCAAACAATGTCTGGGACTTGGTTGATCTATTATCCAATCGTAAGGCCATTGGAAACAAATGGGTCTTCAAGATTAAGAGAAGGGCGGATAGATCCATTAAAAAGTATAAGGCTCACCTTGTGGCGAAAGGTTATACTCAATAAGAGGGTATAGACTATGATGAAACCTTTTCACCAGTTGTAAGGTTCGCCTCAATACACCTTATTCTAACCATCGTTGCACATTTGGACCTTGAATTACATCAAATGGATGTAAAGACAGCATTTCTCAATGGAGAACTAGATGATGAAATCTATATGAAACAATCGATAGGTTTCATAGCTAAAGGTCAAGAGCATAAAGTTTGCAAGCTTCATCGCTCAATATATGGCCTTAAGCAATCATCTAGATAGTGGTATCTTCGTTTTCATCGAGCCATAACCACTTTTGGTTTCACGATGATTGAGGAAGATCACTATGTATATGTCAAGCGGTCTGAAGATAAATTTGTGATTTTATCACTTTATGTGGACAATATTCTATTAGCTGGAAATGACAAAGTTTTGGTTATCACCATAAAAGAATGATTGTCCTCTAATTTTGAAATGAATGACATGGGAGAAGCTGCATATATTAGGAGTTAAGATCGAAAGAGATCGATCAAGGAAACTCCTTACTTTATCACAAGAGTCTTATATTATGAAGATTCTTGAGCGTTTCAATATGCAACATTGTAATCTCATTGATACCCCTGTTATGCAAGGTGAAGGCCTAAGTACTAAGATGTGTCCTAAGACTCTAGAAGAAATTAAAGCAATGGAAACTGTTTCTTACACTAGTGCGGTCGGAAGTTTGATGTATGCTATGATGTGTACTCAATCCAACATATGTTATGTCATGAGATTGGTAAGCCAATATCAATCAAATCCCGGTCAAGCACACTGAAAAGTAGTGTAGAGGATCCTGAGATACTTGAAAGACACTATAGACTATTGACTTTGTTACCAAATGAGCGATTTACGCCTATTAGGCATTCTAGATGCTGATTGGGATGAAGACCTCGATAAGCGTAAATCGACTTCTGGATATGCATTCTTACTCTATGGAAGTGCAATTTCTTGGAATAGCAAGAATGCATGGCCTTATCTATGATAGAGGCAGAATTTATTGCATGTTCTGGTGCAGTGCAAGAAGCAGTCTGGCTAAAACGTTTCTTGGAAAATTTAGCCACTGTCACTGAGGTTCCAAGACCGGTGACAATTTATTGCGATAGTCAAGCAGTTGCCTATGTAAAAGATCCCAAGTATCATGGAAGGACGAAACACATTGACATAAAGAACAATTTCATCAGAGATATTATAGCGCAGAAAGAAGTGATCCTATAATACGTTTCAACCAATAGAATGGTTGCTGATCCATTTATGAAGGCTGTTCCTAGAGACATATTCTTGACCCACAGGATGTCACTAGGATTGCGTAGAATGTGATATGTGTTATTGTAGAGGATCATTGGTTTATGTATTTGTGGACATATGTATTATACTTGTTAGTTTATTAGTGATTTGATGTTTTATCAATAAATACAAATCCACTATGAGACTAGCACAAACACACATATATTATTGAAAAGTATGTCAGCAGGCAATGATTAGCTCACTCACATGAGCAATCGTCTCAAGTGCTTTAGAAAGCACGTTGGGATGAGACGTTGTACAATTGATGGTAAGAGACATCTTTGTGCTCACAAAAGTGGAAAGTTTGAAGCATTACCATTCCACTTTCAAAGAAATTCTAGCAGTGAAAAATGGAATAAAAAAGTTTGAATTCTATCTCATTGTCCATCACTTCCTAGTAGAATTAGACATGGCATCTTTCTCTCAGATGACCAAGTTTAAACAAAAGCATATTCCAAACTCTCAACTGCTTCGATGGGCTAAATGGTTTTCAAAATATTCTTTTGAAACCAAACATATTCCCGGGGAAAAGAATGTGCTTGCCGACTTCTTGTCAAGACCCAAAGCACCAGCTGAAATCAACATGTACATCAAGAGGCCTGTTTTTCACATTCTCAATCATGGAGTAAAATACAAGATCAAGAAGATCAAAGATTTGCCAAGCTGGAAATATCCCCAGGAGATTGTAGAACAAATCTAGAATGACAGCCTCACTGAAAACATGGAAAACCTCATGTGGCAATGCCACACAGATCTATTCAGATTCAATGGAGGTTCGATTCTTTATCCTTTTAGGCTAAATTTGAATTACCCATTCATTCATCCCCTTATTTTGAAGGAAAATGATTTCCCGGATCAACTCAAGACGTTACTATGGTACTTAACCAATAAGTACTTAATAGTTATTGAAATTCCAACCAGAAGATTCATTACCAACCTTACCAGGATATTCTTACTCGGAAGAAATGTTGAGAAAGAAAGTGATAAGAATCTCTTAGACTTACTTAATTGGTTCTATCATCCTACTCAATGGAAACATCTCTTGGAAAAAGAACTGAGAACCATGACCCCAAATCCTGAAGTCCATACCATCCTACTTTTCAAACGTCCATGGCATTTTTTCAGAAACAATGGCAACATCATCAACGCTCCACAAGAAATAGGAACCACATCCTATAGACCTCACATAAACAGTCGAGAAGCTCGGATTCACAAATCTTATCCAAGATCTGTTAGATATTGTGAACACCAATATCGAGAACTTCAGAGAATCTTGTGCTAGGAAAACAAAACCATTCCCAAATATGTATGGAACAATGTACCCACTATGTGGGATCATTATGACCTAGCACTAGAAGCTAAGGAAGCACTCAGGCAATGCAGACAAGCTGCGTCATCCCGAGATCATGAAAGGACAAGTGTAGATGCTGCTGTCCAATCCACTCAGGACCCCTATGCACAATGGGGAGGCCCTCTTTCCCAAGATCCCTATGATCTAGGTCCTTCGTCCTTATCCCAGAACATGGACACATCCTTCTATGCACAGCCATCCAATTGACCTCAGCCAAGCATTCCTGCCAACACTACAAGTGACAACACAAACTAGGCTGAAGAAGAAGCATCCCACTGGGCTCATGAAGAAGCCTCTGCATCCTCATCTCGCCAGCTCAACCAGATTTTATCACCTGAAGACCTTGAAGCCCTAGAGCAAAAATATGATGCACATTGCCTAGCAACGGGAGTTGTTCGCCCCCTGTGGGAAGGCATACCTGCAGAAAATTGACTTGATCCTCCCTAGTTCTAAGCCTAGGTCAATTCAATGCTGAAGAGCAAGTCTAGTACATAAAATATGTCGCCTTGATTGGAGTCAAAATAAGGTCTGTGATTTATTTATAATAAAACCGAACATGATAGTCTCATAATCATGTATGCCTGTAAGATGCCGGATACAAGTACTTAATTGGGCGCTATAGAAAGCGAGCTGATATAGCACTCGGGCTAAACATGAGTACGTAAGAAGCACGTGACTATGTTTAGGCTAAGATCCGTATAGTGGATATATTTGATAAATGACATACGCTCTTATAGAAAGAGTAATCCACTATAGCATGTAATTCATACTACATGTGCATTGTACGACCAATAAGGGAAGATGAGTAAAATTATCTCTATTTACTCATCGTGTGAGCCCTTGAGGTAATTTGTAATTTACCTCAATTTTGTGCCCTATGTTACTTCTAACTATGTTCTTGAAGTGAAAGATCAATGTTGCTACTTTAGCATGTTATGAGTGGTCATGAATGGATATGGCCTATGGGACGTGTCTAGGAAAACAGTTGTTCTGAAATTGAGAGAGACATGAGTGCGAAAGAAGACTATTGTTGTTTTACATCTATTACATGTATTTACTGGTCGACCAATTATATCGCCCTATGTGATTGCAGATGTACTTGTAAATACATGGTGTTTTTGAGAATAGTCAAGCATAACCTTTAAGGGATAGGTATACTTGAACTAATGTAACAAAATATGTCTGGGGCACTGTGAGACATTGATTGTTTATTTCTTTTTGGGGTTGTAGCCATTATGTCATCCCTAACAGGTGCATAATTTGAGCTCCCAAGTGCAGGTATACTCACTAGTCGCACGGCTTATTTGCCAGTATGAATTGTTTTCTAAAGTTGATGAATGTTGAATGTCTTATATTCTTGATAGAGTGCTATCAAGCCCATCATGTCCGAGTGGGAGATATTGTACTTTAGCTGGTACGTCCATGATGGGGTGCGATTGGAACGCATCGTTTCGTCTTGATGTGTTATGATGGAAAGACACAAATGGAAGGGTACGAAGGGAGACGTATAAAAGCCTCTCGAACACAACCGTTGGGTTGGTTGGCGGATCATTTGCACCAAAATTTCTCTCCATTTTCCATCAAAAAAGAAGGCATTCCAACTTCATTTTTTACAAGAACAATTGGCATTTACGCCGTGGAAATCGGGTGGTTTCCTCGTGATTGCATCCAGCCCAACGTGAGATAATACTGTTTGTGTTTCATCGGCAATTCAACGTTCATTCCGGGGCTAATTGTTTGCTTATCAAAATCAGGTAAGTCATCTTCCGCCGACTTGAATTCCAACACTACCCATTCTGGTGAACATCTCCTCTGGGATGGGCACCTCCAGGACGGTGTCAAGCCCGTCCTCTTTGTCAAAGTTGGGGCACAGCTTCCTCATCGACAGTGACGGCCAAGACGACATCGTCGGATACATTGATTGTCTCTTTATCTATATACTTTTCGCTCGAAGGATTTCTCGTCTTTCTTTTTGACCCTCCAATGAGAGAGAGGAGGAGGAGGAGAGAGGAAGGTTTCTTTTCCCCTCTCTGAGATAGAATATAGTAGTTTCTTCGGGATTGTTTTGGCTATGGTTTTGGTTTGGTTTGGAAGTTGTAAGGGGCGAATCAAGAAGAGAGAGAGAGATAGAGAATTGCATTGCATTCTTTGTAGTTGACGTGTAGGCACAAATTCAGGGCTAAGTTTGGTTGGGTTTATTTTTGGGTAGTCAACGAGTTGGTTGTGGTCAAAAGTTCATCTGCAACTTACAATCGATTTTGGTCATTAAGAAGAGACAGCGTGGATTTCAAATTCCATTTCCATTTCTGCACCAGGTTATCTCCTAATGATATTGGGTCCCTATCAATGGAGCAGACCCTCAATATTGCTCTTGGTAAGACGGGTGACGAGAAGCCAATGAACATCTTGGTTATGTCGCGACCTAACCTTGTCAAGGCCCAAATGGATGGGAGAAGAGGTCGGGGTTTAAGAATACTTGACCATGAGAGTTCCCTCACGATTCGCATCCATAAAGATGTCGAGACGAATCATTTATGAGTTCTCTTGCATATGGTCGTGAGTTCTTCCAAGCTCGTATCCTGTATGATAGCAGAAACTGTTGTGATTCTCACCCACATGGGCAACCCACCTCGAAAGAGGAGGTTGGGTGTGGATATCGAAGTTTTGGATACCTTTACCATGGTAACCCTACTATTAGTACTCGCTCTCTATGGATGGCATAATGTGGCATCCTAAAATTTCATGGCAACCTCTGGATGCATTACAACCTATGGAAAGGTGATGGAAGTGTTATCAGTTTATGTTATGGCCTTTAGACCAAAGAATTGTAATAGATTAATGCCGAGTATTTTAATGGAGAATTATTTGGATAGAAATATATCTTATGTTAATGGATAATCAAGGTTGGTGCTATAGGACAATTTGATAAGGAAGATTTTGTTCTTGACTATGCACTTTATAGATTTGATTTTTATGGATTAATGTCACAAAGTCTTTTGGCCATTTTATTTTGCAATTAGGTATTTATTTAAGTGGGGATTATGATGGATTATTAAAAGTAAACATGGGCCATTTAAGTTTGGACTTTAGGCCCAAGATTGTTGGGCCTAAAGTGGGCCAAAAGGCCCGGCCCATAAAGCCCATTGGGCTGTCGACCGAATGGAGAAGGGGGAGGGGAGGAGCCGGATGGCCTCCTCCATGTGTCTTCAACAAGGAAGGCACTTGTCTCCTTCTTGGAAACAAGTGTTCCTCCATGCAAAAGTGGAAGCATGCAAGGATTTTATTCAACCAAAAGGAAAAAGGGAAGGGGGTGATCAGAGCTAGGTGCCGAGAGAGAGTGAGAGAGAGAGAGGTTGACGCCGAGAGAGGAAGAAGAAGGCTTGCCCCGCCATGTGTCCGCCTAGCCGCCACCGTCGAGCCCGCCTCGCCCCGCCGTTGTCTTGCTGTGTTTTCTTTGGATTAGAGGCAAGTAGAGTCCATTAATCTACCTTTGCTTGATGTGTTCGTGTGTGATGAATGGTGAAATTTCGGATGTGGATGAAGTGTGAAAATTCGAAGCTATATGTGTTGTGTTCTAGCCTAGTATTCTGTTTCTGGAAAAACAGTCCGACCTCTGATGATTTCGTGAGTTGCATGCGATGTTCTAGTTGGAATCTGACTTCGACTTCTTGATGGAAGTTGTAGAGGAATTCTTGAAGATTAACATACAAAAAATTGAGATGAAACGGACAAGTATTAGTTGGTGAAATGATTTTCCTTTGAAGAAACTAGATCGGGAAACTGTTATGTCGACCTTTGGTGATTTCGTGAGTTGCATGCGATGTTCTAGTTGGAATCTGACTTCGACTTCTTGATGAAAGTTGTAAAGGATCTCTCGGAGAATAACATATCAAAATTTGAAAGGAAACGGACAAGTATAGGTCGATGAAACCATTTTTCTTTGATGAAGCTAGATCTGGAAACTGTTATGTTGATCTGTTGTGATTCCGTGAATTTTGTGAAATTATCCAGTCCGAATTTGATTTCGTGCTCTTGATGAGAGTTGTAGATGACATATTGAGGAGAAACATACTAAAATTTGAGGATAAACGGACAAGTAATGATTGGGAAAAACGATTTTCTTTGAAAAGGATGAATTTGGACAGTGAACCGAGAGATAGGAAGAGTTATAAAAAATTATATCTTTTAATCCAGAAGGAATTAAATTTCTATTTCTTCATGAGACTTTTATCTTTAGATCTCAGCTATAACATATCAAAATCTCAGAATTTTCAAAGTTCATTTAATGGCTTAATCGAAATTATTTCCGAAACTGTGCAAAAGTGGTGCTGGAATTTCTTTTGCTGTGATGTATGGATCTATGTGATTGATGTGGAACTTTCTTGACATGGTGTTCTTCATGAAATATCTTCCTCCGGATCTTGTTTACATCATGTTAAATACTCAGAATTTATTGAGATTGTTTACTAATTTTCCAAGAATTTTCACTAAAGAAGTACATTCTGTTTTATCCGAAAATTGGTTCTAGTTTCAAAAACCAATTAACTTCTTTATGAAATGTGATATCGTGGATGTTATGCGTACTGCATATATGGTGATGTTTGGCATATCATGTGACATCAAAAGATGGTTTAGATCTATGATATTGTTACATCAAATGCCATGTTGAAAATGAGACATACATGTGAATATACATTGTGATAATGATGATACCGTCGAAGGTGTGAGCCAACGATGCCCCAGGAGTCGGGATGCCCAAAGGTTCGAATGAGTCGATGTCCTTTGGATGCCTGGTTGTATTATGAATACATGCCCAGAGGTTTTTCTCTGGAGTGTTGAGATGCCCGGTTGTATTATGATACATGCTCGGAGGGTGAGGGGTTGTATTATGATGCATGCCCAGAGGGTAATGGTAACCATTTTCATGGTGAGCCCCGGAGATTCCTCGTGACGCCAAGTAGGATGCGAGATGCTCGGAGGTGTGTGCCGGAGGCTCCTCGCAATGCCGGGTTCGATGCAAGCGATAAATTGTGGGATGCAAACATTGGTCCCTATATGAAAAATAATGAGATCCTTGTGAAAGATAAGAACTGAAATTGAATCATGTGCATGGGTGTATGCATATGGCATGATGCATGATCTGCTTATGAAAGTAAATTCATGCTATTTGATATTGAAAATGCGATCATGAAGGCGTGAATGGATCTCATGGTGATGTATGCTTGATAGCATGGATGATACGAATCATGGTGATATATGCACGATGGCATGGTGAGATATGCATGACTACATGGTGGTATATGCACGATGGCATGGTGAGATATGCATGACTGCATGGTAATATATGCACAACTGCATGGTGATGTATGCTTGATAGCATGGATGATATGAGTGCATGGTGGTATATGCATGTTGTATGGTGATATATGCATGGCTGTAAAGGTGAGGTATGCTCGAATGCATGAATGATATGTGTTTTATTCATGATACCTTGATTGTTCTGTTTGACGCATTGTGTAGTTTGGTTGATCTTTACTGCTGAGTGGTTGTATTCACCCCGTTTGGGGAATAACAATTTAGACTAGATAAGATACCTCTGCTGCCATTGCCACCGGTAGATGGATGAAGTGGTTGGATATGCTGCGACGAGGAGGATAGCAAAGGAAGGAACCTTTGGACGCCGACACTTTAAGTATACGACTATTGGAAGAGATGTCGGTCATCTTTCGAAGTATAGCCGAGTATAGAAGACTATGGCATTTTGATGTACTGATGAATGATGTCCATCTGATTTAAATAAAAGTGTTCAGCTTTTACCTATAAATGTTTAGTTGGTGTGCATCGTTTTCTGAATATAGGGAAGGGAACTGATGGATGTGCTTCCGCCATATAAATTGCGCAGGGACCGATCTAAAAGATGTAAACCCCCAAGATTTATATTATAATGAAATTCCTTGGTATCAAAGTATTATATTATTAGGTCACGTGAAGTGTAAGCGGTCTGTGGCGACCCTAACGGTTCGAGGGCCGTCATCACTTTATCCATTAGGAACTTTTTACAATGGGTATGCTAAACCCCGGTGAACCTTGTTGAGGCCCTACCCCTCATGATGGGTTTATTTTATATTTGATTTAGTTATTTATAACAACCTAATAAAGACGTGAGTTGCCACTAGCTTTGGTTTTAGGGGGTCGGCCAGAAAACCCAATCAAGGGTCAAGAGTTTTCCCTCGATTTCTATGCAATTAGATATTTAGGTTCGGGGACTTGTGTTATGCTAATATTTTTATTAGCGCGCTCTCAGCATCTAATAGTATGTCGTGTTACCTAAGGTGTCCATGTATTTCTTTTTACTTTTTGGGATCGATGAATGAATCTAAACTAAATGATTGTGCATGGATAGTCGTTTTCATGCAGTTCTATATCTATGAGGTAGAAAAGAAAGTACACAATTGAATCTAAAGATGAGACGTTAAGTAAACAACCAAGTAAGCAAAGAGGACAACGGTAAATCAAACATGCAACCCTAAAGCTCAAAGGAAGCAGAAGGAAAGAAAAAAACCTGCTACTTGTTAGGTGTTTATACAAATGAAGTGACTCGGAACATATATCGAGGATGAATGATACAATGTCACGATTGGATAGGACATCGGCCTTTCGTCGTCTTCAAGTCTTGAGGGATCTCCATCTCCAAGAATCTATTCTAATTCTAATCTAAAACTAGAACTAGGTATATATACAATGGAAAAAAACAATCGTTTATGACGAAACAAACAAAAAGCATGAGAAACAATCAATCGAATGAAATAAGGGAATCATGTACACAAATGAACAAATAGGGCCTCAGGGTTAGCCTTTACACTTCATGCATCGATCCCTCTAAACATCTACCTTATTTATTTTTATGACTTACAACCATTAGTAATTATTTGTATTTTCGCATGGCCATTAATGTTCATAAATCCCAAGATTTACCTATGGAATCAGTCATTGCATCTAACATACATCTAAAATTCACATGCATGAGCAAGAATTAAACATGCAAGGAGGTCCTTGATTCAAGGTTCTTGACTTGTAAACCCAATGAATATACATATTGAATATTCTTTTCATACCCTTTCTGTAAGCCTATGAGTCTATGACCAAACCAACATTAAGGTCCTTCCAAAGATCTTTTCATCAATGAATTTGTACTTATTGTGAGCGTTTCCGAAAACCTTTGACATAAGTTATGTGAGATCTTTCTAGCGAGAATTGAACAGCTTTCCTACATCAAAGGATAAGAATAAAAGCCATTTTTGAAAGCTAGTATGAAAGACCTCATTGATTAGGTTATTTCCAATATGGCATATTTGATTTAACCCTTAGATAATTAATCAAACTTCATTTAGTTAAAGTCATTTCCTAAGGAATTTGACAATTGGTATGATTTATCAAGATATGTTTGAATGATTTCGCTTAGCTTTCAAGCAATCTCGGAATTACTTTTTCAAAATATATGTTCCCCAGTGGATCGGTTTTTGGTCATCCTAAACCATAACCCTTGTCTAGCCTAGACCATACCTTTTGTTTCAATTTTTGATTAGCCTAAACCATATCCCTTAGATTCCTGGTAAACCTCAAACCTCGTCCCCTGGATTCTTGGTAAATCTTAAACCATATCCCTTAAGTGTTTAAAGGGGAAAATCTAATTTTAATTAGGTTTGGGCCTTAGGCCCATTGGCCTAAGCTTTAATGGGCCGAATGGCCAGCCCAATTAGGCCCGCGGAAGGGGGCTGTCGCCGGCCCAAAAGGAAAGCCCAAGCCCAAAGCCCATCTTGCATGTGTTGTGACAAGTGGCAAGAGGTCTTCATGCATTGGCTTAGAGAGGGATGGCATGCATTGGCCATTGGAGAGGCAACTCATGATTGCAAATGATGACAAATTGGGGAAACAAAAGGGGAGAGAGAGGGTGGCCGGTTGGTTTCCGTCCAAGCCCAAGGAGAGAGAGAGAATTGCGAGAGAGAGAGGGTGAGGCAGAGAGGGAGGAGGAGCCGAGAGGAAGGAGTCGCCGCCGCTCGCCGTCCGCCCGTGCGCCGCCCGTTCGCCGCCGTGTGCCGCCGCTAGCTCGGTCTAGAGGCAAGTTGGGAATCCACTTCCTACTCTTGCACCAATGTTTTGCATGTATGGTCGGAATCTAGGATTATTTGGAGGCATGGGAGTGAAGCTAATGTGTTTTGTTCTTGGGTGCATGCTGTTTTCGTATAAAACCGCCTGAGTCAGAACTTTGTGAGAGCTTGCATGCATGTTTTGAGTTCGATTTTGGCTTTGATTTCTTCATGAAAGTTGTAGCTAACATCTTAAACTACAACATACTAAAATTTGGTGTAAAATGATGGAGATTTGAGGGGTCAAACTCTCATCCTACGGAGACATCAAATCTGGAACGATTTCACTGACCTTTCGGTGGATTTGTGGTTGCATGTTGATTTTTACTAAGAATATCTTTTCGACTTCTTCATGAAACTTGTAGAGAATATCTTGAATTTTAACATACTCAAATTTGAAGTAAAATGAACAAGTATAGCTCGGTGAATCAACTTGCTCTTGAAAACCGTAGATCTGGAGATGCGGTGCAGGATACCCGAGACTTCACGGACCCATATGATGACTATACTCTGGAAATCTGACTAGGATCTCTGAATGAAAGTTGTAGAGAATCCTTTGAAGTAAAACATATCCAAATTTCAGAGGAAACGAAGAAGAATAAGTGGCTGAAAACTCAGTATTTCGGAGAGACATACACTGGACGTTTCGGTGTTAGATCCAGAAGCTTCGTGTGACTA
This sequence comes from Eucalyptus virginea, assembly GCA_014182375.1. Classification (NCBI taxonomy): domain Eukaryota; kingdom Viridiplantae; phylum Streptophyta; class Magnoliopsida; order Myrtales; family Myrtaceae; genus Eucalyptus; species Eucalyptus virginea. The sequence continues at coordinate 25,566,332 of CM024519.1, forward strand.
TAGAAAATAATCTAAAACGAATTTGGCTTGGAAGTATTTATGAAAAATCTGCTTTAGTGTCTTGGCTATAACCTGGTAAAATTTCATAATTTTCGGAGGTCGTATGGATATTTTAATCAAATTATTTCGGAAACTGTGCATTCTGTTTCTATCCGAATTTGCATGCTGTTTTGTGTAAATTGTACCTTCTTGTGTGGAACTCTATTGGACATGTGCTTTTCATGAAATTGCTATCTTATTGTCTTATCTATCACATGTCTTAATTTCATGATTTTTTTGAAGCATATGGATACTTAATTTAAATATTTTCTGAAAGTGGTAATTGCTGGAATTTTGTATGGATTGGATGATGATGTCTTGATGCATGCATGACTATGAATTGAGATGCATGTATGAATTGAATGCTGCATATGATCTTGTTGGTCATTTTATTGTGTGCCATGATGAGATGAGACCTAAATTGGTGACCATGGATAATGATGAATGAGGAAACCGTTTGTGGCGGATGATAATGCCCTGGGAGTATCAGGATGCCCAGGATGCGGGGTGCCGGATGGCCGGAATGTATAGAGATACATGGCCGGATGTCCTCGGGAGTATCGAGTGCCCGGAATGGTTGGGTGCCGGAAGCCTCGGAGGTCTTTGCCCGAGGGGATGCCTCGTGATGCCGGTTGGGATGCGAGATGCCCGGAGAGTGGGGTTGCCGGATGCCCGGTGGCCTTGAATGGCTGAATGCCGGAGGGTTTATCTCGCGATGCCAGATTGGGGTGCGAGTGAAAAATATGGGATGAAATTCATGATCCCGAGTGAAAGTGATGTGGTGATCGAATTGGAAGTTTAAAGTGAAAATTTAATCATGATATATGATATGATGTGATGATGATCACCTATGGCATGATGATATATGATATGATGTGATGATGATCACCTATGATGATAATTATATATGTGTATGGTGATGTCATGATGATGATGATGACATGTATAAGATATGATGATGGCATGTATGTATTATGATTGTGATGGAGATGCATGATGGTATATGCATGGCTTCAAGGTAAGTAATGCCTGGAATGCATGTATGACTTGTATGATGCTTTGAGTGGCTATTGGATTCTTTTACCTGCTGAGTGGTTGTACTCACCCCTTTTGGGGACCAACATTTCAGATTAGTAGAATGCCACTCCCTGCTGTCACGAGGGGCGTGTTTTATGGCCTGCCCTCCGATGTTGAAGTTGAGTGTGAGGAGTTTCACTGTCCTTCTGTTCCCGGACTGACGTATATTAGAGTGCGCTGGTTGGTCATGTACGACGTAAGCCTGGCTAGGGGCCTTGTTGTCCAAGAGTTTATATCCGTCCACGTTCGCCGAGACGGGGTGATGCGTGGGATGTTACCGTTGCCACCGCCTGATGCACTGGGATGGGTGTGAGGGCCATACGTGACGAGTAGGAGTTGGGAACCTTTTTGGGATAGTTAGCCGACACTAATGATGGGGATTGTGCACGTGAGTTGTAGCGGGTCGAGGGTTCTTTTTGGGGTTTTAGGCCGGACGTGGCTGAGTCCTGGCTTTTCCTTTTGATGTACCGACCCAAAGAAAGCCCATCTTGAAAATATATGTAAATAAAGTGTCGTGGCTTGTCTATTAATCTTGATGATTAGTGGTGTGTATTTGTATCATGGTTGATGGAGGGTGAGATGGTGATGTTTTATTTTGCTTCCGCTAATGAGTCGCGCTGGGATCGTTTCTTTTTTTTTTTTTAAAATGCCTATGATTTACGACACTTCTTCTGAGGGATGAATCTAAGATGAAGGTTGGGTGCCTGTGGCGACCTGCGAAGGGTTAGGGGTGCCACATTTTTGGATGTACGGGTCGCTCTATCTCACTCTTTTTCACGACCACAAGCAAAGCAAATACATTCTTTCGTTTGCTAAAGGCTCTCTCAACCCGTGTCTCACTCAAGAATAGATTTTCCTTACAAGTGTTTCCATGCCCAGGTTGATTATTATGTATCGAAGAAGGACTCAATGGTAAAAGAGTAATGCATTTTTGTTCCTTGTGAAAAGAGTATGTGTTTTTCCAACCATCATGCATAGCATTTATATCAAATTGCCACGGTCTACCCAATAACAAGTGGCATGCCTCCATAGGAATCACATCACATACAACCTCATCTCGAAAGTTCTTCCCAATCGAAAATGATATAAGAATGCGTTTGGTTACCTTGAGTTCATTCCCTTGATTGAGCCATTGGAGCTTGTATGGTTGAGGGTGTTTCGTTGTTGGAAGCTTCAACTTCTCAACAAGAGTTGTCGAAGCAACGTTCATGCAACTCCCACCGTCGATGATCACCGAACACACCTTTCCGTTAATAGTGCAACGCGTGTGAAACATATTCTCCCTTTGATCTTTATTAGGAGAAACTTCAACATACAATGCTCTTCGGATGATCAACAGCTCACCATCATCGGCTTTCTCCACAACTTCTTCTTCCCGATCAGATTTAGAAATATTTTGGTCTTCATTGTCAGCCTCTTGAAGTGCCGAATTGATCTCCTTAATTTCTTGAAGAGTCATAACTCTCTAATATGGACAATTTCCTTGTAAAAGCCCAAAACCATGGCACTTAAAGCATTTCCTTGCATCACCTTCAAACTTCTTTTGGACTTCTTTGGAAGGCTCTACATTCTTGCCCTTGCCTTTGTCTTTTGTTGACGTACTCTCGCCCTTGCTTGAGGAAGTTCCCTTAAAATAGGATGTAATACGGTTGAAGTTTAACCATATCAACAATTTCTCGATTCATGCTGCCAAGGAAACGAGTGATGGTTTGCTCGGGAACTTCTAGAATTTCACTCCTCATTTTGAGTTGTTCAAACTCACGAATGTATTCTTCAACGCTCATCCCGTGTTGTCTTAGGGAGTTCAGTTTGAGGAAGAGATCTTGCTTATAGTTGTCGGGCAAGAACCTCTTCTTCATCAACTTCTTGAGTTTTTCCCAAGACTTGATTCGGCCTTTTCCTTCCCTTGCTCGTTGATGCTTTAGATTCTCCCACCATAGAGAAGCATATTTGGTCAGCTTTAGGACAGCAACCTTACATTTCTTCTCATCCGAATAGGATTTGAAGTCAAAAATTCGTTTGGTTTTGTGTAGCCAATCCACAAAGTCGTCGGGATTAAGATTACCATCAAACTCTGGGACCTCCACTTTAATGTCTTTTTCATCCTCCTTATGCCTCCCTCTCCGTCTTCGAATTGGAGATTCAGAATCACTACAGTGGAGAATCATTCGGTTGTCTCCAATGGACTCAGAATCGCCATCAGAATTTTGACGAGATTCCGAATCGTGATGCCGATGCCGTTCATTGGGCGCCTTGCTGGTTGTCCTTGTCTCACCGGATTCTCTAGAAGATTGAGGACTCGCTCCATTTGTTGTTGAAGATTTTGGATTGCACGATCTCTCCTTTCGTTGTACGCTTGCTCCAGAGTCATGCCTCTAGGAACTTGTTCACCCATAAGGAATTTGTAACAAAAGAAAGAATGGAATCTCTCAAATGAGTTGAACCTTGAGCCCTGATACCAATATTTTGATGCGTGACGGGGTGAGTGATTCTAGAACGGATTTTTCAGAGGGGATTTTTGTGGTTAAGTGTATGGAGTAGTGTATATGAGGAGGAAACGAAAAGGAATAAGAAAAGATAAAACGATCTCCTCCAAAGGTATAAAGGCCTCGCCATCAACCGAGGATGAGGATCGATATCTACGAAGCTCATCACCAAGGCCTAAAGCTTCCACCAGCCAAGGATAAAGGACTTCGGGATAGGAGAAGCTCATCACCAAGGCCTAAAGATTCCACCAGCCAAGGATAAAGGGCTTCTTGGCTCACCACCAAGGAGTGATCTACGCTCCAAAGATAAAGAAAATGAAAGGAGTTATCCACTCTCCAAAAGAATTCACTCAAGTTGAGGAAATCTCACCATTCTCATTCATCAAATTCGTATGTCTCCTACATTGGATAGTTTTCCCCTATTTATAGGAGGATTTTAGCCTTAGGAAATATTAAAAATGAACTTTAATGACCTAGGAACTTAAACGGTCGACTCTTAAGCTACATAAAAATAAAAACACCTAGGAACTTAATAAAAAGCCTTTATTAGCACGGGAACTAAATGCCTTTAATCTTCGGCCTTCTGCATTCTCGAACCGTTAGCTTTCCGTGTTCTTGAACCTTTGGCTTCCCATATTCTTGAACCGCATTCGTGAACTTTTAGCCTTCCCAAAATTCGAGCTCCTCCCTTGACCAGAAAATAATCCTCCTAAAACTTCATCATTGGTCATACAAAACATCTAAAATGGCCTCCCATTGATACTTATCGATATACCACAAAGTATCGATAAGTAATTAACATTGTTCATTCAAATTGATCCATCGAAGCACATAATGCCCAACTTCTTTATTTGCTTGGATAAGCATCGATGGTTCTTAGTTGGTTGATGGAGCTACGTTGGATACTCCCGCATCACATTAGCTCAGTTGAAGCTTCCGTGGAGCCGGTCAGCCCTGTTGGTGAGCCGGAGGACTCAGCTGATCAAATTGGGACCTTAGATGAGGACTTACTATGCCCTTGCCCATCTCCGAAAGCTCCTCCTGATGATACGGGTGTGGAGTCTATTCAAGATAAGCTACTGGCTTTGCAGCCTCAACCACCTCCATCCTCGGTTCATACGGCTCCACCTACATCTAGGCGCAAGCTTCCACAGAGGAGGTAAGACTTGATCTCTTCTCTTTCTCTATATATATGTACATAGATTGTTGGAATATAAGGGGTCTTGTCACCCTACTAGACAGGCTAAGGTGCATAAACTAGTCTGATCAAATCGGGTGTCTTCGGTTGATTTGCTGGAAACCAAGGTCCCGCAAGATTTGTTTATCTCCATTTCTGGCAGTTTGTTGCAGAATTGGTCTTGGATTACAAATTATGAGTTCTCCTCTAGGGGTAGGATTTGGGTTGGTTGGGACCCTTTATGGGTTAGCTTTGAAGCTATATCTGTTTCAACTTAGGCGGTGCATGGGTATCTCAAATGGTTAGATTTTGGAGTGGTATGCTGCGTGTCTGTTATCTATGGCAAACACACGTTCGCCCTTTGGAGATCTATATGGGAGGATCTTGTCTCTAGAAGCATCAACTTGCAAAATTCGGCCTGGCTAGTGATAGAGGATTTTAGTATTATTAAAGACCCTTCTGACTGGGTGGGTGGCTTGGATGCTTGGATCCCGTGTTTTGATGATTTTGGACAATGCTTGGCCCAAGTGAAGCTTGAAGACTTGAGGTATGTTGGCTTCAGGTACACTTGGTCCACTTCAGTGGGAGCTGCCAGGAAAGCGAGGAAGATCAATAGAATCCTCATGAATTGTCATTGGAGCCTTTCTTTCTCCTATTCAGAAGCTTCGTTTCTAGCCTCGGGCATTTCTGATCACTCGCCTATTGTGGTCAAGGTGCTCAACTAGACTCCTCGGAGGAAACCCTTTAAGTTTTTTGACCTCTGGATGAAACATCTGGATTTCAACAGTTTTGTTTCACAAATTTGGGAGACCTTGAAGGAGTGCCTATGTTCAGACTGGTCTTTCAAAGCTTTTTAGTAGAGAGTCCTTCTTTGATATCTCTTCTAGCACGATTGATGCAAGGATGGCCTTAGAGGCCACTCAGGAGGACTTATAACGGGATCCGGCTTCGGTGGATCTTGCAGAGCTGGAGAAAGAACAGCGGCCGGTTTTTACCAACTTGCAATCCATGGATGAATCATTTTTTAGGTAGAAATCGAGAGTCAGGTGGCTCAAGGAGGGGGATGGTAATACAAAGTTCTTCTATCAGTATGACAAAAAAAATAAATTAAAGAACAGAATCTTCTTAGTCCAGACTCCTCGGGGAACCTTATCACTAAGCCGGTGTTGGTGCAGCGAAGATTTGTTGAGTACTTTCAAGACCTTTTGGAACCGGAAGGAGATATTGAAAGGCCTTCGATTGAGGCGATCCTAGAGGTCATCCACCATCTGCTCTCGACTGAACAGATTAACTTCGTTAGCCGACCGGTCACAGAATTGGAGGTTCAGGATACCTTATTCTCCTTGGCTAGGGGAAAGGCTCTAGGACCGGATGGCTTCACGGTGGAATTCTTTAAGGAAAATGGGACATGGTTGGCCATCTGGTTACTGCAGCAGTGATGGATTTATTCTCCATCAGTAGGCTTTTGAGGAGATTAATAACACAATTTTGGTGCTGGTGCCAAAAGTCCTTAATGCTACCTCAATGGATGATTATACGCCCATTGCTTACTGCAACACCATCTACAAATGCATTACCAAGTTGCTAGCCAATCGGGTTGCTTCAGTTTTGAGTAGTGCAATTAACCCTTTCAAAGCGCGTTTGTCAAAGGGCAAGCGTATTAGAGATAATATTCTTTTGGCCCAGGAGGTTTTCTCCAGCTTCCACCTTCGACCGCATCTTCCAAAATGTGCGGTTTAGGTGGATGTCATGAAAGCTTTTGACATGGTTCATTGGGACTTTCTCGAGATTTTCTTGGCTTTTGGGTTTCCTGAGTTTATGGTGCGACTAATTATGACTTGTGTACGCACTCCTAAATTCTCAATAGCACTAAATGGGGAGTTGCATGGATTCTTTGGGAGTGGTCATGGTCTTCGTCAAGGTGATCCTATCTTTCCGAAAGGAGTTATCCACTCTCCAAAGAAGTTCACTTAAGCGGAGGAATTCTCACAATTTTCATTCATCAAATTCGTATGTCCATACATTCCATAGTTCTCTCCTGTTTATAGGAGGATTTAGCTTTAGGAAATATCAAAAACGGACTTTAATGACCATTGCTCGCAGGTGGCCACGTTGGCTAGAGCTCCTGTGATCCTAACGACAAGTGAGGAGTTCAAAACCCCACGTCTCCATTGCGCAACTCACCTGCGGCTGGGTCTGTGGTCGCTGCCCAGTTCGCCCCAAGTTTACCCTTCCAGCTATCCGCTGTACGGGGGTTCCCGGGTCATCATAAAAAAAAGACTTTAATGACCTAGGAACTTAAACGTTTGACTCTTGAAAACTACATAACAATAGAGACACCTAGGAACTTAGCAAATGCAATTATTAGCATGGGAACTTCTATTTTTGAACCATTAGCCTTCCAAAATTCGTGCTCCTCCCTTGACCAGAAAAATAATCTTCTTGAAACTTCATCAATTGGTGATGCAAGACGTCTAAAATGACCTCCCATCGATAGTTATCGACATACCACAAAGTATGAATAAGTAATTGACATTTTTCATTCAAAATTATCCATCGAAGCACATAATACTCAATTTCTTTCGTGGTTTGGATAAGCATCGATAATTCTGAGTTGGTCGATGGAGCTATGTTGGATACTCCCGCATCACCCGCTCTAACCAAGGTAGAAAACTAGCACGCTTTTTAGCGCCTTATCAAGACCTCATGGGCTTAGGTGATCCCTGTACTGATCAAGACTTAAAACCGGCGCGCCTCAATGCTATTCAATAGCTTGCAGCCTTGGGTGATCCCCTTACCGAACGAGACTTAGAATTGGCACACTTAATTGCCGATCCAAGGCCTTTTTGCCCTAAGTGACCTTGCCTTGCGTTGAACTCAACCCAAGCAAACCTCAGCTTCATTCTAGGCATGAATGACTCAAGCACACGTTCAAACATAATCATAAGCAAAGCCATCAAAAGATTTAACATCCTGCCCACGGCTTAGTGGGTGAGCACCTAACTAGACTTGACAATGGAGACGACTACCCTAGAGGAGACATAGGGATCTTACTTACTTGGATGAACCTTGAGAATTAGGGAAAAAGACTTGATGAGGGGCGTTGGTGCAAGGTTCGGAGAACGGAATGGAAGGGGAGAATAGGCATTAATGGCAAGAGGGTTAAAGTGATGGAAATAAATGAGAGCCCTTCTATTTATAGGCACCAAGCTTATCATTATTCATTGAAGTGGCTTAATCACATTTCTTTAAAAGGCATGACTAGGGCCCTAAGAGAACACTTGCCATCTTCTTATTGGGCCACCTATTGGCTGGCTCTCCAAGGCTCAATTTAGGTTCATGATGTACCTATGATCGTAAGGAACAGCGTAATCCCCATTGAATTACCTCATCTAATTTGTTGGCTCTTGCTTTGTTCACCAAAACTATATATTAGGGTCATTATAGCCTAATGTTCTAGAGGACACTTAAGCATGAATTACCAACTTCTTCTCTAAGGCAAATCTCAAGCCATCATTACCAAGTCTTTGAGTGGACACCGAAGCTTATGAGGTGGAAATCTAATCCTAACGTAATCATTTGAGGGCTTGTTTGTCTCCTTTTTATTGGACCACATGAACAACTCTTTATTAAGGGACAATTCACCATGGATAGGTGGCACCCTAAAAAGATGAGCTAGCATCATGCCCACAGACTAGTCAAAATGTGCCCCAAGGTAGACCATTTTCATTGGGACATTTGGCCTAAATTCTTTACTCAATCTCCAAGGTGAATCATTGGTAATCATGACTAAATCTTGAAAAATCTAGGTGGAATGGTGAATCACCTTCCTTCTTGAAGAGGCTAGGGTGTTCTAGAGAGTTCTAATTTGTTCATATTCAAGTAATATAGCAACCATGGGAAAGGACTTTTTGTATACATCCCCTAACGACCATTCCGACACACTCAAGGTTCGTGGCCAAGCCATCCTTGGTGTGGTTGTTGAAAGAAATCTTTACCATCTTGGCTAGGTTGGTGGCTTAGGGCGCGAATTCAATGACCAAGCCTTTAAATAGGTTTCAGTTGAGCGGATCAAATTTGGGATTAGCCGTAGCCTCATCCAGGCTAACTCTCGATTGTCATGTGACCGTTCAAGACTTGGCGTATTCGTACCCAACACACTATCGTAACAAGTCAAAACATGATCTTCCATGATGGGCACATGACCGAGCAGAATCACCTGTGATTGAAACATGATCTGTGGTGGATGTGACCACCCCTCGACCAACTCTTATGGTCGGGCAATTGTCCATCGACCAAATTACTTGGGTACATTAACATGGTCATTGGATTTGTCGACAACCATTCTCTTAATCGATCCATGATTAGTACATGGCCAATTGTTGGAACAATCCATTACATATCCTTGCCACCGACACACCTGATTCACAACCATTTCTCATAGGTCGAAAATCGGGATGTTACAATAACATTTGAGATTTCCCCCCACATGAAAATATCTTTTGAGAGTGGATAGCTTCAATTTTGGTCTTTATCCTTGGTTGGTGGATTTTCCTTTAGGCCCCAGGGATCAACTTAATCTATTTTGGAGCCCTTTATCCTTGGTGGGTGGGATGTCCTTTAAGCCTTGGTGGTGAACTTCGTCAATCTTGATCCTCATCCTTAGTCGGTGGTTCATCTCACTAAAATTCATCCCATACACACCATATCCTAAACGTTGAACCAAACATCCCACCTCCTGGAATCACTCGCCCACACATGGATCAAAATTAATGCTTGGATAGGGGGAAGTCTTGGTTGAGCTCACCTTTCCCACATTTCTCTCTACTTCACTATATCATCACTGAACCCTCTCTCGGCCATTTCCTCTCTCACACACTTGGCTCACTCTCCTGCATTTCGCTCTCATAGCCGCCCCTTGCCGCCACCATGCACATTGCTATTGGTTGTTTTCTATCCTCCACCATCATTATGCCACCAACAGCCTTGCTACCACTGTTCTTCTCACCGGGCAATCCGCCAACAACCCCATTCACGGCACTCATATGCTACCCTTGCCATGAGATCTCACCATCCTATTGAGCCATGCTATGCCAAGCTACTGCTCTACCGTTCCCTGCTACCTCATGTTGACCCCTCATTACTACCATCACTAACAGTCCATCTCACCACGACTGTTGCCATGAGCCGTTTGCCTCCGCCATGAGCCCTTTCGCTGAAGAGTAGGGTTAGGATTAGGGGATAAAGTGGAGGTGATAAGCAATCATATAAGCGATAAGTGGAGGTGATTACCTATCACAGTAAGCAACAATTGGATGGGATAAGTAATCATGTTAGACCAGAATTAGATGCACTAGGCTATCGTGATAAACTATAATTGGTTGCAATAAGCTATCATGATAGGCTATAATTGGATGTGATAAGTTATCATGATTGTCATAAGTGCTTATTATGTTGTAATTTAAAGTAGTAAGTGCCTATCATGTGGTAATTTTAAAGGCAGTATATGAGTATCTGCTTATGTGATCCCAATTTTGAAATTGTAAGTGTTTTTGTCATAGTATGTTTATAAGTAAAGAATACTAACGAAAGACTATTTTGAAGGTGAGTTGTTAAATAATTACCGCATTTTACATTTGGGATTGACTTCGATAAACGGGATAGTTTAAGGACTTGTCTAGGTCCTAAATTATTGGAAAGGTGACGAGATAGTTTTATTGCATAACATCTTTGGATGCGATTATTGCTATTTGTATGAATATGGAATCCCAAAGGTTCAAGAATACGGAAAGCTAAAGGTTCAAGAATGCAGAAGGCCGAAGATTAAAGGCATTTAGTTCCTGTGTTAATAAAGGCTTTTCTTAAGCTCCTAGGTGTTTTTATTTTTATGTAGCTCAAGAGTCGAAGGTTTTAAGTTCCTAAGTCATCAAAATTTGTTTTTAATATTTTTTAAGGCTAAAATCCTCCTATAAATAGGGGAAAACTATCCAATGTATGAAAGATACGAATTTGATCAATGAAAATTGTGAGATTTCCTCTGCTCGAGTGAACTCCTTTGGAGAGTGGATAACTCCTTTCAGTCTCTTTATCCTTGGAGCGTAGATCACTCTTTGGTAGTGAGCCAAGAAGCCCTTTATCCTTGGTTGGTGGAATCTTTAGGCCTTTGAGGTGAGCTTCTCCTATACCGAAGTCCTTTATCCTTGGCTGGTGGAAGCCTTAGGCCTTGGTAGTGAACTTCGTAGATCTCAATCCTCATCCTCGGTTGGTGGCGTGGTCTTTATACCTTGGAGGAGATCGGTCTATCTTTTCTTATTCCTTTTCGTTTCTTCCTCGTATACACTACTCCATACACTTAACCACAAAAATCCCCTCTAAAAAATTTCCGTTTTGGAATGACTCGCCCCATCACGCATCAAGCATCAACGAGCAAAGGAAGGAAAAGGCCGAATCAAGTCTTGGGAAAAACTCAAGAAGTTAATGAAGAAGAGGTTCTTGCCCGACAACTATAAGCAAGATCTCTTCCTCAAACTGAATTCCCTAAGACAACAAGGGATAAGTGTTGAAGAATACATTCGTGAGTTTGAACAACTCAAAATGAGGAGTGAAGTTCCAGAAATTCCTGAGCAAACCATCGCTCATTTCCTTGGCGGCATGAATCGAGAAATTGCTGATATGGTTGAACTTCAACCTTATTGGTCCTTTGAAGACGTATGCAAGTTAGCCATAAAAGTCGAAAAACAATTGAAGAGCAAGAGGTTTTCCTCCAAAACCTCAACAAAGGCGACATCCTATTTTAAGGGGTGCTTCCTCAAGTAAGGGCGAGAGTACGTCGACAAAAGACAAAGGCAAGGGAAAAAATGTAGAGCCTTCCAAAGAAGTCCAAAAGAAGTTTGAAGGCGATGCAACGAAATGCTTTAAGTGCCATGGTTTTGGACATTTACAAGCAAATTGTCCAAATCGGAGAGTTATGACTCTTCAAGAAATTGAGGTGATCAATACGGCGCTTCAAGAGGTTGAGGGCAATCAATACCAAAATATTTCTGAATCTGATCGGGAAGAAGTTGTGGAGAAAGCCGATGATGGCGAGCTGTTGATCATCCAAAGAGCATTGCATGTTGAAGTTTCTCCTAATAAAGAGCAAATGGAGAATATATTTCACACCCGTTGCACAATTAACAGAAAGGTGTGTTTGGTGATCATCGATGGTGGGAGCTGCACCAATGTTGCTTCAACAACTCTTGTCGACAAGCTGAAGCTTCCAACAACGAAACATCCTCAACCATACAAGCTCCAATGGCTCAATCAAGGGAATGAACTAAAGGTAACCAAACGCGTTCTTATATCATTTTCCATTGGGAAGAACTATCGAGATCAGGTTATACGTGATGTGATTCCTATGGAGGCATGCCACTTATTATTGGATAGACCGTGGCAATTTGATATAAAGGCTATGCATGATGGTCGGACAAACACATACTCTTTTCATAAGGAACAAAAACACATACTCTTTTACCCTTAAATCCTTCTTCGATAGATAATAATCAACCTGGGGAGGGAAACACTTGTAAGGAAAATCTGTTCTTGAGTGAGACACAGGTTGAGAGAGCCATTAGCAAATAAAAGAATGTATTTGCTTTGCTTGTGGTCGAGAAAAAGAGTGAGATAGAGCGACCCATACATCCAAAAATGCATTGCTTTGTGAAAGAATTTGGAGATGTGTTCCCGGAGGATTTGCCACCTGGATTACCTCCCATAAGAGGCATTGAGCATCAAATTGATTTGATCCTCAGTGCTCCACTACCGAACAAGCTAGCTTATCGATCCAATCCAGAGGAAACAAAGGAGTTGCTAAGACAAGTCGATGAACTTATCATCGTAGGATACATCCGAGAAAGCATGAGTCCCTGTTCTGTTCCGGCTCTACTTGTGCCTAAGAAGGATGGTACATACCGAATGTGTGTTGATAGCCGAGCCATCAACAACATCACCATTATGTATAGGTACCCTATACCTAGACTTGATTATATGCTTCATGAATTATATGGTTCTTATGTGTTTTCAAAGATAGATTTGCGGAGTGGTTATCATCAAATCAGAATGCGAGAAGGTGATGAATGGAAGACGGCTTTCAAGACAAAGGGAGGCCTTTATGAGTGGTTGGTTATGCCATTTGGATTATCTAATGCTCCGAGTACCTTCATGAGACTTATGAACGAGGTTCTTCGTTCCTTTATTGGTCGATTTGTCGTTGTTTATTTCAATGATATTCTTGTTTATATAGCAGGAATGAGGAGGAGCATATCTCTCATTTAAAACAGGTCTTCAATGTCTTGAGAGATAAAAACTATAGGGATAAGTGTTCCAGAAGTTCTAAAACTTGTCACGAAAATGTATTTTAGTCCTAAAACTTGCAAAAAGTGCAAATTAGTCCTAAAACTTATCAAAATAGTTCAATTGAGTCCTAAAGCTAACACTGTCAGCATTTTCCGTTAAAAATGCTGACGTGGCATTTTAAATTATTTTTTATTCAATTTTTTTAAAAATATATATTTAAAAACTAAAATTCATTTTTTAAAAAACTATTAAAAAAAAAAAAAAAAAAAAAGGGCAGAGGAGGCGGCCATCCATCGCCGAGGGGTCGGCGACGATCGCCGGCCGCCACCCGACTAAGGCGAGGCCTCGCCGGCCCTAGGAGAGGGCCAGCGAGCCTCGCTTGGTGCGAGCGAGCCCTTGTGACCCTCACCTAGCGTAGGCGAGCCCTCGCAATCCTCGCCTGGCGCGGGCGAGGGCGCCCAGATCTGGGCACGCCGGCCCTCGCTTGGGGGCCGCCGACCGTCGCCAGCCCTAGGCGAGGCCTTAGTGGCCGTCACTTGGGGCCGACGAGGCTCGCCCAGATCTGGCCGGGCACGAGACGCGGAAGTCGCTTGGTTGTGGGCAGAGGTCGCCGACGAGGGGACTCGGAACAGCGGTGATTGGCGGCCCGACAATTAGCTCGGATCTGCTGGCGTCGAGCACAGGGAAGCACGGGAGCGGGCCACTCGTGCGGCCGTCACGCTTCGTGGCAACGCCCAGATCTGGGCGAGCCCCGTCGGCCCCAGCCGAGGGCCGCCGAGGCCTCGCCTAGGGCTGGCAACGATCACTGGCCCCAAGGCGAGGGCCGGCGTGCCTAGATCTTGGCGCCCTCACCCGCGTCAGGCGAGGGTTGCCGGCCCTCACCTGGGGCCGGCGAGGCCTCGCCCTGGTCGGGCGGCGGTCGGCAACTGTCGCCGGCCCCTCTGGCGATGGGCGGCCACCTCTTCTTCCCTTTTTTTTTGTTTTAATAGTTTTTAAAAATTGAATTTTAGTTTTTAAATATAATTTTTTTAAATTGAATAAAAATTATTTTCAAAAACCAGCAGGAAAATAAAAATTATTTAAAATACTACGTCAGCGCCACGTCAGCATTTTCCATCAATAAAACTGACGGCATCAATTTTAGGACTCAAATGAAACATTTTGACAAGTTTTAGGACTTATTTGCACTTTTTGCAAGTTTTAGGACTCAAATGCATTTTCGCGACAAGTTTTAGGACTTCCGCAGCACTTATCCAAAAACTATATATGCTATTTTACCAAAAAAAAAAAAAAAAAAACTATATATGCTAATATGGAGAAATGTGAGTTCTTCTCTCCAAGCATTGTGTTTCTTGGTTATGTGGTTTCCAAAGATGGAATCTCTATTGATCAAACCAAGGTGGAAGCTATGAAGACTTGGCCGGTTCCGAAGTCCATTTCTGATGTAAGAAGTTTTCATGGACTTGTTTTTTTCTATCGACGTTTTGTCAAAAACTTTAGTACCGTCATGGCTCCTTTAACTAAATGCATGAAGAGTGGTGCTTTTGAATGGACAAAGGCTCCTCAAAACGCCTTTGAGGTAATCAAGCAGAAACTTTGTGAGTCCCCTATTCTTGCACTTCCTGATTTTGATAAAGTATTTGAAGTTGAGTGTGATGCAAGCGGAGTTGGTATTGGTGTTGTTCTGGTGCAAGCACAAAAACCATTGGCATATTTCAGGAAGAAGTTATCCAATTCCAAGAGGAGTTATTCAACTTATGACAGAGTTCTATACCATTGTCCGAGCTCTTGATCATTGGAGTCATTCTTTGAGGCCAAAGCAATTTGTCCTTCATTTTGATCATGAGGCGCTTAAGTTTATAAGTGGCCAACGCAAGCTTAATTCGAGACATGCAAAATGGGTAGCATTTCTTCAATCCTTTTCTTGTCTCAAAATATAAACTCGGGCACACTAATGTTGTAGCGGATGCTTTATCGAGAAGATATTCTATGCTTGCTGTTCTGGACTCTAGGATTCTCGGATTTCAATCAATGAAAGAACTTTATTCTGAAGATGCGAAGTTCTCATCCATCATCAACAATTGCAAGCGGGGAGTTCAAGGTACATATTCTTTGCAAGATGGGTTTCTTTTTAAAGGAAATCGATTATGTGTGCCGAAGAGTTCTTTTCGCGAATTACTGATTCGAGAGGCGCATGGTGGAGAATTGGCTGGTCATTTTGGTATTAACAAAACTCTTGAGGTTCTTCAAGAGCATTTCTATTGGCCAAAGATGAGTGGAGATGTGCAAGCTATCTCTCAAGGTGTGCAACTTGTCGAAGATCAAAAAGTCATTTCCATCAAGGTTTGTATACTCCACTTCCGGTACCATTGCAGCCCTGGGAAGATGTTAGCATGGATTTCATTATGGCTCTCCCAAGAACTCAAAGAGGAAAAGATGCTATCATGGTGGTTGTCGATCGGTTCTCTAAAATGGCTCATTTTGTGCCATGTCACAAGACCAATGATGCATCTCATAATGTTGAATTATATTTCAAAGAGATTATTTGCATTCATGGAGTACCAAAGACCATTGTGTCGGATCGTGATTCCAAGTTCTTAAGCTACTTTTGGAAAACACTATGGAGAATGCTTGGTACAAGACTCTTATTCAGCACAGCTTGTCATCCCCAAACTATGGCCAAACAGAATCATACTCTAACCACTCTTCTTTGTGGTATGGTGAGTAAATCGTTAAAAAAATTTGGGATTTAAAGCTTGCGCATGCTGAATTTGCCTACAATCGATCACCAAGTTATACTACCGGTTGATCGCCATTTGAAGTTGTGTATGGAATTAATCCTCTCACACCCATTGATTTGATTCCAATTCCATCTAACTCTCAAGTTAGCTTTGATGGAAAGAAAAGAGCTGAATCAATGAATAAGCTCCATGAGCAAATTCGATCCAAGATCGAAAAGGCCAACGAATCTTACAAGAAGAAAGCTAATCAACATCGCAAGAAGATTCAATTTCAATCGGATGATCTTGTATGGTTTCACTTGAGGAAGGAGAGATTTCCATTTTGATGAAAGAACAAGCTTATGCCTAGAGCTGATGGTCCCTTTAAAGTTATTGAGTGAATTGGTGACAATGCTTACAAGATTGACATTCCTGGAGAGTTCAGAGTTTCAGCAACATTCAACGTGGAGACCTTTCTCCTTACTTGGAGGATGAAAACCTTCTATATTTGAGAACAAATCTCAAATAACCCGGGGAGGATGATGCAGGAGCATCCAACATAGCTCCATCGACCAACTCATAACCATCGATGCTTATCCAAGCCATTAAAGAAATTTGGCATTATGTGCTTCGATGGATCATTTTGAATTAATAATGTTAATTACTTATCGGTACTTTGTGGTATATTGATAACTATCAATGGGATGCCTGTCTTGTATGACCAATTGATGAAGTTTCAGGAAGATTATTTTCTGGTTAAGGGAGGAGCACGAATTTTGGAAAGGCTTGGTTCACGAATGTGGTTTAAAAATATGGAAAGCCAAAGGTTCAAGAATATGGTTCAAGAATATGGAAAGCTAAAGGTTCAAGAATGCGGAAGGCCAAAGATTAAAGGCATTCCCGTGTTAATAAAGGCTTTTCTTAAGTTTCTAGGTGTCTTTATTTTTATATAGCTCAAGAGTCGAAGGTTTAAGTTCCTAGGTCATTAAAGTCAGTTTTTAATATTTCCTAAGGCTAAAATCCTCCTATAAATACGGGAAAACTATCCAATGTATGGGAGATACGAATTCGATCAATGAAAATGGTGAGATTTCCTCTGCTTGAGTGAACTCTTTCGGAGAGTGGATAACTCCTTTCACTCTTTATCCTTGGAGCATAGATCACTCCTTGGTGGTGAGCCAAGAAGCCCTTTATCCTTGACTGGTGGAATCTTTAGGCCTTGGTCGTAAGCTTCTCCTATCCCGAAATCCTTTATCCTTGGCTGGTGGAAGCTTTAGGCTTTGGTGGTAAGCTTAGTAGATCTTGATCCTCATCCTCAGTTGGTGGCGTTGCCTTTATACCTTGGAAGGAGATCGTTCTATCTTTTCTTATTCCCCTTTATTTCTTCACCGTATACACTACTCCATACACTTAACCACAAAATTCCCCTCTGAAAAAATTCCGTTCTTGAATCACTCACCCCATCACGCATCAGAACAACATCCTGTTAACATGGGGCATCTGAAATCCATCAAGCATCTCCCTCGAAATCATACGAGTACGGAACCATTATGGATCACACGAGCACATCAACTACTTAAGTCAATTCTTGTTTTTCTCATTGGTCAATGCAAGAGTGTTTAGTACTCACGTGTCATACACTAGCAATCCTTGCACACAAAAATACCATGAAATAATTTCATGTGATCACCCATTGATTATTTATCCACAAAAATAATCATGCAACAACTTCATAAATATAATATCAAACCATGATTTCAATCATTAACTTAGCACATTACTTTCAAAATAACATTCTACAAGCACTTATCGTTGATTAAAATAGAGTACCATGAACACTTATCATTTTTAAAATGAGGATTTCGTAAACACTTATCATTCTAAAAATTGGGATTTAATAAGTACTTATCACATTTAAAATTGCAATATAAAATGCATTATTTACAATCCATAATAGCTTATCACTAGCACTTATCACCATCCATGATAGCTTATCACTAGCACTTATCACAATCCATAATAACTTATCACTTGCACTTATCATTTATCGTGATAGCTAATCACTTGCACTTACTACTTATCATTACAGCTTATTACTAGCACTTATCACCATCTATGATAGCTTATTATCCTAAACCACTTATCACATAATAACTATTATTAGCCTTAATTTAACTCTAATCCTAAGTGTGACTACCATTCTAAACAAGGGTTAAGAAGTTACTGATTGTCCAGATATAGCTTGATCACTAGTAGTGGCAACAAGGCTCACAACGTCGATGGTGGTCCAACATGATGGTGGCTTGGTGAGGCATGAGGGGTGGTCGGTGAGGGCGGCGACGTGAGGTGAGGCTTAATAGTGAGTGACAAGGTACAATGAACAACGGTTCGACAATGGCTGCTCACAACGCAACGACGAGCGGCAATGGTAACGGCAAGCGGCGGTGGAGGTTCACTGCTAGGGAATGATGTGAGGGTGGTGGAAGGGCGTGGCACTCACGACCTTGAGGCACCGATGGTGAGGCGGCTCTATGTGAGGGCAAGCGGGGGCACAACACATTGGACGGCAGCACGGGCAGTGGTGGACATTGATGACGAGAGGAAGATGAGGTGTGAAGGTGAGGGCTCGATTGAGAGGGAAAATAGAGAGAGAGAGTGACCGAGAGATAGGGGAGAGAGAGTGAGAAAAATGAGAGAATGAGAGAAAGGAATTAGTGCAATCCAAGATCTTCCTATCCCAAGCATTAATAAGCTAATGTACAATTTCCTTAATTTGCTCCTAGCCAAGCCATTCACATGGTTAAGATTGCTTCTTGATCTCATCCTATCCAAGGCATTCAATGCAAAGATTTCACATACTAGAATTAGGATGTGGGCTAGGTAGGCTACCTAGTAGGTCTTTTCTCTCTTCTTCTTTTCTTGGATGCCACTTCCTCCTCTGTATGTCCACAAATTGTCACATTAGCTACTAACTTTTAGAATGGGCAAAATGGAAATTAAACCAAATTATAATCCAAGTTACTATTCATGCACATGGACATATTAATATGCAAGCTTCCAAAAAGACTAAGATGGGCTTGTATGGCTTAATGGGCCCTCTTGGACTACTTATAGTGCGCGTCAGGCCCATTGGGCTCATGACCCCCACTTTGTGGCTTATTTTCACTTTTCCAATAATTTGCGGTGTGCTAATGAAATATTGAATTTTTATCCTAAGGTGGTCATTTATAGCTTTTTGCAGTCTATTGCTCTGTAGATAGGGATTGGATTAAAGATGTCACAAACCCTTTTTCACATATCTGGCAACCAGAGCAGCTGGTCGTGGACAAATTGGGGAAGATGAAGTGCTCAGCCATGGCCAATCTCTACGCAATTTATGTATAAAACACCATCCATGGCCAATCTCTATAGCAATTTATGTATAAAACACCATCCATGGCCAATCTCTACGCAATTTATGTATAAAACACCATCCATGGCCACCCATGCACATTTTCAGATGAGTGACGAGCCGCCGCCATCCATATTCAGAGGTACCGCTGTGGAGACCACCTCCATCCATAGAAAACTAGAAACCTCATCTCCTTTCTCAATTTCTTCAAAAGTGTCAATTTTTTACAAAGAAATTACACGTCATTTTTTTATTCCTCGTCATAGCCACGTGATAAAAAGAAAATATGCTTGTCACATCAACAGCTGATGTGACACATTGTCATCACTAAATATACTCTCTACAACGATGCCACCAACTGATCCAACTGTCTCACTTCTCACTGCCATTGTACCAACATCTACGTTTAACTATAGTTTGAGGAGACTTGCTAATACTAGCTTGTACTTGGTGAACCAGTTAAGGAGTTACTGGTCGATACTGAGAAAGTTGGCGTAGATCCTGCAACGGCCAAGCGAGGAGAGATCACAGAAGGCGTGGTCGTTGCAGAAGACTCCAAAGAAGCATTTAATGAACTTGAATTTGGAGCCTTGTCTGGAATAGCATGCATATTTACTTTAATCCTGCAACACCCAGTATTTATCCATATATCAGTTCGTCAACAGACCACTGGAGGTCGACAAAATAATTAAGCCCAAGATATTGATAAGTTTTCTCAATTTGTAGCAAAGAATTGTGTTTTACCCTGCTTGAGCAAGACAAAGAGCAATCTCCATGGAATACACCTGAAATTAGTCTGAAATGCAGATAAGAGATTAAACTCACTTATTGTGGATATTGACATATTCATCAGTCTCATCCAGTATCTCCTCCTGAAATAAGTAAAAGACACAAAAGGTCATCAATGGCATTAAAAGTTGAGAAACCAAACAAAAATTCTGACATAACTGAAGCTGCATATTTTAAACCCTGCTGTTTCACTATACTCCATGATATAGCTTTCTCCAATAGTGCCATACAAATTTTTTTTGCCTATGCGAATTGGACTGTACCTGAAGAAGCTCTTCGATGACATCTTCCATACTAATAACACCAACAACCTCTTCATTTGGGGGGAACTCCGGAATAGGGGCATTCTCAATGTCCAAAATACAGAAAGAACAACCTCTATGCCTTTTCTTAAAAGCAGGAGTGGCAGGTGGACTCTTTTTAGTTGCCCGACTTTCCTCAGTCTTCATAGTTGCTCTTCCAGTATCATCAAACCCAAGCTTAACCCCTGGATTATTTGCAGTGCCAGCATGGCCGCCTTTGTTCTTATCTAGATATGAAAGCAATTTATATTATGATCCTCAAATCCTATGGAATACGTTCCTCCAAAGGATGTCAAACTAGATAAGCCGCAGTTTATCCATCGGAAGAATTCAGCAAACAGAAACTTTAATATACAAATAGAGATGATTGTGAGAAATTAACAATCGGGTGTAAGCTTCATGACAGGGGCTCTATGCTACAAACACAGTATGCAAAAATAAAGATTGAGCTCCAGAAAAGGGAACTGAAATATTTGCATGATGAAATTTCCTGAAGCTTGGACATCCTCACCTTTCCTTGATGATGCCTCAGGTTTTTTATTTTTCTTCTTAAACCTACCCCGGAATTCAAGATTTTCACCCTCCTTACTTTCCTTTGCCAACTCCTTTTTCCTGGTTACATCCTTATACACAACAGCAATGTGGCTATGACCCTTCTGAAATTCATTCAGAATATCATATAGCGGCATGTCCTCTGAAACCCTGTATGCATGACAGAAAACGAAACAGCTGATGTCCATGTAAATTCTAATACAAGCATGGTTATCACAAACCCATATTTTTAAAGCCATCATCACCATTTATTCAACTATTAATATGTCTTACTCATGGTCAAACAAAAAATAAACAGAGGAAATGCATTTTCTTACCGAGGAATTTTCCTGATCATCATTTTCCTCAGAGGAACTGAGTCATCAGGATCCACAGCTAAAAGATTCTTTACCTGCAAAGTTTCTGTGTTATAATCCCATGGGGGAAAAGGATCAAATCCTACACGGAAAGGTATATGCTATAGTTCTTCTAGGGGAAAACCACTCCTTAACAATGAAAATCAGATTGACATAAGCAGTACAGAGCTTTGCCATATGAAAAGCTATTTCACAGAATTAAAGAGCAACTCAGATATGATGCATAAAGTTCGAAAACATGTCAGCAATTGCAAACGTAATATCCTTTGTTTACAATGGTCAGGATGTCATTTCTTATGGTGTAGCAGCAAAGATTTGACCAAATTCAAGCTCGATATAATAACCTGAGTTTCTTTCCTAATTCAGACTAACAATTAGAATAACAAAGAAACACCATGATGTACCTGTTGAATAACACAGCCGAAGTACCATACTTATACCATCTACAAACACGCAACAAGGATTCAATAAAGAAGTCTTTCAATTCTAATGTGAACAAAACTAGCTCAACTTGAATCACCCTCACAAACAATAAACTAAGGGCATAAACACAAGACTCATACATTGCATTTGTAAAGCGTTGATAAGAGACATTTCAGCAAACTGAATCTAAGACTCCCATGTCGGAGAAAAGTGATCTTACATTTGCAGAAGGCTCGCATCTCATTCAGAAGACAATACAGAACTGCAATGTATAAGCAGAACTACACAAGATGCACCTCCAGCAATGTCCATAACACTGTCAGAACAGTAAAAACACAAGCCCGCAAGCCGCAGCCCATCTAGCTCTTCTGACAGAGTTATGTGAGAATCTTATAAAACACTGGAAGCGTTCTCAAGCTCCAACCAACATGAATGTTAAGATGTCCCCTTAAAGAGAAAAAAAACTACATCACTCTTCTTGATTACAGAGAATTTTATGTTAACACGATATGGTTCTTTGCTCTTCGCGTCCTCAATATCCTTTCAACTTCTCACAGGAATAAATAACACAAACAAAAAGTAACTGTACTCAATGGCAGCGACAAAACAACCAGAACATACTTCCTGTGAAGAAATTTTACCAAGATAAGGCCAATTATATTTGCTGGATCACCAGAATAAACTGGCACTCTACTGTGCCCCATGGTTATAATCGCATTCAACACGTCCCTGTATTGAATGAACAAAGGGTAGTTAGAATATAAATAATGCTTACTGAACAAGATTAAAAGAATAAACAAGAAACCCACAAATTAAGAGTTGAATCCAGATCAAGAGAGAATGCCTTCGAAATAGGAGTCATTGCATTTTTTGCTTTCTTTTCTGTCAATTGCAGTGCTCCGGCGATGATTGTAGTCTCATCGTGGGTTAAGTCCCCACCCTTTCCAGCCTGAGCATGGACAAGAAGATACATGTCTCATGTAATCAGAAAGCATGAAACTGAACTAATCACAAGTCAGACAATCATGTCTATCACAAAAAGATTTAGCAAAAGTTCCATGCACAATACATTTTGAAACTGAATGAGTAGATGCATAGTTCTAGATAAAGAGAAGTCAAGTCATTCGGAATATGCCAGCATTTAGTACCTCATTGCCATGGAAATCAACAAAGGTCTGCAGCTCAGCTCTCCTTAATAGGACAGCATGGCCCTTGCCCAACATCCAGTCTAAAACCTGTAACCCATGAATGATATAGAAACAACTCACAAACAATGTTGAATGATAATTACACCAGATAATTACAATCTCAGTTGCCTAATTTGACAACTGAACCCAAAAGTGCATATTTACTACACCTGCATTCAGTTCTTGTCTTTCTCAATTATACCTTACTAATTGGATAAGTTATGGGGAAGAACAGCATAACAAGAACACGAACAAGTGGTGCCATAAATGCACCAACTTTCAATCCATAGCGAGTACAGACCGCTTGTGGCAATATCTGCAGTTCAGAAACTGATTTAACTCAAATTCTACAGAGGCCGCGTGACTCTTTAACTCAAATCGAAATCTCACAGTTGCATACCTCTCCAAACATAAGGATCAGAGTCACGGATATCAGAATAGCAGCCCAAGGAGGCACCAATTTATCCAAGAATATAGGAAGAGCCTACATCACAAAGAGAGAATATTTATGCCTGCAAGCAATAACCCCACAGAAACAGCCCTCAAATTAAAATTCCCCTTTTTTTCCCACTTCCTGCAAGAAGAAGAAGAACCTCGTTCAGTACCTCCATAGCCATAGAATTGCCAACCAGAAGTGTGCACAGTAGAAGATGCTGATTCTTCACTACCGGGTAAATCTTTGCTGATGACAAAAAAAAGCAAGAGAAATTCGTTAATATGACTACTAGACAAACAAGGAGTTAAGCTAAAAATTGAAATTCAGCACGTTAAACCGATGCAGTCGCCCTAATTATATAGATATGTAAAAGGGGGCAATTGGGTCGAATTACTTCTCTGTAATCCGACCTATCATCCAATCAGCTAGCGATCCAGCCTGGGGACACAGAGCATGACTCAATTTACATAATAAGGATAACGTGGGAAGAGAAATCATCTCCCGAGCCGGCGGATTACATCAAAACGAACACGAATTAGACACTGCGAACGGGAAAACTCCAGCATATGCCGTGAGCGAATCGCATCCTCAAGCCAAAACGCTCATCTAATATAAGCTACAAAGAGGACGACCCGATCCAGCGATCGAGAGAGAGAGAGAGAGAGTTACACGCGTAGATACGGTCCTGAGGGCGACCGGACTTCATGAGGACCTCAAGGTCGACGAGGCCGAGAGACATGAGGCCAAGGGTGAGACCCGCCATGAGCCCCGCAAAGCTCACCAGCCCTATTATTGCCAGCACGAACAGCCAGAACTCAGTTTCAGAGCTCGACAAGTCCGAGCCCGGCGACGCCATCTCTCTCCCTCTCTCTCTCTGTGTCTGCGCGAGCGCTGTTGAGAAGGAGAGCCGGAATTGCTATTTCGCTGATCGAGCTCTTTGTACTTTTCTCACCTTTTTTCTCTTTTTATATTTTCAACCATTACCAAAAAGGAAAAACGATGACGTGTCGCGTACCGACAACAGTCTTTTAGGTGTGGCCGTGTGGACCTATCAAAAGATGCGTCGGATTCGCGAGAGAAGTAATTGAGTTTTATATTTTCACCGTACGATTAGAACCCGGCCATTCTCAACCGTGCGATCGAGTCCATCAATTCGACGGGAGTCCACGTCTTGCATTTTTTTCCAATGCTGTTGTGGGAATATATCTTGGCATATTACTTCTGGTCCAGCCTAAGAACCTTAAATAAAGGTCGTAGTTATCGGAGCCCCCGTTCCACGTAAATAAAACGGAAGGGTTAATCATGGGACTTTGTAGAACCAAATTTGAAACACCCCGACCCGATCCTGGGCCGTCACTGCTACTGGCCTCTCGACGACTGCCAATCCAGTATCTTGGAATATATCTTGCATTTTTTTCCAATGCTGTCGTGGGAATATATCTTGGCATATTACTTCGGTCCCCATCATTTTCCATTTCGTTTTCGTTTTATTTTATCAACTTGAGATCCTTTTTATTTACAACTTTTTTTTAGGTTAAAAGTAGAAATTGCTAACAATCGAAATAAAAAGATACCACAACGCCCAAAGTTATCTAAAACATAAATCAAGTAAGCAAATACAAAATTATGCCCAGACAAAAAGGGAGTAGGTAAAAGTTGAATTATAGTGGTTTGGTCATTGCTTACTTCACTTCTCGAATTTGCTGTGAATTTCCCGAAATTCACTAATGAAATCGAAATACTACAAGAAGGTTGTTTAATCAGGGAGCTCAACTCTCCATGTACTTTTGACCAAAAAAACAGAAACACTCCACAAACAAACTCAAATCAACTTGGCTCGACACCTCATATCACGAGTATATGCAGTCATCCTACTTAGATTATTGAATTCTCCCACGAAAATATGCTACATAACAGGTGTTGGTGTTTTCTAATCGGGTGCCCACTTGAAACCATCCGGGCCTACGAACTAGGGTAAGAGAGGAATTGGCAGATTTGTTGCAAACTACTTAGAAACCAAAGATTTAACCAAAATAGCATAAGTTAACATGATTAAGAGTTGTTTTGGGAGAAATCTAGCTCAACAATAAATTCAGACATTAAACACATGTGATTTTAGTAAAAGACGAATTTGATGATATACAAATGAGAAATTATTATGTATAACTCGTACATAACATAATGGTATGTGATGAAATACACCAATCACCTATGTAGCATCAACACAATACGACACGATACGCCAACATGTCATTTGTCAAAAAAAAAAGAATTTCGACACATTTTGACATGTTATATATTAAATATTTATATATATAAAATACACAAATAAATAAATAAATAATAAAAAGAGCATAGGATTAATTTACACTAAAAAATTAAATTTAACATTTGTTAATATCATTCATTATTTTAATTTGACAAATTCGACCATATTCTATCATAATAATACATTAAACTTGGAGGAAAAAAAAAGTGTCTAAAGGAAAATGCCAAAGTGGTATTTTTAGATTTATATTTATTTGTGGAATTTTTATTACTTTTTTATAGTAAAATTTTTTTAAAAACCTAAAATAATTCTAAAAAAAAAAACTAAAAAAAGAAAAAAGAAAAGAAAGAGAGGCACGATCGTGGTTGGGCATGCCGCTGTTGTTGCCACCGTCAGCAATGTGCCTAGCCATCATCAGAGGGGGCACAGCCTTAGGCGGTAGAGGGGGGGTGACCATCACCAGATTTGGTGAGGCCTAGGCGAGGCTTGCATAAATCTGGATGACGTCGCCTATGGCCAAATCTCCCCAGCCCTAGGCAAGGCCTTACTAGCCCTAAGCGAGGGTTAGCGACCCTTGCTAGGCTCGAGCGAGGGCATGACGTTGCCCAAATCTAGGCGAGCCTTGCCGGGGCCTCAGTCAAGGCATTGCTAAGATCTAGGCAAGCCTCGCTGGCCCTTGTATGGTTGGCGATGGCCTCACCCTAGCTAGCGAGGGCCACCCCCCTCCACCACATAGTTGGCCCCCTCGATGGTGGCAACCGTAGTGACGCCCAGACACTAGCCCTACCTCTTTTTTTTTTTCTTCATATATTTACATTTTCACTCCTCAAGTATTGAAATTTTTTAAAATTGACTCATTGTATGTTGAAATTCTATGTTGCAATTCCGAAGTGTGTTAGGGGGAGTTGACTATATGTCAGATTTTTTGACACTCGTTGATTGCATGTCGAAGTGTCGGACACGACATAAAGGTTCCTAGAGAGTGTCGGTGCTTAGCTGTTCATCATGGTTCACGCCTGACGTTGCTTTCAATATCAAGAGATTTTCTTTAAGCAAAAAAGTCTCATATGTGATGAGAATATAACATGTGATGCGTGCGTGGGCGAGTGATTTCGGGATGTAGGGATTTTTATGGTTAAGTATATGGGATGGTGCGTATAAGGATTGATATCGAAGGATGAATGTGAATGCAGGGATACAAAACGATCGCCACCAAGGTATATAGACCGTGCCACCAACTTAGGTTGATGATCGAGATAAACGAAGTTCACCACAAAGACTTAAAGGACAAACCACTAACCAAGGATAAATGACATGGGGATAGGAGAAACTCACTACTAGGGCCTAAAAGAAAATCCACCAGGCGAGGAATAAGGGTTTCTTGGCTCACCATCGAGGAGTAACCTACTCTCCAAACATAAGGGGTCTGAAATAGGAAATATCCACTCTCCAAAAATATTCGCTCACGAAGAAGAAAACCTCAAGTGTTTTCATTCATCAAATCTAGTCTGCATTACAACAAAGAGGCTTCCTCCATTTATTGGAGGAATTCAATTTAGGAAATAAAAAAGTAATAAATAGACATAGGAACTAGCTTAACATTAAAGACCTAGGAACTCAGAATTTTGACTCTTGAAACTTTACCTAATAATAGAGACTCCTATGAAAATAGTGATGCATTTAATGACTTGTGAACTTGCATTCTTAATTCTTTAGCCTCGTAACATTTGTGCTCCCATTTGGACTAGAAGATAAGTACCTCATGACTTCATCAAATAACCAAGGAAGTTGTTCAGAATGGCCTCTCATTGATATATGTTGTTGAGAAACTTTGAGATCAGTAACTACTAAAGCGTACCTAGAAATCAACGATTAATATATTATACCGATAACTTTGGTAAGAATAAATTCTATCTTGGCTTGAATGAGTAATGATGATGTTGAGTGGGCTGATGGAGCTAAATTGGATGCTTTCGCATCATCCTTCTCGCGTTGTTTGAGATTTGTCCTCGAATAGGAGAAATTTTCATCCTCCAAGTTAGGAAAAAGGTCTCTTGCATTAAAAGCCGTTGAAACTCCAAATTCTCTAGGAAGATCAATGTTATAAACATTGTCACTAATTTGCTTGATAACTTTAAATGGACCATCGGCTCTAGGCATAAGCTTGCTCTTGTGACGAGATGGAATCTCTCATTCTTTGATTGAATCTGGTCATGGAGCTTGTTCATCAACTTAGCTATTTCTTTGCAGTTGAAGTTCACTTGAGAGTTGGACGGAATTGGAATCAAATCAATCAGTGTGAGGGGATTGATTCCAACACATCTTCAAAAGGTGATCGACCGTTAGTATGTGCTAACTTCAAATCCTAGTCTTATAAATATTTACTCACCATACTTTGAAGAAGAGTGGTAAGGATTCAATTTGTTACCTTCATTTAGCCATCAGTTTAGGGGATGACAAGTGGTGTTGAACAAGAGTTGCGTACCAAGTATTCTTTGTAGTGTCTTCTAGAAGGCAGCTCAAGAACATGGAATCACGATCCGACACAATGGTCTTCGATACTCCATGAAGGCGAATAATGAATAATCTCTTTGAACTATAATTTAGCAACATGAGAAGAATCATCCGTCTTACGACATGGCATGAAATGGGCCATTTTAGAGAACTGATCAATAACCACCATGATGGCACCCCTTTGAGTTCTTGAAAGAGCCACATTAAAATCCATACTCACATCTTCCCAAGGCTACAATGGAACAAGAAGTGGAGTATATAATCCTTGATGGAAATGATTTTTAGCTCTTTGGCAAGCTACACACCTCGAGATGATAGCATGTACATCTCCATTCATCTTTGGCCAATGGAAGTGCTCTTGAAGAACTTCAAGAGTTTTGTTAACTCCAAAATGACCAGCCAATCCACTACCATGTGCTTCTTGGATCAACAACTCTCGAAAAGAACTTTTTGGCACACATAAACAATTTTCTTTAAAAAGAAATGTATCTTGTAAAGAGTAAATATCTTGAACTCTTTGCTTACAGTTATCGATGATGAATGAGAACTTAGAATCTTGAAAGGAAAGTTCTTTCATCAATTGAAAACCAAGAGCAAGAATAAGGGACTCACAAAGCTTTTACTTGATTGCTTTAAAGGTATTTTGAGTAGCCTTCGTCCATTTGAAACCACCCTATCACATTTGGTGATAGGAGCCATGATGTAACCGAAATCTTTCACGAATTGCTGATAAAAAGAGACAACTCCATGAAAACTCCTTAAATTAGAAATGGACTTTGGAATCGGCCAAGTCTTCATAGCTTTTATCTTAAATTGATTGACGGAGATCCCATTTTTTGAAACCACATATCCAAGGAATATGACAGTTGGATAGAAGAACTCACTTTTCTCCATTTTAGCATAGAATTTCTACTCTCTCAAGACATTGAAAACTTGTTTCAAATGAGATATATGCTCTTCTTCATTCCTGCTATAGACAAGAATATCATCAAAACATACAATAACAAATCAACCAATAAAGGAATGAAGAATCTCACTCATAAACCTCATGAAGGTACTAGGAGCATCCAATAATCCGAGTAGCATAATCAACCCACTCATAAAGGTCTCTTTTATTTTTGAAAGCCGTCTTCCACTCATCACCTTCTCGCATTCTAATATGGTGATAGCCACCTTGCAAGTCAATTTTTAAGAACACAGTAGGACTATATAACTCATCAAGCATATCATCAAGTCTAGGTATGGGGTACCTATATCTAATGGTGATGTTGTTGATGGCTTGGTTATCGGCACACATTTTGAATGAACCATCCTTTTTTGCACTAGAAAAGCAACAACGAAACATGGGCTCATGCTTTCTTGAGCATACCCTCTATCGATAAGTACATCGACTTATCGTTGCAATTCATTTGTTTCTTCTGGATTGCGTTGATAGGCTGGTTCGTTGGGTAGAGGAGCATTGGGAAGCAAATCAATGTGATGTTCAATACCTCTTATTGGAGGTAATCCAGGTGGCAACTCTTCTGCGAATCTGCAAATTCTTTTAACAAGGAATGCATCTTTGGATGTATCTATCTCACTCTTTTTCTCTATCATAAACAAAGCAAATACATTCTTTTTGTTTACAAGCAGAGTTTCCTAACTCGTGTTTCCCTCCCTAGGTTCATTTTTAAGTATCACATATGGATTCATGGGTACAAGAATGCATTTTTGTTCCTTGTGAAAAGAGTATATGTTTTTACACCCATCATCACAACATATCTATCATTTTGCCAAGGTTTTCCCAGTAACAAGTGACATGCATCCATGGGAATCACATTACATAGAACTTGATCTTGATAATTCTTCCCAGTTGAAAATGATATATCAAAGCTTGTTTTGTCATCTTGAGATCATTCCCTTGACCGAACCATTGGAGCTTGTACCATTGAAGATGTTTAGTTGTTGGAAGCTTCAATTTATCGACCAAAGTTGTCAATATGATATTGCTGCAGCTCCCCACCTTCAATGATTACTGAACATCCTATCAATAGGATAACCGGTGTGAAAGATGTTCTCCCTTGCTCATTCACATGAGGAGAAACTTCAACATGTAATGCTCTACAACTGACCAATAACTTACCATCATTTAGCTTTCTCCATAGTCTCCTCTTCCTTTTTAGATTCAAAACCATTTTGGTCCAGATTATTCTCAGCCTCTTGAAGTGCCATATCCATGTCTTCAATCTCTTGAAGAGTCATAACTCTTTGATTATGACAATTAGTTTGAAAATGCCCATATCCATCACTCAAAGCATTTCCTTGTGTCAACATTAGGTTTTTTTGGACGTCCTTAGAAGGCTTGTGAAACTTCTCCTTACCTTTGTCTTTTGTTGATGCACTCTCGACTTGGCTTGTCCAAGCACCCTTAAAATAGGATGTCCCTTTTGATAAGGTTCTAGAAGAAAACCTCTTGGTCTTCATGTCATGCCCTGACCTGCTCGAGACGTGCGACAACCCGCGCTCGTCATCATTCATTTCCTTTAAGGTCATTCAACTATGACGTCCTAGGAGACGTCGCCAACCCAATCGCTTTATTCGATTAAATACGCAAGTGAAAGCATAAACAATTCACCAAATCAACAAACAGGGATAGTTTTAACCACACTCATATATACACATATGCATCAAAAGATTGTCCTATTATACAAGTGATAATCAAAGTAGTTTAAACACACAAAACTAAGCTTAGTTGCTTGCCACATCTGATTAGTCTACAAGTGCTGCCAAAAAAGGGGTTTGGGGGTAAACCTAGCACCTCTAGTACTATGAGGGCGGTCCAAAAAGTATTATTAATCCCATTACCACCTAACTATCTACATGCTCCAAAATCCAGGGCTCCAGCTCGACGATCATATCGAGATCAAGCTTGGGATTGGACACCTCCCCATTGAGAACATCCACATCCATGGCATCCCAGCTGATGCCTCTTCCTGATCCTCCGACACCCGGAGGTCCATCAAAACAGCAGATGGGACCATGTCTCTCATCTCCTACCCAAAAATACCAAGCTACAAAACAATGAGCCATTAGATTAGGAGATGATGTGTGATGGAATGATTGGTTCTAGAACGGAAATGGAGTAGTGTATATAGGGAAGAAACGAAATGGAATAAGAAAAGATAGAACAATCTCCTTCCAAGGTATAAAGGCCACGCTACCAACCGAAGATGATGCGGGAGTATCCACCGTAGCTCCATCAACCAACTCAGAACCATCGATGCTTATCCAAGCAAATAAAGAAGTTGGGCATTATGTGCTTCGATGGATCATTTTGAATGAATAATGTAAATTACTTATCGATACTTTATGGTATATCAATAAATATCAATGGGAGGCCATTTTATATGTTTTGTATGACCAATTGATGAAGTTTCAAGAGGATTATTTTCTGGTCAAGGAGGAGCTCGAATTTTGGGAAGGCTAAAAGTTCACGGATGCGGTTCAAGAATATGGAAAGCCAAAGGTTCAAGAACACGGAAAGCTAATGGTTCAAGAATGCGGTAGGCCAAAGATTAAAGGCATTTAGTTCCCGTGTTAATAAAGGCTTTTTATTAAGTTTCTAGCTGTTTTTATTTTTATGTAGCTCAAGAGTCGACCGTTTAAGTTCCTAGGTTATTAAAGTTCTTTTTAATATTTCCTTAGGCTAAAATCCTCCTATAAATAGGGGAAAACTATCCAATGTAGGAGACATACGAATTTGATGAATGAGAATGGTGAGATTTTCTCAACTTGAGTGAACTCTTTTGGAGAGTGGATAACTCCTTTCGGTTTCTTTATCCTTGGAGCGTAGATCACTCATTGGTGGTGAGCCAAGAAGCCCTTTATCCTTGGCTGGTGGAATCTTTAGGCCTTGGTGGTGAGCTTCTCCTATCCCGAAGTCCTTTATCCTTGGCTGGTGGAAGCTTTAGGCCTTGGTGGTGAGCTTCATAGATCTCGATCCTCATCCTCGGTTGGTGGCAATGCCTTTATACCTTGGGAGGAGATCATTTTATCTTTTCTTATTCCTTTTCGTTTCTTCCTCATATACACTACTCCATACACTTAACCACAAAAATCCCCTCTGAAAAATCCGTTCTAGAATCACTCACCCCATCACGCATCAGAAGATGAGGGTCGAGATCTACGAAGTTCACCACCAAGGCCTAAAGCTTCCACCAGCCAAGGATAAAGGACTTCGGGATAGGAGAAGCTCTCCACTAAGCCCTAAAGATTCCACCAGCTAAGGATAAAGGCTTCTTGGCTCACCACCAAGAAGTGATCTACGCTTCAAGAATAAAGAGACCGAAAGAAGTTATTCACTCTCTGAAGAAGTTCACTCAAGTAGAGGAAATTTCACCATTTTCATTCTCAAAGTTCGTATGTCCTCACATTGGATAGTTTTCCCTTGTTTATAGGAGGATTTTAGATTTAGGAAATATAAAAAACAGACTTTAATGACCTAGGGACTTACCCCTTTGACTCTTGAAAACTACATAACAATAAAGACACCTAGGAACTTAGGAAATGCATTTATTAGCACGGGAACTTGATTTCTTGAACCTTTTAGCCTTTCAAAATTCGTGCACCTCCCTTGACCTAAAAATAAACCTCCTGAAACTTCATCAATTGATCATGCAAAACATCTAAAATGGCCTCCCATTAATAGTTATCGACATACCACAAAGTATCGATAAATAATTGACATTATTCATTCAAAATGATCCATCGAAGCACATGATGCCCAATTTCTTTCTTAGCTTGGATAAACATTGATAGTTCTGAGTTGGTCCATGGAACAACTGATGGTCCCTTTAAAGTTATTGAGCGAATTGGTGACAATGCTTACAAGATTGACCTTCCGGGAGAGTTTGCAGTTTCGGCAACATTCAACGTGGGAGACCTTTTGACCAAAAAAAAAAACGTGGGAGACCTTTCTCCTTACTTGGAGGATGAAAACCTTATAGATTTGAGGACAAATCTCAAACAACCCGAGGAGGATGATGCGGGAGCATCCAACGTAGCTCCATGGACCAACTCAGAACCATCGATGCTTATCCAAGCCAATAAAGAAGTTGGGCATTATGTGCTTCGATGGATCATTTTTGATGAATAATGTTAATTACTTATCGGTACTTTGTGGTATATCGATAGGTATCAATGGGAGGCCATTTTAGATGTCTTGTATGACCAATTGATGAAGTTTCAGAAGGATTATTTTCTGGTCAAGGGAGGAGCTCGAATTTTGGGAAGGCTAGAGGTTCACGAAAGCGGTTCAAGAATGTGGAAGGCCGAAGATTAAAGGGCATTTAGTTCCCGTGATAAAGGCTCTTTATTAAGTTCCTAGCTGTTTTTATTCTATAGCTCAAGAGTCGAACGTTTCAGTTCAGGGCATTTAGTTCCCGTGATAAAGGCTCTTTATTGTCAGCCTCTTGAAGTGCCGAATTGATCTCCTCAATTTCTTGAAGAGTCATAACTCTCCGATTTGGACAATTTGCTTGTAAATGCCCAAAACCATGGCACTTAAAGCATTTCCTTGCATCACCTTCAAACTTCTTTTGGACTTCTTTGGAAGGCTCTGCATTCTTTCCCTTACCTCTGTCTTTTGTCGACGTACTCTCGCCCTTGCTTGAGGAAGCACCCTTAAAATAGGATGTCGCCTTTGTTGAGGTTCTGGAGGAAAACCTCTTGCTCTTCAATTGTTTTTCGACTTTTATGGCTAACTTGCATACGTCTTCAAAGGACCAATACGGTTGAAGTTCAACCATATCAGCAATTTCTCGATTCATGCCGCCAAGAAAACGAGCGATGGTTTGCTCGGGAACTTCTGGAACTTCACTCCTCATTTTGAGTTGTTCAAACTCACGAATGTATTCTTCAACGCTCATCCCATGTTGTCTTAGGGAGTTCAGTTTGAGGAAGAGATCTTGCTTATAGTTGTTGGGCAAGAACCTCTTCTTCATCAACTTCTTGAGTTTTTCCCAAGACTTGATTCGGCCTTTTCCTTCCCTTGCTCGTTGATGCTTTAGATTCTCCCACCATAGAGAAGCATATTTGGTCAACTTTAGGACAGCAACCTTACATTTCTTCTCATCCGAATAGGATTTGAAGTCAAAAATTCATTCGGTTTTATGTAGCCAATCTACAAAGTCGTCGGGATTAAGATTACCGTCAAACTCGGGGACCTCCACTTTAATGTCTCTTTCATCCTCCTTATGCCTCCCACTCCGTCTTCGTCTTTGAATTGGAGATTCAAAATCACTAGAGTGCAGAATCGTTCGGTTGTCTCTAGTGGACTCGGAATCGCCATCAGAATTTTGATGAGATTCAGAATCGTCACGCCGATGCGGTTCATTGGGACGCCTTGCTGGTTGTCCTTGTCTCGCCGGATTCTCTAGAAGATTGAGGACTCGCTCCATTTGTTGTTGAAGATTTTAGATTGCACGATCTCGCCTTTCGTTGTGCGCTTGCTCCAGAGTCAAGCCTCTAGGAACTTGTTCATCCATAAGGAATTTGTAACAAAAGAAAGAAAGGAATCACTCAAATGAGTTGAACCTTGAGCTCTGATACTAATATTTTGATGCGTGATGGGGTGAGTGATTCAAGAACGGAAATTTTTCAGAGGGGATTTTTGTGGTTAAGTGTATGGAGTAGTGTATACGAGGAAGAAACGAAAAGAAATAAGAAAAAATAGAACGATTTCCTTCCAAGATATAAAGGCCACGCCACCAACCGAAGAAGAGGATCGAGATCTACGAAGCTCACCACCAAGGCCTAAAGCTTCCACCAGCCAAGGATAAAGGACTTCGGGATAGGAGAAGCTCACCACCAAGGCCTAAAGATTCCACCAGCCAAGGATAAAGGGCTTCTTGGTTCACCACCAAGGAGTGATCTACGCTCCAAGGATAAAGACACAAAAAGGAGTTATCCAGTCTCCAAATGAATTCACTCAAGCAGAGGAAATCTCACAATTTTCATTCATAAAATTCGTATCCCCCTACATTGGATAGTTTCCCCTATTTATAATAGGATTTTTAGCCTTAGGAAATATTAAAAACAAACTTTAATGACCTAGGAACTGAAACGTTCGACTCTTGAGCTATAAAATAAAAATAAAAACAGCTAGGAACTTAATAAAGAGCCTTTATCACGGGAACTAAATGCCCTGAACTGCTATAGCTAAAAATAAAAACAGCTAGGAACTTAATAAAGAGCCTTTATCACGCTAAATGCCCTGAACTTAAGCTATAAAATAAAAACAGCTAGGAACTTAATAAAGAGCCTTTATCACGGGAACTAAATGCCCTTTTCGACTCTTGAGCTATAAAATAAAACAGCTAGGAACTTAATAAAGAGCCTCACGGGAACTAAATGCCCTTTAATCTTCGGCCTTCCACATTCTTGAACTGCTTTCGTGAACCTCTAGCCTTCCCAAAATTCGAGCTCCTCCCTTGACCAGAAAATAATCCTTCTGAAACTTCATCAATTGGTCATACAAGACATCTAAAATGGCCTCCCATTGATACCTATCGATATACCACAAAGTACCGATAAGTAATTAACATTATTCATTAAAAATGATCCATCGAAGCACATAATGCCCAACTTCTTTATTGGCTTGGATAAGCATCGATGGTTCTGAGTTGGTCCATGGAGCTACATTGGATGCTCCCGCATCAATTACACATGTTACATCATGACCATTTGGGTAAACGAGGGCCTACCTAACCTTCTACCTCACTGATTCATGGCATGGTACTTTTGGGTGGGCTATGAGAGCCATGGTCCACTCAGTGGGGAGGTTAAGGGGGAGGGATCAGTTGGGATGCTATGGCCGAGCTAGGGGCATGGATCCCAGAGGCCATGGAGGCTTAGGTTGTGGAGGGGTTGATGATACTTTGGAGCATTGATTAACTTGATATCGGGGTCATACACATCATGAAAGGAAACCTTTATGTAGACTATAACCCCGTATCATGGAATCAATAGTACATCCATACTAATGACTGGTAAAGAAATAATAAGGTCCTAAACAATCCATAACGAAATAACTTGTGTGTACTAGGATAGAATGATCACTTGTTTGACTAAATGGACACTATGTTGTCGCATAATTAACTTATACTAGACACGCTAAATATGCAGATATGCTTTATGTTACTAACTAAAACTAAGATCAAATGCAATAACAATAGGCAAACTCACATGCCAAGGCACATTATGTTGTAGTGTGTATGTCAAATCTACCCTCGATGAATTTACTCACCGGATCACAACTCAGTTTGATTAAGTTACTTTCGAAATCTTTCCTGCAAACTTCCATGATATTATTATCATGGGCATTTCACTTCAAGGAATCCTATGATCACATAGCAAAGGCACTCACTTCGAGGCATCCAGACATCCCACAGCTAAGGCATGCTTGATCACACACTAGAGCACCTCACTCCGAAGCATGGTATCCCATTGAACCGACGCATCCCAGATTGCACAGCATGGAAAACTCGTTGGAGTTGGTGAGCTTTGGTTTTGGTCAAGCCTGAAAGAAAGGAAGAGAGAGAGAGAGATGGGTTGGTTTTGGGGGAGGGTGAAGGCACAAATGTTGAGGAGACCAAGATATGTATACAAATTTCCGTTTTAAAACCCAAGGAAAACAATTATAATAGAAAGCATGGCAACGATCCCTATGGGGATTTCGGCACTGAAGGAATTTTGGAGGAAGCCAAACACAGTCTTTACACTTATTTTCCTTCATGATAGACGATTGGCACTCAAGAATGGCTTAGGATTAAGTCCTAATACGACCTACCACATTGATTGTTGTGATTGTTTGTAACCAAAACAATCCTTATGTGATATGCCTGTTCATAGAGTTCAATATAATCCTTCAGGTTTAAGGGCACTAATCGTCCTTGTATATCAGGCTTAATCCATTCAAGAACCTCTTGGCCCTATCTTCGGGGCAAACCTAGAGAGTTCAACAAATTTCGCCTCATACTTGTCCCATGTTAGGTTATTATGACTCAACAGCATAAACCCTTGCACATTTTTAAAAATGCTTACCAAAGAAGGCCTTAAGTCACCTTCGTACCTTTAGGGAATAACGTCTTTTTTGTCGCTCTCCACCAATGATTGGCGTTTCCCTAAAGCTGGCAGTTTGCTAGCTTCTCTGCAACAATGCAATTTAGCAGTGTAAATATCTTTTCCATTCCATCTATATATATCTATATTTTTGTGGGATCTACTAACCAAGCAAATTTAGATGGTTCCCATTTCAAAAACTATTCCACCGAACCTTGCATTATGCGTTCACCGCCAGCCTGTTGTTGGTAGGACATCCTCAATCCGACCTCAATTTTCAAAACGGAATCTTAATAGTGGCAAATCTTCAAAGTGAGATTGCAATGGGGATCGATAGGCCACGAAAATGCCGAGAAGGCCACTTTGGAGCAAAAACTCGATTTTTCATCTCTGGGACATAAAATTTAGGAAAGGTGGAAATGGGCCACCTACGTGGCCCCAAAAGGCCCTTGGACCCACGAAGGACAGCCCAATGGGCCTAATCCCAAGGTGGGCAGCCCAATGGGCCATACACCCAAGATGGGCAGCCCAAAGGAGCCCATGGGCCATTCGAGCCCTTTTTGATCTTTTCAAGTCCCTCATTAATGCCCATCTGTGTGAACAATACCCTGGGCTTGTGAAATTGCCATTTTGCCTTTTGCGTAATACAATAAGAAATGGGTGCCCAATGAGGAGAGGAGAGAGAAAATGATGGCATGCCTAGCATGATGAGTTCATTTAATGTGCACTAATTGGCATTAATGGAACTTGCGGAGGAAGTAAAGCAAGAAGCAATCTTGGCCCTCCATTCTTGTCTTGGGGAGCAAGGATGCATCTTGGCCATCCAATGGCCTAGACTTGTGCAGCAATCTTTCTCTCTCTCGCCTAGCTCATTCAGCCACCACATTTCTCTATCACTCTCTCTCTCTCTCTCTCTCTCTCTCTCTCTAGCCCTTTGGATGAATTTTCACTCACTCACTCTATCGCTCCATTTCCTTGCACAAGCTGAACCCACTCATCCTCCCCATCCTTCATCTCACACCCTCCGCCAAGCCTCGCCGAAGCTCACCGTGAGCCGTGCCATTAGCCCCATCTTTGTCATGATCTCTTTGGAAGGTGACCAGCCATCGCCAAGCAGCACAATAGCCATCCAACCCATGTCGCACCTTTGCCATCACTTGCCAAGCTTGAAATCGAGACTGAGTGGCTTTCTAGCCCTTAAATAGGGTTGCTATTGCATTTTGGAGTTAGTTTAGGGCTAGATTAAGGTTAAGTGATGTTTTGATGAGGTGATAAGTGGGTTTTTCATGATAAGTGATCATAGGGTTCAAATAGGTTATCATGTTTTACCAATAGGTTATCGGGATAGGTTACAAACTTTGCCCATAGGTTATTGAGAAAGGTTATCTTGCTTTGTCGATATGTTATCCTGATAGGATATTGTAGACCGCGATAGGTTCTTGTGATAAGCCTTTCTAATACCCGATAAGTTATTAAAAGTTATTATGTTGTGATACGTGTAAGTGTTAAGTTATGATGACGTGTTATAATAATGTGAAATAAGAATGGTATAGGTTATGACGGCATGTGATGATTTATATACCTTGATGAGAGTTCTATATGCCATGAGTCCCAATTTGATTCATGTATTGTTGGTTGCTAAAGTTTTGAATATAATGCATACTTATATACCTGGTACAATGGCAAAATAATAAAGATTATGGTATTTGTTGATTCTAGCCAATTAATAAGCATGTGAGGTATGTGGAAAGATGGCATGTTGAATTGTTCAAGTGATGTATTTGGGTGCGATGATATGAGATAATATGTCATGAGATAGAAGTATGATTAATTGGACAAATGCATGATTGGGATGTGATGACGTGGCATAGCATGGTATGGTTGTATGTAATTAGTGCCGTCACATATTGTATGAGCATTACACACTTTTCCATCAATTAATGAGAACGATATAAAATGAGTTTGACTGATGTATGCTCGGGTGATCACTTAAATACCATGATGTGTATGATTATGCAGGATGAAGCTCGATTAAGTTTGGATGCCCTCGAGTCAATAGGATGCCATTTGTGGATGGATTTTGAAATGAAGCCCCTTATTGTAATGTTGTCCTGAGCCGTATGCATACGCGAGATGTTGTCCTGCCTAATGGGACGAGGCGATTCCTGGCTTTGCCGAATGACTACGAACCTTCGGGTTGGCCTTGAGTGGCCGTAATAATCTAGATACGGTTGTGTGAAAAGGGGATGAGTGCACGAATGTATATTTTTGAGAAGTGATACTATAGTTGGCACAAATGTGATGTAAGATTAATATATGAGCAGTTTTGGATTATTGCATGGTATGGGCACATGACTACATTGTATTGCATGTTTTTATGTTTGGCTCCTTAGTGTAGGAGGCGTGTCAAGAATAACCATTCATGTTGATGGCCTTGACGAAATGGAATACCATTCATGTTATAGTTAAAGCAAAGTAGAGGTTGCTTTGCTATTGATAGCTAACTTGCACGTTTAGGGCGTTTTCGAGGTGAATGACTTCCCTGTGCGAGCTATGGTATTTTGACTTTGGACACATACTAGGTTCGTGGAGGACACCACCCTTTTCATGTCGCTTCGTAGCATTTAGGAGCTAGACTAACCTTGAAACCCTTTGGAAGTGTGAATAACTACGCATTTTGATTTGACATGAATGGCGTAACGAGTTACGTTGAAGTTTGGATATAAATTGCTTGTATGTTTTAATAATGTTATGGATGCATATATGTATAGATATGAGTGTCATTAAAACTATCCTTGTTTGTTGATTGGGTGAATTGTTTGTGCTTTCGCTTGCCTATCTACTCGAATAAAGCGATTGGGTCAACAACGTCTCCTAGGATATTGCAATCGAATGACCTAAAGGAAATGAACAACGACTAGCGTGGGTTGTCGTGTGCATCTCGAGCTGGTCGGGGCTTGACAAAAGCCATCGTAATATGCCAACATTATTTACCACGTGCCATCATAACCCATCACCTAACTTATCCTCCAATTAATATAACTTGCGTAACATATAGTACATATAGTACATATGGCGCGTCAAACACGTGCAACAAATAATACATATGATCCACTTAACGTATTGCCCTAAATATGATAATCTATCATCAAAACCCAATATAAAGCACAATAACCTATCGCCCTAAACATGATAGCTTATCAAGCGTAACTTGATAGCTTATCATCTAAAGCATGGTAACCTATCTCTTTAAACTGGATAAAAGTTGGATAGCCCATCTAAACCCACCAATAATAAAGCATCTACCCTCCAATTGCAACAGTTATCCTAATAAAGGGCTTGAAACCAAGTCACACTCACATTTGAGTTTCAACAAGCATCGAGGGAGGACTAGCAAGACTAGAAAGCCGTTGCAAGTTGCTGGTCACACGTCTATAGTGTGTGGGTAAGACGACAGTGGGTCGACATTCCGACAGTAGCATGGTGGCAGTGGTAGCCTCCAGGCCTCTCGAGGGACCAAATCGAAGAAGAAATAAGGGAGAGGGAGCTAGTGTGGTGGCTGGACAGTGGAGGGCTATGCAGCATTGGGGTGCAAAGGATAGTCACTCGTAATATAAAAACAAGAGGAAAATCAAAGAACAAGCATGAGATGGAAGTGAAACGGGGAATGAGGATTTCGGCTAGGCTAATAAGGGAGAGAGATTGAGCTTCAAACATTTAAGTGGAAAAAATGAGGGAAAGTCATTGCAGAACGGAAATTTTTTCATAGGGGATTTTTCTAGTGAAGTGTATGGAGTAGTGTATACGGGGAAGAAACGGAAAGGAATAAGAAAAGATAGAACGATCTCCTTCCAAGGTATGAAGGCCACGCCACCAACGAAGGATGAGGGTCAAGATCTACAAAGTTCACCACCAAGACCTAAAGCATCCACCAGCCAAGAACAAAGGTCTTCGCGATAGGAGAAGCTCACCACCAAGGCCTAAAGATTCGACCAACCAAGGATAAAGGGCTTATTGGCTCACCACCAAGGAGTGATCTATGCTCTAAGGATAAAGAGACCGAAAGGAGTTATCCATTCTCCGAAGCAGTTCACTCAAGCAGAGCAATTCTCACAATTTTCATTTATCAAATTCGTATCCCCCATACATTTGATAGTTTTCCCCTGTTTATACGGGGATTTTAGACTTAGGAAATATATAAAAAAAAAACAAACAAACAAACAAACAAAAAAAAAACAAAACAAAAAAAAAATAGAATTTAATGACCTAGGTACTTCATAAATGCAATTATTAGTATGGAAACTTGAATTCTTGAACCTTTGGCCTTCCACAATCTTGAACCTATAGCCTTCCGTATTCTTGAACTGCATTATAGAACCTTTAGTCTTCCAAATTCGTGTTCCTCCCTTGACCAAAAAATAATCCTCCTAAAACTTCATCAATTGGTCATGCAAGACATCTAAAATGACCTCCCATTGATAGTTATCAATATACCACAAACTACCAATAAGTAATTAACATTATCCATTCAAAATGATCCATCGAAGCACATTATGCCCAATTTCTTTTTTGGCGTGGATAAGCATCGATGGTTCTGAGTTGGTTGATAGAGCTACATTGGATGCTCCCGCATCAAAAAGTGACAGTGAAGGTAGGGTGGCTAGTGGTGAGGGAAATAGAGAGGGAGAGAGTGTGATCAAATTTCAAAAATGTCCATGACATCTTGGACTCATTTCAATCAATAAACCGAAGACTTTCTTGACAAAGAAAAATCTAAGATTTAAAGCACTTGAGTATATAGATTTAGACAAGACTAGATAGGCTAGGTGGCTTCCCTCATTTTCTTGGATGCCCATTTCATGCAGGTGATGGTCCTAAAGGGTTGGAGAGCCTGTGGACCTCCCCTTAGGCCACTCACCTGATTGGCATAGGCCCTTGGGCCGCCTATTAAGGGCATGGGCCCAATTCACCTAGCTCCACAAGCTTGGCCCTATTGGGCAGCCTAATGTGGGCTTAGGCTCACTTGGGTTGTCGCTCGTGGCCCATTTCTAGCTCTTTGAAGTGGACTTTCCAATAATGCTGTTGTGGTTTATCGATTCTCAAGATATCTCCGTCCGAAATTGTTCGCCGACATAATTCTGTTTTGAAAGTTGGGTCGAAACGACGATGTCCTACATGCCTAAGGGGATGGGCAGCCTATGAGGGCCTTGGCCTCCATGCCTGCCTTATCTCCGACAGGATCTTGGAATTGAATGCGCCCATGTGCATGAATAGTGCGCAATCTTCATGAAATGCCAAATTGCCCTCTCAAACAAATGAGGACCAACGGGAAAAGGTGGAATTGGCCAAGGGAGATGCTGACTGCAGCAAAGGAGGCACCCATGTGTGATGAAGGAAGGAGGCGTGACCTAGGCTAGTCTGAACTAAACCTACTCAATCCTATGGCCAACTCTCTTCATTAATGGCTTGGATTTTTCTTCTTCAATAAGCTTTCCTTTGCTTGGTAAAGAGAGATTCAAGGCATTCAGATGGGATGGACATTACTGAGCTAGATTTCTCATTCTCTCTCCTCTTACCCCCAACATCGCTAGCCATCCTCACGCTCCCTCCTCCATTTTCATCTCTTTCACAAGCTTTTTCCTCCTCGCTTTTCCCCGCATTTCTCTTGCCACATTCGTTCGCCACAGCATCGCCGTTTTCTACCGATGTTCAAGCAGGTCCCCCCTTTTCCCTTTATGTTTCTATTTAGCACCCTGCGAAGCCTAATGACCGTCCACTGCTTACCTCGACACTTGCTGCACTTACCATTTTGTTTAGGACTAGATTAAGATTAAATGGTGTGGGTTTTAAGTGATGGGTACATAGATACGTTATCGGGATTGGTTATCATGTATTACCAATCACTTATCATGTGTTTATTGAGAGGTTATCATGTATTGCCAATAGCTT
Organism: Eucalyptus virginea; assembly: GCA_014182375.1. NCBI lineage: Eukaryota > Viridiplantae > Streptophyta > Magnoliopsida > Myrtales > Myrtaceae > Eucalyptus > Eucalyptus virginea. The sequence continues at coordinate 25,609,432 of CM024519.1, forward strand.
ATAATAATTTATTAATAGGTTATCGTGATAGATTATCAAGTTCGGCCGATATGATATCACGTTTGGTTCGATAAGTTATCATTAAGCGATAAGACGTGTCTTAATAGAGTGATGAACTAATACGTGACGATATGTAGTATGTAGCATGAGGTTCTGATAGGTTAAGCTATTAAAATAAGTTCTCTATTATTGATGCATGATTAGTTGCTAATTTTAGTTGATGAATGTTCGCGTGACCACTTGTTATGCATGAGAACTTACATGATCTAATGAAACACGAGTAAGATTAGGTGATGCATTGGTGGAGTGATATGGAATGTAATTATGACATGTTGGTTGCGACACACGTCTTTGCACATCACACATTGATGAGAAATATATGAAATAAGTTTTGTGATGGTATGCCCGTGTGATCACTTAAAGACCCCAATGCGTCTTATGTGGGGCAATGAACCTGTCTTCATGAGTTTTATGTAACACGTTTTCATGTTTGGATGCCCAAAAATAAACGGGATGCCATTCGCCAATCCTAATAAGAATGTCGTCTTGATACGTTCACATAGGACGATGACGTACTTGATCGAGCACGACAATGCCTGGTTGGTCATGGCCTAGAGCTGTCGCAAAAATCTGGACATACATGTGTGGGAAGTGCACGTCCTTGTGATCGCATAGGACATAAATGCATGTTAAGAGCACTTCCAAAGTGAATTGTTTCCCTATGCAAGTTCACTCATTGAGTTCATGTCATTGTTATTCATTTAATGTTTATAGGCACTAAGAATGGCGGAGCATAGCCGAGGGGTGATTGATTATCTTATCGAGGGGACTGATGCACGTTACACACGCTACGTAATGACCACCTAGGTTGGCGAGGGACTTCTTAATCTAGTGGCTCATCGATTTTGTGGTTTGGTACCTTTAGGTACGGGATGAGGGCGCATTCCTAATCGTGATTTCGATGGTCCATCGACTGCCGGAGGATAAAAGGGAGGCATTAGCTGGCATGGATATGGTTATTCCAGACGGGGAGGTGTTCGATCCTGGGTTACACCTCGATGTGGTCGTCAAGCTTAAAGCCTTGGATTGCGAAGCCCTTAGCAAGATAGGAGATAGTGGGGTCAATATCACTTTTAAGAGCCACTCTTGCAATACTATTTGTGTTAGACACCTGAGACCCTTTTGGAGAAGGTCGTGGCCATGGTTTTGGCATCATTGGAGGAGCCAAACCAAGTTAGGGTCAACCTGGCATGTTCCACTAGTGCTTTACTAAATGATAACACGAATGGGTCAATGACGCCTCTTGACACATCACAAATGAATGACTTAAGTGAATGATCGAGCGTGGGGTGCTCTGTTTCCATAGCAAGTCGGGCTAATGTGGTGGACAGTAGTGAGGGACAAATCGAAAGAGAGACAACTTCCGTTAATTCCCTCATGTTCAAGCTGTTTTCAAGGCCAAAAAGGCCTCATGAAGATCTCTACATCCAAGTTCATTAATGCTATGATTTCTCACATGCTAGGACTAGGAGGTAGACTAGGTAGACTAGCTTGGTTGTCTACTTGTCTTTCCTCCTTCCTTCGACACCACTCTCACTTTGCATTCCCATAATTTTTGTCTCATTAGCACAATCATCTTTTAGATGTGGCAAAATAAGAATTAGCCCAAACTATAGTCCAATTCACTACTCATGCACATGGGCAAATTAATGCACATGCTTCTAAAAGGTTAAGGCTGCGTTTGGTTCAGCATTTGCAAGGGGCTTTGAGTCCAATGCAAATGCTGAAAGCCCAAAGCTACTTGGAAGAAATGTAAAGACTGTTTGGTGAATTTTGCTTTGAAAAGCAACTTTAAGAGAAATGTTGTTTGGTAGAAAACACATTTGCAAAGCCCCTTTGGTGATTAATCTAAATATTTTAATTTTAATTTGTTTAAAATTAAAAAAATAAAGTTTGTGACTTTTTAAATTTATATTTGACAACAATGTTAAAGATGTTGTGTAAATAATTTTACTAAAATTAAAATTTCCTTTTTTTGCTAAAAAACATCAAATGGAAAAAATTTACGTGCTCTCTTTCTCAATTACATGAAGAATACCTTCATTACAATAAAAACATGATAACATATGCTTTGAGGAAAGAAGCGCATTATATTTTAAAATATAATTGATTAGTTGCATTCTCCAGCTGAAAGATGCACAAATGCAACGCTCAATGTACGGTTGAGATTTGGTTGCATTCGGTTTCTGTAACCAATCATGTCCTCTCAACCGTTGATTTGGAGTGGTAGAGGAATTCGTTAATCTACGGAAATTCTGAATTAGATAATCTGCAAAAGATAAGAAATGGCTAACACTGAATTAGATAATCCTCAAGCTCGAACCTAGAATTTTAATACTTGTACATCATATTTTGGACTCTCGCTTCTGAGTTGCTTCTATGGACAAACCTATCTCTGGCCATGTGACTAGTCATCAACTTATGCTTGTTTTGGCATGTCTACTCACCGGAGATCCTGTTCGTTTTCAAGAGATTGATCAACTGGTAAATGATGTATCCATTGATATTCGAAATTTCGGCAATATTCTGTATTTGGATACCAATTTGTTTTGTTTGTTATAAATCTTTGTGATTTTCATATTCTCTCTTTGTAGATCCATGATTATTTTTTAGTCAAAAAGTCACTCCAATCCCTTGAAGGCTCCAACTGTTAAACGGTTGTTATCGAAACTCAAAGCCAATGACCCTGCCTACACAGTCGTCGGGGTTAGTAACACCAGAACCAAATAAATGGGATCGATATCAAATACCCGAAAAATGCATCATCAACTCGTGGTTTGGCAAATTTCACAAACTGCCAAGTGATTGCATAGCCAGTCTTTGACCCTCACCTCAGTAAAGCAAATAGGCCTTAAATCTCATGATAGCAATTCCAAACCAAGCCAGCCAAGCAATCTCAATGCAACAAATAAAAACTGTTCATTTTCTCTTCCCCGAAAGTACATGAAAAATCAAACTCAAAATCACAGAAGGTATCTGACTATCCATAGGCAAAATAAGAATTAGCCCAAACTATAGTCCAATTCACTACTCATGCACATGGGCAAATTAATGCACATGCTTCTAAAAGGTTAAGGGGGCCTTGAATCACTTAATGGGACCTCATTTAAAAAGAATGCTGGGCTGCCCATTAAAAAAAAAATTCTTGGCATCATACATGCATCGGCTTTCCAGGTGTGAGGGTTTGCTCTGTTCATTAGGCCAGCCCATAGGTTTGGCCTTCATCGCTCCTTGTTTGCGGCTTATTTCCACTTTTTTCAGATGGAGCAAGCACAACTTCTAAAAGAATTGAAATTTTATGAAAATGCAAGTTGCACGCAAAGCTTGCCATCCTTTGCTTTCCCATGCCTAAAGATTATTGTTGCAAAACACCACAAACAGCCAAGAATCCTGCCAAGCTTAGCAGTATTAATAGAGTGCTAACTAAATGTCTATAAGAAAACATCCTCAAAAGAAAGACATCCCAAAAAGAGCATTCATTTCTAAGGCATAGATAGAGGTCGAAAAGAGGCTATATTTTTGAGGGCAAAATCGAATTCCTTTTCCCTTCAGCATTCAAAATGCTGAAAGCTCAAGGCTGGTCTCCCCCAGCCTCTTGGAAATCACTTAATGGGACCTCCTGGGCTGCCCATTATAGGTGTGAGAGCTTTTCATTCTTTTTTGAATGCCTAAAGATTCATCATAATTTGCTCCTCTTCAAATAGTTGAGGATATTGACATCTCATTACATTGTCTGTCAATGAATCGCATTGGCTACTCAGTATATGACATTGTCATTGAGTTCAATTTTCTCAAAACTGAGCATGTGTGCCAAGTCTAGTTCATAATTCCTCAGCATAGACATGTGAATCACATTATGAACCAGAGCAAGTTTAGGCGGTAATGCTAATCAATAGGCTAAAGTCCCTTTTCATTCCAGAACCTCAAAGGGTCTAACGTATTCCCTTCTTGCCAAAACGTAATATTCCTCCCATTTGCGACATTTTAAGCACAACATGGTCATCTATGGCCTTCATCATTTATCCTGATAACTCTTCAGGCGGCTTTGGCCTTTCTATAGCATGTTCTTAATAATCTAAAATGCATCTGTGGATTGTTGACCTTGCTCGAGGCCTATAATAGTTCCTTTTTCCAACTTCATCCTAGCAAACCAGTGGTCTACCAACATGAACGGAGGCATTCTAATGTTTTGTTAGTAGCTATTGTTGTATGCATACTAAACATGTTATAGTTGATCTTCGAATCGTCCTTTGAAATTCACAAGGCAAGCTCGCAACATATCACCGAGCGACAAAGGTGATTGTCACAAGTACTCCAAGTAGGCAAATTACGTGTAGCACATCATCAAAACACCATTTAAACTGAAAGTGCAACAACAACTATATTTACGAGCTAGAAAGCCACTAATGCCCAAATCCAAAGCTTTAATAAGCATGAGGGGAGGAGTGGTGAGACAGGACAGTGGCTGTGGTTGCTGGACACGGCTCCATAACACACATGGAAGGGCTGGATGGCGGCTTGGGCGGCAGTCATTCTCCCCAATGTCAGTAGTGTCCAAGCTGCAAACAAAGAGAGGGAGAGAGCTGCTATGAAGGGCTGGTTGGGCTTCCTTTGAGCTTTATTTATCATTATTCTGCATGTATACAACTTTGAAGCATCAGTATTTCATTGATTTAAAAGGAAAAGTTCATACCATTTTTTATTTATATATTTTTTTAGAATTATTTTTTTTTTCTATATAAGGCTTGGCTCAATGACAACAATGGCAATGTGCAATGGTGGTTTAACGGTGGGAAAGTGGTGAATGTAGACTGGTTAGGGAAATATGAGGAAAACAAACAGAACGGCTTGCCAAGGAGATGAAGATGGAAAAAGGGGAAATTCAGCTTGGCTTAAAGGGAGAGAGAAAGTGAGATTGCGAGCAACAACTGAGCCAGCGGTTATTTTTTTTGGGGGTGGGGCGGTGAGTGAGAAAGAGCGGAAGGATGAGGAAGGCTAACCAATTAATGCAAGGTACACACAATCCAAGATCGTTACTTCGCAGTTGGGTGCCCCTCTCTCGCCCCTTTCCCAATGTTCCAATGGTTGCATGATTAGTCATCCCATGAGTGTGCCACATTGACAAGCATACAACATTCACTAAATGAATTTTTGACTTCAAGTCCTATTCGGATGAGAAGAAATGTAGGGTTACTGTCCTAAAGTTGACAAAATATGCTTCTCTATGGTGGGAGAATCTAAAGCATCAACAAGGAAGGGAAGCAAAATGCTGAATCAAGTCTTGGGAAAAACTCAAGAAGTTGATGAAGAAGAGGTTCTTGCCCGACAACTATAAGCAAGATCTATTCCTCAAACTGAATTCCCTAAGACAACAAGGGATGACCGTTGAAGAATACATTCATCAGTTCGAACAACTAAAAATGAGGTGTGAAATTCCAGAAGTTCCTGAGCAAACCATCGCTCATTTCCTCAGTGGCATGAATTGAGAAATTGTTGATATGGTTGAATTTCAACCTTATTGGTCCTTCAAGGATGTATGCAAGTTAGCCATAAAAGTCGAAAAACAATTGAAGAGTAAAAGGTTTTCCATGTGACATCTTATTTTGAGGGTGCTCAAGCAAGGGCGAGAGTACGTCGACAATAGACAAAGGCAAGGGAAAAATTGCAGAGCCTTCCAAAGAATTCCAAAAGAAGTTTGAAGGCGATGCAAGGAAATGCTTTAAGTGCCATGGTTTTGGGCATTTTACAAGCAAATTGTCCAAATTGGAGAGTTATTACATTTCAAGAAATTGAAGAGATCAATTTAGCGCTTGTTATTGGGTAAACTATGGCAATTTGAAATAAATGCTATGCATGATGGTTGGAAAAACACATACTCTTTTAATAAGGAACAAAAATACGTCACTTTTTTACCTTTGAATCCTTCTTCGATACATAATAATCAAAACATCATTTAACATTAATCTAGCCCTAGACTAACTCCAAAATGAAATAACAACCCTATTCAAGGACTAGAAAGCCACTCACTCTCGATTCTAGGCTTGGCGAGTGTGGCACCCCGAACCACCTTAGGTCGCCACAGGCACCTAATGCTACACTTAATCGCATCTCTTTGTAGAAGCGTCGTAAATCATAGACATTTTTTTTTTTTAAAACGGTCCTAGCGCGACTCATTAGCGGAAGCAAAATATAATATCGCCATCTCCCCCTCCATCAACCATGATACAATTGCACACCACTAATCATCATAGTAAAAGATAAAGCAACGACACTTTATTTACATATTTTCTAGGATGGGTGTCCTTGGGTCGGTACATCAAAAGGTAAGACCAGGACCTATAGCCACACTTGGCCATAGCCTCAAAAAGAAACATTTGACCCACTACGTTTATCGTGCAAGATCCCCCATCACTAGTGTCAGCTAATCATCCCAAAAAGTTTCAGCTCCTACTTGTTACGCACGGGCCCTCACACCCATCCCGGTGCATCAAGCGGTGGCAGCGGCGGCGGCAACATCCCACGCATCACTCCGTCTCAACGAACATGGACGGATATGAACTCCTGGATAACAGGGCTCCCAGCCAGGCCCACATCGTAAATAACTAAGGCGCGCACTCAAATATATGTAAGACCAGGAATGGAGGGACAGTCAAACTCCTCGCACTCAACCTCTACATCCGAAGGTAGGCCGTAAAATACACTCCGCGTGACAGCAGGGAGCGGAATGCTGCTAATCTGAAATGTTGGTCCCCGAAGGGGTGAGTATAACCACTCAACAGGTAAAGGACCAATAAACCACATAATACATCATGCCATGCAATCACCACAACCATAGCATCACATGTCATACAAGCATCCATGCACAACTGATGCGTGATGGGTTGAGTGATTCAAGAACAGAGATTTTTTTATAAGGGGAATTTTGTGGTTAAGTATATGGAGTAGTGTATACGGGGAAGAAATGGAAAGGAATAAGAACAGATAAAAACAATCTCCTTCCAAGGTATAAAGGCAGCACCACCAACCAAGGATGAGGATCGAGATCTACGAAGTTCACCACCAAGGCCTAAAGCTTCCACCAGCCAAGGATAAAGGACTTCGGGATAGGAGAAGCTCACCACCAAGGCCTAAAGATTCCACCAGCCAAGGATAAAGGGCTTCTTGGTTCACCACCAAGGAGTGATCTACGCTCCAAGGATAAAGACACCCAAAGGAGTTATCCAGTCTCCAAATGAATTCACTCAAGCAGAGGAAATCTCACAATTTTCATTCATAAAATTCGTATTCCTTACATTGGATAGTTTTGCCCTCTTTATAGGAGAGTTTTAGTGTTAATACATATTAAAAACGGACCTTAATAGCCTAGAAACTGACACCTTAATACACATTAAAAACAGACCTTAATAGCCTAGAAACTGAATAATACATATTAAAACAGACCTTAATAGCCTAGAAACCGAAACCTTCGACTCTTGGACTGCATAACAATAAAGACACATAATAACTTAATAAAAGCCTTTATTAACACGAGAATTAAATGCCTTTAATCTTCGGCCTTTTGCATTCTTGAACCTTCAAATTCGAGCTCCTCCCTTGACCAGAAAATAATCCTTCTGAAACTTCATCAACTGGTCATTCAAGACATTTAGAATGGCCTCCCATTGATAGTTATCAATATACCACAAAGTACCGATAAGTAATTGACATTATTCATTGAAAATGATCCATCGAAGCACATAATGCCCAATTTCTCTCTTGGCTTGGATAAACATCAATGGTTCCGAGTTGGTGGATGGAGCTACGTTGGATGTTCCCGCATCAACAACATACCATGGCATCATGCACATGTCATCATACCGCATATACCATCATCATCATATAGACATCACCATCATGTCATATACTTACCATCATCATGTCACACATGGCATCATCCATGTATCCATGCATACCATGCATATCCATGCATATAACATCATCATATCACATGTACCATCATCATTGCCATGCATCCATGCATGTAACATCATCATATCACATGTACCATCATCATTGCCATGCATCCATGCATGTAACATCATCATCATGTCACATGTACCATCATCATTGCCATGCATCCATGCATATATCATGCATAATTTAATTTCAATTTCATCTTGGATCGCCACATTTCTCTTTCCCGGGACCAATGTTTGCATCCCACATGTATCCAAGATACAATTCAGACCATCCGGCTCCCCCACTCTCCGGGCATCTCGTACCCCAATTGGCATCACGAGGACCCTCCGGCATCTAGCCATTTAAGGCCACCGGGCAACCGGCCGCACCCTTCAAGCCAGGCATCTCACACCCAACTAGCATCGCGAGGTATCCCTCGACACAATACCGTGCCGAGCTTCCGGCTCCCCCACTCTCTGGGCATCTCGATACCACTTGGTCTCTCGAGGACCCTCCGGTATCCGGCCATTCATGACCACCAGGCAACCTGGCCGTACCCTTCTAGCCAGGCATCCCGACACTCCCGGGGCATCATCGGCTCAAACCTCCGACGGCTTCCTCATTTATCTCAATTCACATCTTTATAATTCAATTTAACATGGCATGTGATGTGATGGAAATCAATATCATATTCATCCTTGAGTTCATACATGCATCTCAAGTCATCATCATACATGCAGCAAGACACCATCATCCATGGAAATACAATTCATGGAATCCATACAATTTAAAATAGTCCATATTTCATGCCTTTTACAAAATTCCAGCATGTACCATTTTTAGAAAATATTCAAATTAAATATCCATATACTTCTAAAAAATCACGAAATCAAGGCATGTGATAGACAAGTCGATAAGATAACAATTTCATGAAAATACATGCCCAATAGAGTTCCACGCAAGGAGATATGATTCACATCAATACAGCATGCAATTTCGGATAGAAACAGAATGAGCAGTTTTTGAAATAATTCAATTAAAATATCCGAACAACCTCCGAAAATTATGAAATTTTACCAGATTATAGTTAAGACACTAAAGTAGATTTTTCATGAAGACTTCTATGCCAGATTCGTTCTAGATATTTTTCTATAGTCATCCGAAGCTTCTGGTTCTAGCACCGAAACGTCCAGTGTATGTATCTCCGAAAAATCGAGTTTTCACCCCTTTATTCTTCTTCGTTTCCTCTGAAATTTGGATATGTTTTACTTCGAGAGGTTCCCTACAACTTTCATTAAGGGATCTAAGTCAAATTTCCAGAGTATAGTCATCATATAGGTCCTAGAAGTCTCGGGTATCCTGTACCGCATCTCCAGATTTACCGTCTTCAAGAGTAAGTCGATTCACTAGGCTACACTTGCTCATTTTACTTCAAATTTGAGTATGTTAATCTTTAGAATGTTCTCTACAAGTTTCATGGAGAAGTCGAAGAGAGATTCTTGATAAAAATCGACATGCAACCACAAATCTACCAAAAGGTCAGCAAAACAGTTCCAGATCTAGTGTCTTCGTAGGATGAGGGTTTGACCCCTTAAATCTCCATCATTTTGTCCCAAATTTTGGTATGTTGTATTTTAAGATGTTGGCTACAACTTTCATGAAGAAATCAAGGTCAAAATCAAACTCGAAACATGCATACAAGCTCTCACAAGATTCTGGTTCAGGCGGTTCATACGAAAACAGCATGCAAACTCAAGAACAAGTCACATTCTAGCTTCGGTTTTGCCTTCCCTATGATCCGAAACCTACCACCAACAAATCACACATGCTAGGCGCACATGCAAGGGTGGAAATCAGTCCCAACTTGCCTCTAGACTCAAGAGAACGACGGCACACGGCGGACGAACGGGCGGCGACAGGCGAGCTCCTTCTCCCTCTCGATTCCTCCCTCTCTCTCTCGGCGATTCCCTCTCTCTCTCACAACTCACTCTCTCTCTCTCTCTTTGGCCGAATTCCAACCAGCCACTCTCTCTCTCTCCTCTTCCTTTTATTTCCCCAAATCCTCATCATTAGCAATCATCACTTGCCACTTCCAATGGCCAATGCATGAAGACCTCCTCTTGCCACTTGTCATAACACATGCATAATGGGCTTTGGGCTTGGGCTTGGATTGGAAGAAGTGGGCCGGCCACTCCACCCCCCCTAAGGTCGACGGTCACTCCTCATGGGCCTCAATTGGGCCGGCCATTTGGCCCACCAAAAGCTTAGACCATTGGGCCTAAGGCCCAACCTAATTCAAATCAATTTTTCCCTTTCTTATTCTTTCTTTTAAGAATTTAACTACTAAATTCCACATGGCCAAAATCTTGTAACATTTTATTTATAGGAACTTAATCTATAAAGTGCATAGCCAAGCATAGATTATTCTCATTAATTTATCTAATTTAAAATCTCATGAACACAAACATATATCACTTAGTCTTAAGAGAAAACTAATGACTAAAACATATACCATAGGTAATTTCATTACCTAATTATGGGCTTCAATTCCTCTAGAGGTTGTCTTGGATTTTGGGATGCCACAGCGAGTGACAGCGAAGGTGCGACAAGGGTTGGATGGCTACTGTGGTGCTCGGCGGTGGTTGGTCCCCTTCCAAATAGATCACAGCAAGGGTGGGGCTTGCGAGACGACTCACGATGAGGCTCCGCGAGGCTTAGAAAGGGTTGGTCGGTGCTTGGCAGCCTACGATAAGGGCAAAGTAGCCAAGGGACAGTGGCGTGTGGAGGTTAGGGTGTATGGCTTCTGGTTGTTCATGCTAGCTCCAACTAAGAGGAAAAGAGAGAGAGATGGGTGTGAGATGAGGGATAGGGAGGTTGAGAGGGTTCAGCTAGTGCGAGGAAATGGAGAGAGAGACTGTGAATGAAAAATCAAATACCAAATGGTTGGAGAGAATGAAAAATCAAATACCAAATGGTTGGAGAGAGAGAGAAAGAATGAGAGAGAAAATGGGAGGCCAAACGAGCTAGCGGAGGGAGAGAAAGATTGCAGCACAAATTTAGGCCATTGGATGGCCAAGATGCATCCTCACTCCCCAACACAAAAATGGAGGGCCAAGACTGCTTCTTGCTTTACTTCCTTCACAAGTTCCATAAATGCCATTTAATGCACATTAAATGAACTCATCATGCCTAGGCTAGAAAATACGATAGGTAGGCTTAGCTAGGTAGGCTAGGCTAGGCATGCTATCATCATCTCTCTCCTCTCCTCATTGGGCACCCATTTCTTGTTTTATTAGGCAAAAGGGCAAAATGGTAATTTCACAAGCTCTGGGAACTATTGACGAACATGGGCGTTAATGAGGGACTTGAAAAGACCAAAAAGGGCTTGGGTTGCCTATGGGCTCCTTTGGGCCGCCCACCTTGGGCTTAGGCTTAGGCTACTTGGGCTGTCCTTCGTGTGTCCAAGGTCTAAGGCAAATGTTAATCTCGCTATGAAGATTTGTCACTATTGTTATCTTGTTCCGAAAATTGGGGTTGAATTGACGATGTCACAGCAGCTTTCTTTAAGACGTTAATTTGTAAATGATTAATGCTCAACCCGTTAGCTACTTGTAACATCGATGATAAAGTCGCTAGGGCATTAACAAATTGATTTTGCGATCTTGGTAGATAATCGAAAGAGATTTCATCAAATTCCTTGACTAGGTTTTCAAGATATTCATGGTAAAGGATCAACTTTTCGTCTCGTGTTTATCAGTCACCTGCCGTCTAAAAAATGTTTACTTTCATACCGATGGCCAACTGCAAACCAAGGATACAAGCGTTATATTCAGAAAATATTGTCGGTACAAGAAAATATGGGGTAATGTTGATCTTTCAGGGATATTACAACTGGCCCAGTGTCAAAACCGAAAAGATTAACAACACCATCAAAATACAAGCTCCGCTTATCTTGTGAGACATGGTAAATCCATTCATCGACTTCATCCTAGTAATTAGAGTTCTTGAAAATTTTCAACTAACATGTCAGATATGGCTCATCCCTTGACAGACTTCCGTGCTATGCTTCACATCAATAAAGAAACTCGTTGGTGGTGTGAACTTCACCTTCAAGTCATATCTTCCACTTTGTTGACCAAGGATATCAATGAGTTCACTAGTCTTGTAAGGCTTTTTAATGAACTCATGGTCCATGCGAGAAGCTCGATGTTCATCCTCACGATCGAAGTCAAGACCAGTACGGTTGAAGTTCAACCATATCAGCAATTTCTCGATTCATGCCGCCAAGGAAACGGGCAATGGTTTGCTTAGGAACTTCTGGAACTTCACTCCACATTTTGAGTTGTTCAAACTCACGAATGTATTCTTCAACACTCATCCCTTGCTCAACTTCTTGAGTTTTTCCCAAGAGTTGATTTGGCTTTTTCCTTCCCTTGCTCGTCGATGCTTTAGATTCTCCCACCATAGAGAAGCATATTTTGTTAGCTTTAGGACAACAACCTTACATTTCTTCTCATCCAAATAGGACTTGAAGTTAAAAATTCATTCGGTTGTGTGTAGCCAATCCACAAATTCGTTGATCAAATTCGTATCTCCCATACATTGGATAGTTTTCCCCTATTTATAGGAGCATTTTAGCCTTAGGAAATATTTAAAACGGACTTTAATGACCTAGGAACTTAAACCTTTGACTCTTGAGCTGCATAAAAATAAAAACACCTAGGAACTTAACAAAAGCCTTTAGCTTTATGTATTCTTGAACCATATTCTTGAACCTTTGGCTTTCCATATTCTTGAACCGCACTCGTGAACCTTTGGCCTTCCCAAAATTCGTGCTCCTCCCTTGACCAAAAAATAATCCTCCTGAAACTTCATTAATTAGTCATACAAGACATCTAAAATGGCCTATCATTAACATTATTCGTTCAAAATGATCCATCGAGGCACACAATGCCCAATTTCTTTATTAGCTTGGATAAGCATCGATGGTTCTGAGTTGGTTGATGGAGCTTGTTAGCTAGCATTGCCTCATAAATTGACAAATCTGCTTGATGTTTTCCATATGTCGATGCTAAGGAAGTATCAGCCCGACCCTACTCATATGCACAATCATGAAGTCATCAAAGTGGATGAAAAAGTGTGATACATGGAAGCGTCGATCTAGATACTGGATCGAAAGAAGCAAGTTATCCGGATGAAGAAAATTCTGCTAGTTTAGGACTTTTCAAAGAAACGTAAGAGACATTCAATTTTGAGGTCGAAATTTTTAGGAGGGGAAAATTGTGATATCCGGTTTTCGTCGGACCTCGAGTAGATATTTGTCTGAGATGGGTCAACGAATTTGTCATCGGACTACGTCGTTGGCACCACTTGTGGATGTCATTTCGTCACCACACTCACCGTACAGAAACGTCACGTTTCGTCATGTTCTCACGATAGAATCTCATGTAGAAATTTCTTCAAGCAACGTCACTTGCGAGACTAACCCCTTCCGCATTTATACCTTACTAAAGCGAGCTTCATGCACGCCTTTTTCTCCATTGAGCGGCCATGCAGCCACGTCCATTTGATGGTATTGACCAAGAAAGGCCGCGCCACAGCCGTGTCCTCTCCTCCCCTTCAACCGGTCAACCAAGGAAGGAATGTTGACCCATGCAACTCTCACGAACCGACCCTTCTCCATGTTGAAATGGGGACACGAACGCTGTGAAGGCCACGTCCTTCCAGCTGGCTCCTTCTCGCTGCCAGCGTCTCTAAGAGCATCCACCAGGTTTTTCTCTTGTTGACAACAAAAGTCAACAACGGAGGCAGGAGGCGGAATTCATGAAGAAGAAACAACAGCTGAAGGACACGTCCGCTCTAGCCGTCCTTCCCCACGAGCAGCCACGAAGAACGCATGGGTGTTGACTCAATTGGTCAACTAGAAGAGGGTCTCCCTCGGTGACACGTTCACCTCAATTGGTCAACTAGAAGAGGGTCTCCCTCGGTGACACGTTCACCCACGCGTCCTCCGGTGAAGTCCACGAATCCTTTGAGTTGCCGACCACCTAAATCCACCGCAGCAAGCTGAAGAGAATTCTTCACTCCCTCGGCATTTCACCACCATCGACCATCTTCTTCGCCCAAAATCCAGTAAATTCCAGTCCAAATCCAGGCGCCGTCTCACTCAAGCCCGACAGCTGACCACTGCACCACCCTGTTACCGGCCTTTTCACCGACCCGCAACTCGCGCCTCATCGCATGCTGCGGTCGCCATCCAGCTCACCTCAACCGCACCCACAGCTCATGGTTTGTCTCGCCTTCGACGTCGCCGTACTTGAGGTAAGTTGATATCTATTAACCTATATCATGTGAACTCAGTCGCTGCTTGATGAAATGTGTTCCGCAAACTAACTCTATTCTAGGATATTTTCGAGGATATTTGCATTGATTTGTGAATTCAGAGATCGTCCGATCGACCTCAGACTTTTTCAGAAAAGATTGTTGTGTTTGAATGGATTGGTTTGAGTTTCAAAACATTGATGTGTCGATGTTGGTATTTGAAAACCTTGATTTCAAAATCTTACGGTCGGGACCTGAAACTTTCGAACCACCGATGTGCCGTTTGCAACATTTCAAGATATATGTATTGTTTTGATGAAAATTATCAAGTTTTGAGGCATGAACACGTTTTAAGCCCACACTTATGAATTTTGAACTAGATCGGGTGGAACGATAATGATTTATTTTGAATTATTCTGGTAATTGAACTTGGGATTTTATGTTAGGTTTATTGCAACTAGTTTGGTATATTTCTAAAATTTTCATTGCACATAACTTTATACCATAAATGTAGGATTTTGAAAACTAAAGCAGTTTTCTTATTGTCGACACAAAAGTATTTTGGCATTAAATTGATTAGACTACTACACCATGGTTGAAATGTTATTGATGTCGTCAGACCTATGGGACGAAAATGCCCCAGGTGTCGGGTTGCTTGGAGGATCATGATGGTGATGCCTCTCGATGCCTGGGGACATCATTTACATGGTGAGCCCTAGAGGTTCCTCGGAAGGCGGGATGCCCGGAATTGTGACGTTACATGTTCTGGATGCTTAGGGACATCATTGACATGGTGAGCCCCGAAGATTCCCCGTGATGCCACGTTGGGTGCGAGATGCTTGGAGGTGTAATGTAACACACTTCAAATGCTCGATGACGGAAATATGGAACTAGAGGTCCTCATGATGCTAGGTAGGGTGCAAGAGCCTAGAGGGATGCAAACACTAGTCCTCCGGAAGATGGTAGTAGTGATTTGAGATAAAATGAGTTTCTAAATTCTCATGATTTTTGATATGCCGTTTTGTTATGATATTCTTTTGATTTGATGCATATCACTTGCTCCAGTTGTGTGTCTGTTTTGGATTGCGTGGAATCAGGTGGTGGTAGATGTGTATAATATAGTATAGCATAATTTTGACTGCTGAGTAGTCGTACTCACCCCTCGTAGGACTAACATATTATGGAGACATAGAGATGCCGCTGCAACCCGCGTCTCCTAGTATGTTTTCGGGATATAGGACCATTACCGCTATCGAGGGATGATGACAACGGGTCGAGTGGGGTGGAGTAGTGGGGGCCTTGGTAGGATTGCAGCAAATTTTTGGAACCCAGGTCATGACGCTAGGATGACAATGTGGATAAATAGTTGGATAGTTGGGATTTTTGCCATATGTGTACCAACTAATGTCATCTAAAACTATAAATAAATAAAGTGCCTGCTTGGTATATAGTATGCATCATTCTCAGTTTGATTGGAGTATGTATTCGCTTCTGCAATAATATATCGTAGGGACCATATTATGTAAGTGGCCGACCCTAAGGATTGAGGACTAACGCAGTTGGGGTCGTCACACATTGTCCCGCATAAACACATCAAAACGGGTTCACTACCATGCGTAAACGCATTAGGGCTTTTACGTGATCATACGGGCATACCATCACACGATTCATTTTTTTGTCTTTCTCATTAACTAATGTGATGCCCATGCAATAAGCAACAACCTATGCCATATGCCATCATATCACCCGCGTGCCTCATATCATATTATATCATATAAATGTACCAACCAACTTCACAAGTCCATGGCATATAAGTACTCATCCAATTAGAATAGGTCATTGCCATTGAACATAATTCATTAAATTCACTTATCACATGTCATCATAAACTATCCAATAATTCACCTCTTGTTAACATAATACATCAGACTTCACATATCACACTTTAATAGCCTATCACTTAACTACTCATCGATAAACCACACAAACCTATTGACTTAAAATATGGTATGCTATCGGCTAGAACATGATAAGCTATTGACGAAAACATGATAAGCTATCGAGATAACCTATCGGGACCCTATGATAACTTATCATACAAAAGCCATTTATCACATTAACAAAACCTCATTTAGCCTTAATCTAGCCCTAAACTAATTCCAAAATGCAAAAACCCTATTCAAGGGATGGAAAGCCACTCACGTCCAAGTCCTAGCTTTAAAAAGCGTCGGGGGAGGAGTGGTAACACCAGAGAGTGGCTGGGGCTGTTGGTCATGCCTCCAAAGCTCCTGTGAGTAGGCTGGACAGTTTCTCGGGCAGGTGCACAGTAGTGGTTGGTGGTGTTCGTTGCCGATGAGGGAAATATGAGGAACAATGAAGAAGATGGCTTCGAAATGAGATGCAAATGGACAAAGGGTGGTTCAATTATGGCAAGGAGGGAGAGAAAGATGAACTTGAGAGCCAAAGTGTGAAAATGAGAGTAAGGGAGAGGTATGGACGAATTTGGGGAGGGAGGAAGAGCAGCCCATGCTTGGGCTATTTGGATGGCCAAGATTACATCTTGCCATGTCCCATCCAAGATCAAGGGCTTGGATCACTTCTCACTTTACTTCTTGCCCAAGTCTCATTAATGCCATTTACTAAAACACTCATGGCTAGGCTAAAACATAGTAAGAAGTTTTCATGGACTTGTTTGTTTCTATCGATGTTTTGTCAAAAACTTTAGTACCGTCATGGCTCCTATAACTGAATGCATGAAAAAGGGTGCTTTTGAACGGACAAAGGCTACTCAAAACGCCTTTGAGGTAATCAAGCAAAAACTTTGTGAGTTCCCTATGCTTGCACATCCTAATTTCGATAAAATATTTGAAGTTGAGTGTGATGCAAATAGAGTTGGTATTGGCGCTGTTCTTGTCCAAGCACAAAAACCATTGGCATATTTCAGCAAGAAGTTAACTGATTCCAAGAGGAATTATTCAACTTACGACAAAGAGTTCTATCGATACTTTGTGGTATGTCAATAACTTTCGATGGGAGGCCATTTTAGACGTGTTGCATGACCAATTGATGAAGTTTGAGGACAATTTTTTCTGGTCATGGGAGGAGCACGAATTTTGGAAGGGTAATGGTTCGAGAATGCAAGTTCATGTGCTAATAAATGCATTTCCTAAGTTCCTAGGTGTCTTTATTGTTATGTAGTTTTTAAGAGTCAAAGGTTTAAGTTCCTAAGTCATTAAAGTCTGTTTTTTATATTTCCTAAGGCGAAAATCCTCCTATTAACATGGGAAAACTATCCAATGTATGGGCATACGAATTTGATGAATAAAAAATTGTAAGAATTCCTCTACTTGAGTGAACTTCTTTGGAGAGTGGATAACTCCTTTCGGTCTCTTTATCCTTGGAGTGTAGATTACTCCTTCGTGGTGAGCCAAAAAGCCCTTTATCCTTGGCTGGTGGAAGCTTTAGGCCCTAGTGGTGAACTTTGTAGATCTCGATCCTCATCTTCAGCTAGTGGCGTGGCCTTTATACCTTGGAAAAGATCGTTCTATCTTTTCTTACTCTCCTTCGTTTCTTCCCCGTATACACTACTCCATACACTTAACCAAAGAATCCCAAAAAAAAAAAAAATTCCATTCTAGAATCACTTACGCTATCATGGATCAACATGGAAAGTCAAAAGGGATTTGAAGGGTGACAAAGTGTTCCTGCTAAGTAGCTGGAATAGGATGCTAGTCAAGTTTCGAGGACTGAACATATTATTTAACTTATTTAGGAAAATGGAAGATGAGTCTAAGAGATTTTACTATCTTCATTGAGGTAAGAAATCACATAAAGATAGTCAATCTTAGCGACATTGGATGTGTGGAGTTCAATACAAGGACTAAGAGAAACAAGAGCATTTACAGTGGAGGGTGTAGAAATTTCAGAACATTCAATCATGGCATTTTTCAACACATTTCTAGTTTGAAGTTGATTATTCAGGGTAGAAAGGAGGAGAATTTTCATTACCTTATCAACAGCTTTCATTATAATCAGCAACTCATCTTCGCATCCAATAGCTTGGCCAAATCTTAGGTTGTCAATAGCATACACATCTTGATACTCTATAACTCAGAGTTGTTCCTCCCATCAAACTTCTCGATTTCAATTTTTGCTTTAGACATTATTACAATAACATAATTTCCTAATAATAATCAACTATTCAAAAGCCCCAAATCAAAATCCAAAAAATCTTTTCCTTAAGCTTTGATACCAATTGTTATAATATTAATGCAAAAACGATAGGATCTTACAAATAAATCAATGCGAGAGAACTAGAGAAATAAAATAGGAACATCACAGATTTACGTAGTTCAATTTGAGTATCGATACCTATATCCATGAAAGAATCAGTAACAAATAATACACTATAATCAAAGAATGAAAATAACAATCACTCACACTCTCAAATGTTTTCCATTGTTACGCCCAAATGAAAAGCATTTCTCATACAGTTGAAAAGCAAGAACGTTGTGTATTCCTCATTTCTCCCTTCTTTGTACAGTGGTTCTAGGGGGGTCAACGACTTCCGCAAGAGATAAGAATAAAAGTGAAAACCCTTGCTCTATTTTTTTTTTGATTGAACAAAGACCTTTTTGATTCTCACAAATAAATAAATAAATATATATATTATAGAATATGTGAGCTCATCTTTTGTCCTTTAGTTTCTTTCTTAAGGAGCTTTTATTTTTTAGCCATTCCTTTCATTCTTGCAACCTTCTTATGGGGATTTGATGTGGCCTTCAATAAAATAAAATCTGCTCAAAGATTTTTTTTTTTATATATATATATTTGATTTAGAAAATCTAAATACATTCTCCAATTGGATTAGGTTCCGTAAACAATTCAAAATCAACACATTATTTTGATAATTACAATGTGAATCCATGTACTAAAAATGTCTGATTGTTTCGCTAGTTTTGGATCTCGCAACGAAATATTTTTCACTAAATGTTATATTTTGGTTTTATTAAAGGGGACTTAGATTATACACCTTATAATCTCAAATTCAAAGAAGTTGATGTCTTAACATGGGCTTAATATCAACGATCATCAATGTTGAAAGCTAATCGGTGAGGTCAATTGAACTCACTTTAACATGATAATGGAAGCCCATTAAAATCAAAATGGTTTATACAATATTAAAGATGCTTCGACAACGTTAGATTTAAATAGGACACCTAAGCTCGAGAACACAATGTCAAAATCTAATCAATGACGCTGGACAATGAGGACGACACTTAGTAAAAATGCTCCTAGATGGATATGAGGGCACAACGTTGGAATTTAATTGACGACGTTGGATAATGATAACAATATCTAGTACACACTGCTCCTAAATGCATATGAGGATACAACGTCAGAATCTAATCGATGACGTTGGATTGAGGCGACACCTAGTGAACATTACTCCTAAATGAGGATGAAGACACGATATTGGAATTTAATCGACGACATTGGACAAAGAGTTAGCATTGGAATCTAATCAATAACACTATCTGGGATATAAACACTCGCCAAAATTGAATCTACAATGAGAATCTTAAACTATGGCTAGGCTAAACTAAGTAAGGATAAAACAAGATAAATTAATTTTGTATGTTGTTCGAGGGTATTTGTTGAATTACCTATAATTTTTATAAGCCAATTTGGCAACTATCAAAAGTCGATTACTTTCTCCTCAAGAGTTGGTCCAATTTTTATGTGGAACCGCTTTATCCATATTTAGTTTCTGACCCGTTCAACAACATTCTTGTGGCTTGTCCAATAAGTATTAACTGCTCCTCTTGAGTTTGGCGTCTTTTTTAACTATTCTCGCCTATTTCCACCATTAATATTGTATCTTCATCAATGACCCTTGGTTTCAACATGTGGCAACCAACTGCTTTATCATAGAATTATTTGTTTTTGCTTGTATGTCTATCAAAATTCAGCTCAAGATTTCTCAAAATCCTTAAATATCCTTTCTTATTATGACCATTTATGCGCTGGGTCGATGTATATTATGGCCCATATATGGTCACAACTACAATTTTAGAATTTTCTATCCCTTATGACTATCACGCTCCTACAGCAGTATTTTTGGGTATCAACACTTACTAAAATAATCTTATTGAAAGATTTAGTGGCTTTTTTTGTTAGGAGTTGAAATAAGTAAGAGCAATGAATTAAATTATCAGCACTCTATAAAAATGCCACGTCAATTAGTAGGAGAGATTTCGTACATTTTTTATCACGTTTTGTAACGATTCTATTCCTGGAAGTATATTTTGATCGGAAATGATTCTTTTTCATTCGGTTCCCGGGAACCGATTTTAAGCATTTTAAGTCGTTTGGTAACTATCCAAAATTTCTGATTCTAGAATAGAATTGCGTTTCGTACCGTACTCATTGATTCTATTCCAAATCAATTTCTTTTAATTTTTAAATATTTTTTATGCTTTTTTCCTTTTTTTTTTCTTTTCTCTTTTTTTCCTTTTTTTTTTTTTTTTTTTTTTTGCATTTTTCCTTTTTTTTTTTTCTTTTTTTCTTTTTTCTCCTATTCTTCTTCTTCTTCAAGCCAACCACCAGACCAGCAGCCGGCAAGACGAGGGCCAGTGACCTCATTGGAGCGTCGCCGGCCCTCAACGAGGCTGGCCCTCGTCGGCCAAGCCTCGCCGATGGCCAAGCCGGCCTCACTAGGGCTAGGCGAGGCCTACCTAGCCATCGGCGAGGTTGGGCGAGCCTCGCCAGGGCAGGGCGAGGCCCACTTGACTACCAGCGGGGCTAGGCGAGCCTCGCCAGTGGCTGGGCTTGCCTCTGGCAAGCTTGTCAGGCCTTGCCCTAGCCTGGCCAGCCTCCGGCGATCTCGCCGAACCATTCGCCGATACTAGCGGACGGCAGCGGCGGCGGCGAAGGACAATCGCGAGATGGCGATAGATGAAGAAGAAGGAAAGAGAAGAAGAAGAAGAGAAAATGGAAGAAGACTTGATTCTCAGATTTGTTCCCAAAATAAGAATCAACTTATTTTTTTTATTTTTGATTCTACTCCAAATCTATTCCCGGGAACAAAAATTTTACAAAACACGATTCTATTCCCAAACTGCTCTCGAGAACAAAAAATCAGAATCAGTCATTGTTGGGATGGTTACCAAACAGCACCCTAGCATATCTCTTTCCAAAAAGATCATAAAGAGAAATGATATACGAAATGTAATGATGAAATACTTGCTCCGAATAGCAATGAATACTCACTGGGCAGAGGGCGGGTCAAGATGTCAAAGCACGTTGTTCATCAGGCCCAGATAATGCTCACTGTCAGAACCCTGGAAGATGGCCTCTTGTCCACGTGTTAGATAGTGGCACATGTCGCGGGCTATCAAGTAACAGGACCATTTCTTGTCATGGTGTGCATGTGAGGTGGTCAAGAACAGGATGAAACTTAGGAAAAGACGCGAACTAGTACGGCGGATAGCTGGAAATTGACAGAAAATCAAATTTTAATTCAATATATAATTATAGTTTTTAATTTTTAATTTATTTATTATAATTTATGAAATTTAGTTTAATGTTCAGTGTTATTACTAAATTTTTAATTTGTTCAATATAATCTTTAAATTTTTTATTCATATTCAATTTAATCCATAAATTGTATAAAATATTCCTTATAATTCTTTCTTAAATTCAAATTCAATCTTTTCATATAGTTCAAGAACTAAATTATATAGATATCAAAATTTCATTGACAACCTTTCCGAAGGTGAATTACCCAAAAAAAAAAAAGCTAATGGATTACTAAGTTCGAAGATTTAGCATGACCCCCCCCCAAAAGTCCTGCCAATTGCAACTTGACACTAAGAAATTAATCCATTTAAATGTGCAATTATACTCAATTTGGAGCCGCCACTAACCAATTAGGGTTAATTAGAATCCCAAGTAAAGTATGGGAGAATACTTTACTTTTGCAAATTAGAGATTCCATAAGTCCGGGAAAATGGTCATGCTAGATTAATCTAACGCCATTTCGGTATCTTTTCATTTTAATTTCAAAAAAATTTTTGCAAGCAGTCTTGATTAATTTAAACCTAAGCTACTAACATGCAAAGGGTAGTCATGCGGATGCACAATCAATAAAATAACATTAATAAACCGAAGTGATGGATTGTAAGAAATTATAACTAACATTAAGCAAGATAAACTACAACTTTATTAAGGTTTACTCTCTAAAAACTTACAAAAAATGCTAATTAAAAATGCATGCCCTAAACATGATTTCTAAATGACATGACATCTATTTTTTTTAAATGTTAATTATATGTAATCCTAATCTAAATTTAATATGCATGATTTCCATATGCATGTGTCACGGGCCGATCGATTGGGATTGTGACCGCGCGGCGACTCAGGCACTTGTGGATTGCCTTGGATCGTTTGGATGCCTAAGCCAAGCCTTTTTCGATCGATCGCACACTTACTCACTCACTCGGATTGTAGAGAGAGAGTTTCTAGAAAGAGAGGCTCTAGAAAGAAATGAGCTTTTGATAAACTGAAATGGTTGGATCAAAACAAATGAGAGGGAGGGCATCCCTTCTTATACTAGAGGCCCCCAGATTACATCCGTTGATCGACTTTTTATCCAGCGGACGAGATCGCACCACCATATCTACCAACTATTGACACTAATGGCAAGAGACTTCTAGAATTTGGCTCAATTACATATCACCCGCCCTTGGAAAGTTTTGGAAGAAGTCTTGTTGGAAATCCTAGCGATCGCAAGAGATCCTCCGCGGCAAGGTACAACCCTTTAGCTACCAAAACCTCTTGGCCATGACTTTCTCCCCCACTCATTCAAGTGATGCCCTCGTCGCTCACAACTCGAAGGGCAGCCTTCTTGGCACAAGTGTAGGCTTTCCTCTTTTGGTTTTGCTTGGTTCAGACGCTCACAAATGATGGACCACACCCTTCCATCTTCAACTCCAACTTCGGCTTGGGAATGGCATGTAGCAAGTACTCAACCTCGGGGAAGAGCACTTGAGTCGGCATGGCATGTGTTGGAGTAGGATCCAACTCTTCCTTCGGCTTCTTCTTGGTTGGCAACTTGCTCATGCCTTCAAGCTCTTGTTGAGGCATCGGATCGTGGTGATGGTCTTGGTGTTGATCACCCCTTTCGTCATGGGGATCATCGCTGGGCATTTTGGATCGAGGATTATGATGCACTTGGTCCTCATGTCGATCATGGATCTCACATTACGGAAAAACTGCATTCCCAAAATAAGATCATAATCATCAAGAGGAATTACCTTGAATGCCAGCTTGCCCTTCCACCCGCCGATTTGGACGTCCATGTCGGGAGTCGATCCTACACCATTAAAGTCATCCGAGCTAATGGTCTTGAATGACTTCCTAGTTGGCTCTATGTGAAGTCCCAAGGCTTTGGCTACTTTGGTTGACATGAACATGTTCGATGCAGCAATGTTGACCAAAGCGTATAGCGTTCGGCCGCACACTTCGACCTCGACGAAGAACATGTCCGTGTTCGGGGTAGCTTCCTTCCCTTTGCACGGCGATTGAGCTTGGACGATGTTGACAACCTTCATGCCCCCAATTCAGATCTACCGCTTCTCTTCTTTAGGCTCGTCCTCCTCCTCTTCTTCGATGGCAAGGAGAGCATTGATCCTACCCTTCTTTGGGCACTTTTGGGTCCAATGCGGACCTTTGCATTAGAAGCAAGGAGAAGGCGGGGGTTGATCGAACTTACTAGTTGTGTAGTCCATCGATGGTTGACCCTTTTGGAAGGACGGCTTGGATGAACCTTCACCCCATGTCTTGACTCGCCAACTTTGATCTTTCGGCGCACAGGGAGTGCTTCCACCTTCATCCTCGGAGGATCGATCCAACCTCCAATCCCTTGTTCAATTCTTCGGTTCAACTTTGGTGAGGTCGATAAGGGACTCGGCCACGCTTAGCTCTCTCGCGAGACTCTGCACGTCTCGTCGCTTTAGCTCAAGTTGCGCCCACGACTTCAATCCATCCATAAATGCTCCGAGAGCCTCCTCCTCTCCTAGGTTGTAGATTTGGAGTTTGAGCTCCGTGAATTCCCTCACATACTCTAAGATCGTGCCCCTTTGTTCGAGGCAATGGAGCTTGCTACGGACTTCTTGTTAAGCAAACTCGATGAAGAAGTAATCTCGGAACTCCTTCACAAAGTCATCCCACGTGTCCATGGGATCGGCGCCACGCTTCGTCTCTTTGCACCTATTGTGCCACCAAAGCATTGCACTATCGGTAAGGAACATCAGAGCAATTCTTACCTTGATCGACTCGTCTTAAATGTTGACGGCGCTAAAGTATTGCTACATGTTCCAAACGAAGTTGTCCACCTTCTTGGCAGATCGGTTGCCTTCGAACTTCTTAGGCTTCGGCACCTCAAGTTTGGGTGCTGCTTGTGTAGGCATCGACCCATTGGTGATACTCAACTTGCATAGAGTGAGCTCAGTCTTGAGCTCTTAGATCTTCGCCTTCATGGCTTTGACCTCGTCCCTACAAGGGCTTACCTCCTCAATCACTTGGACACGCTCCTTCAACACATCGATTGATGCTTCAAGGGCTTCGTCTTTGTCGTGTAGCGAGGCTGTAGTGATGCGAGAGCATCCAACGTTGCTCCATCGACCAACTCAGAACCATCGATGCTTATCCAACCTAAGAAAGAAATTGGGCATTATGCGCTTCAATGGATCATTTTGAATGAATAATGTTAATTACTTATTGGTGCATTATGGTATATCGATAACTATCAATGGGAGGTCATTTTAGACGTCTTGCATGACCAATTGATGAAGTTTCAGGAGGATTGTTTTCTGGTCAAGGGAGGAGCACGAATTTTGGAAGCCTAAAGGTTCAAGAATGCGGTTCAAGAATACAGAAGGCTAAAGGGTCAAGAATGCGGTTCAAGAATGCAAAAGGCCAAATGTTCAAGAATGCAAGTTCCCGTACTAATAAATGCATTTCTTAAGTACCTAGGTCATTAAAGTTTGTTTTTTATATTTCCTAAGTCTAAAATCCTCCTATAAACAGGGAAAAACTATTCAATGTATGGGGAATACGAATTTGTTGAATAAAAATTGTGAGAATTCCTCTTCTTGAGCAAACTCCTTCGGAGAGTGGATAACTTCTTTCGGTTTCTTTATCCTCGGAGCGTAGATCACTCATTGGTGGTGAGCTAATAAGCCATTTATCATTGGCTAGTGGAATCTTTAGGCCTTGGTGGTGAGCTTCTCCTATCCCGAAGTCCTTTATCATTTATCCTTGGTTGGTGGAAGCTTTTAGGTCTTGGTGGTGAACTTCGTAGATCTCGATTCTCATCCTTGGTTGGTGGCGTGGCCTTGAAAGGAAATCGTTCTATCTATTCTTAATCCTTTTTGTTTCTTTCCCATATACACTACTACCCTATGCACTTAACCTGAAAAATCCCAAAAGAAAAAATTTCCGTTCTGGAATCACTTGCCCCATCACGCATCAGTAGCTTGGTTGATGCCGATGGTGAAGTCTTCACGGAGCGAGACCTCAACCTCTATGATGCGGTCTCTCATGTCATCAAGTCCTTCCATGAACTTGACCGTGGCACTCCGAACCTTCACAAGCTTCTCATCAAGTGCAGCTATGGCGTCCATCAAGGCTTCTCTTTTCTTCATTCAGCCGCAAGTCTCCTTAACTTGAACGGTCTCCATCCATGGCAGCTTCTTGGCTCGACATTCTCTCGAACAACTAGTGCTCCTTAATCTCTGGAAACGGATCTCTCCTTTGCTTTGATACCACTTGTCACGGGTCAATCGATTAGGATCGTGATCGCACGACGACTCAGGCACTTGTGGATCGCCTTGGATCGTTTGGATGCCTAAGCCAAGTCTTGCTTGATCGATCACACACTCACTCGCTCACCCGAATCGTAGAGAGAAAGTTTCTAGAGAGAGAGGCTCTAGAAAAAAAAATGAGCTTTTGATTAATTGAAATGGTTGGATGTTTACAAATAAGGGGGAGGGCACCCCTTCTTATACTAGAGGCCTCCAGATTACATCCATTGATCAACTTTTTATCTAGCGGACAAAATCGCACTGCCATATCTACAACCTAATAACACTAATGGCAGGAGACTTCTAGAATTTGGCTCAATTACCGTATCGCCCGCCCTTGGAAAGTTTGGAAAGAAGTCTTGTTGGGAATCCTAGCTATCGCAAGAGGTCCTCCACGGCAAGGTATGGCCCTTTAGCTACCAAAACCTCTTGGTTGTGACACATGCATGTTCTTTCTATGATATTTTTTTAATGACTTTTCTATTAGAATCATATTTACTATATCATCATATAAACTAAGGAATAATTAACTCTATCTTAACCATGAGATTTCCTATGTTCCTATATTATCCTAAAAAGGCGAATCTTAAATAAATGCAATCTAACCTAAAAATATTTATGAAAAATTACTAGAAATTAACATAAGAAATGTAATTAGCCACATAAAAGATAATTCACCCCGACTCAAGACGGAAAATCACAATAATAAAAAATCTAATCCGATGTCTCTCAACTCAGTATTTCTAATCATTGTAACCCTCGACACGATAATCTTCTTTATCAGATAATGTCTAACAAAATCAACAATCACAATTAGGAATAACTAACCATAAATTAAGTACCAAATTAAGTTCGGTTAAAGGGATTACCTAGCTCAGAGAAATTATCTCCGAGAATGAGACCGGGAAGGAACGATGCCAAGCCCACACGGCTGAATTTACACAATTGACATGAGAATTCTGGATGTCTCGAGAATGTTGCATAGCGTCGGTCAAAGGCGTCGAAGAAACGTGATGATGATATTCATGTAGGTGTGGGCTTCGAGAACGTGTGGCACGACAACCGGAAGCGCAAGAATAAATTCGGTGATGACTGGGGGCGCGACTGGGGTGTCGAACAGGAATGCAAGAACACCACGAAACTCGTCGGCGTGGGGTTTTCACCAGAATCGGTCCATGCTAGACAAGGAACGGAAGCGTCGCTGGAGTTACGAGTTGTGCTGGGAAATTGGTGGTTGCAGGGGGAAGGCTGCAACACGCTTGGAATCTCGCTAGTTTTGGCTGCAAATTTCTTTCCCTCTCTCTCTCCTTATCTAATTCTCTCTTTGTGTCACTCATGAGCACTTGCAAATTTCTTTGTTCACTCCCTTCAACCAAACCCCACCTTAAACGAAGCCTCACCAACACTTTTTGCAATTTTTCCGCCCTTCCCTCATGAAACCACACGAGCACTTTTTGTCAAAATCTTCACCCCCTCGGCACGAAGCCTTGCACTCTCTATTTATAGAGAAAAAAAAAGGTTGGTTTTTCAAGTGAAAATTTTCTGAGATAATTGCATATATTCATTGACCGCTGATAAATCTTTCAAAAAAGAGGGATACACTCAACAAGAAAATGGCTCCAAAATCTAAAATATTTTTTGAAGATTTTCTAAGATAAAGTACCCTACTGTTGACAATCATCTTCTAAAATGGGGGATATGCTCAACAAGAAAAATGCTCCATTATCTAAAATCTTTCAAAATCTCCCTCCACAATCAAATGTTTTATTTTATAAATTATTTCTTATCCTCTCTTTTTCATCATTTTTTATTTTTATTTTTTAAATTTTTTTAGAACAATTTTTTTTTTTTAAGATAAGTTAAATATTATTGTTACCTGAATGTAAATGTTATGAAATGCTTTATATGACGAACAAGTAAATAAATAATCAAAATTTAGGTGAAAACAATTATATAATCTAAAAATATCGGACGAAATCTCGAAATGTTCTGACAACAGTATAACATCCTCCTCAAACATGGTTTTAGTTAAACAAATTGGAGTTTAGACAAGAAACTACAACGTTGTGAAAGAGGATAAGCCTTTGCAAGACCACGTGGCTTGATCAGTAGGAGAGACGTGTACAAAATGAATGTCCTCGAAAATATAGCGTCCCGTAAAGTGACGCTTTGTTCTTAATATGTTCAGTGCACTCATGAAAAACTGCACTGCGGTCTATTTGAATGGCAACTTTGCGATCTTACCGCAGAATAGTGTTGGAGTTCTTAGGAACACCCGTGTCTTCAAAAAAGCAAGGCAGTCAGACAAGTTCAGCCCTTGTGTCCGCCAAAGGGCGATACTCGGATTCAGTGCTAGATCATTGGTTAATATTTTGCTCATCACCATGCGAAGAGATTAGAGAATTGTTAAGAAAGACACAAAACCATGTTGTTTGATTACGATCGTTGACGTCATTAGAATAGTCCGCCTCTAATAAGGCACGTAACTTTAGGTTGAATAGAACGCAGAGCAGACATAAACCAACTCGCTATATGGGCCACAAAAGCAATATTAGGACAGGTAATAGTGATATGTACAAAGGAAAAAGTACCAAAAAAGTCATAAACCTATTGCATTGGTACCAATTTCATCCTAAACTTTTTCAATTGGACCAATTCAGTCATAAACCTTTTTACATTTGTACTAATTTAGTCCATCCGACCAATCTAGGCCAGCCGGAGCTGACGTGGATGCCGATCAGTGGCCGAACGCCGATGTGGCAATTTTAAATTTTTTTTAATTTTCTTTTCTTTTTCCTTTTCTTTTATCCCTCCTTCCTCCTTGGATTGTCCTTGCCGATCAATGAGCCTCGCTCGGCCTCGCCCACAGCAAGGCCTGGCAAGGGCCGCATTGGCCTCACCGTTCGCGGGCAATGTGACATCCCGAATTTCCAATTCTATTTTCAATAAATTGAGACAGGCATTTCGTTGGCATGCATATAGTTCTTTTCCTTGAGTCGGCCACTCATGTGAAAACTAATCTATCAGGTGAAGCCATTAAAAAATTCTAATGCATCAGACTCGAGAATTTGACTAGGAAGCGATCTTTCGACCGAGCTAATCTGCAAGGGTCATTGTGGCACAATTAAAAATCGATTAGAGATCGGAGATAGGTCGACTCAACAGAGGCATGTGATCAAGTGTGGGTGATTCCAACAAATCGCACAATTCTTGTCGATCGGCACTGGACCGACTTTTCTGTCGATTGGGTACCCTGTGTTCGTATTTGAAACATTGAGATTACCCCGACAACCAAAAGTCATTAATGTTTCAAAGATGTACATTGTGGCTTGAGATGATCAACCACATGTCAAATGCATGAAAATTTCTAAAGGCTACCCCGTAGGTTGGACCGCGCTAGTATCGTGCCAAAGTGAAATTAACCGTGGAATTGAGATCGAATTCAGAAATTGGAAGTCTAGGTGTGTCACAAATCATTTTAGGAACATTGACTAATCTTCGGAAGATTTTTCATGTAATTAGAATTTTTCATAAATGAAATCAGAGAATGGCTATTTTGGCTCGAGAAATTAGTAGGCCCGCCTTTGGTCTTGCTTTTGGGACTTAAGGTTCTAAGAAGATGTGAATTGAAGTGTGGTGACATTTGATTAATTTTATAAACTTCAATTGGACTCAATTGAAAGAGAATGAAAATGTGAATTGAAGTGTGGTGAATAGGCCTTGGACCTCCACGAAGGAGGACCAGGTTAAACCCCTGCGGCGGATTAATTTTATGACTTAAGCGTGACGTCGAGGTGGTGGTTTCGCTTGCGTCGCCTGGGGTTTTACGGGAACGCACTGTCGGCCGAAATTGAAAGAAAAAAAAAAAAAAAAAAAAAAAAAAAAAAAAAAAAAAAGAAAAGAGAATTGAATGGAATCGGAGAAATTAGTGTACGAGATTTCAAATGCACGGAAAAAAATAAATTGCGCACCTATTGAATATTGTTGTGGGAGAAATTGAGATAGTGGAGTATGGCGCATCACTTGGTGATGTCGTGGTGTGAAAGAAGAAATTTAAGATGTTGACAAGTGTAAGGTGGAAATTTGTTCCCCAAAAAGGCACCCATCAACATCATCTTCAACCTCTAGCTCCTTGGATTTCGAAATGGGAAGAGAGGGAGAGAGAATCCGGCCGGCCAGCAGCTGCTCGACGCCGCCCCTTCGCCGCTCGTCGTCCACCGTTTGTCGCCGTCGCCTAAGCTGTCACAGTCGTCGTTTGTCCGCGTGCCCACGCACGCCTCGCCGCCCCTTCGCCGCTTCCCCT
The DNA here is from genome assembly GCA_014182375.1 of Eucalyptus virginea. NCBI lineage: Eukaryota > Viridiplantae > Streptophyta > Magnoliopsida > Myrtales > Myrtaceae > Eucalyptus > Eucalyptus virginea. Next base: position 25,639,921 of record CM024519.1, read on the forward strand.
TCGTCCGCCCGCTCGACCAAGCCCCGTCGACCAGCCGTGCGCCGCTCCCCCGCCGTCCACCGTCGTTGTGCCGCGCTACCGTCGCCGCCTCGCGCGACCGCGCGACGCCCCACGCCCGCACGCATGCGCCTCGCCCCTCCGCTCCACTCCGCCCGCACCAGCCCGTCACCACCGTCGTCCCGAGCTACCAGCCGTCGTCGGAGACCTCGCCAGGCTACCGTGAGCCACCGCCGAGCTGCAGCCGCCGCTTCTCCGCCATCCCCCGCGTTCGAACCGCCGCCGAGCAGCCTCCATCCAGCCGCAACCAGCAGCTGCAAAAAAATGGGTTTCTCAGCCCCTTCTTGGCCCATTTTGGCTGCCTTCCCAAGCCCGGATGCTCGGCCCGCCTTGTGGAAAGTCGATCCTCGCGTCGTCCTCGTCGTTTTGGTCTGCTCGGCTCACTAAATATTGATTAGAGGGTTAATGATGCCCTAAGTGTGCTTAGTCTAAGTTAAGTAATTTTAGGTGGTTAGATTAGTTTATTTGGTTGATGATTAGATTATAGTGTTTAATTAAGTTAAAGTGTGTTTAGTTTAAAGTTAAGTATGTTTATATTAATATAAGTTTTGATGTGACTTAAAGGAATTTATTTTTGATTTATTTAAGTATTCCGAAATTATTAAATAATTTAATAATATATATTTATTCGAAATTATTAAAATATTATTATTTAATTATTTTCGGAATAAATTTAATTATTTATTAAATTCCGAAAATTTTGTCAGGGCCTAAAATTCTCATAATTTCGTCGTGCCGGTCGCTTGCTATGTAGTCAGATTTTGAAATTGATGATTGGATATTATAAATTGAGTGTGGATTTTGAAAAATATGGATATTATTATTTAATTAATTTTCGAATAAATTTAATTATTTAATAAATTCTGAAAATTATTTTGGAACCTTATTTTCTCATAATTTCGTGCTGATCGCTGCTGTGCATTTAGAATTTTAATTTGATGAATGAATGTGGCAAATTGAGTGTTGATTGTGGTAAATTGGGATTTTATTCATAAAAACCCAAGTATCGGGTTTTGATGCAATGGATTTTAATGATTATATTAAATAGTGGGGTTTGAAAAAGTGAGATATTGGCTTTTTGATTCGAAATTAGCGTATCCCCACACACGTGAGTAATTTCTGGAATATTTTTAATATGAAGAAAAATGACCGGGATCACTATTTTAAGTGGAAGCATTGAGTGAAATGTAAAGTGTCATGGGACCGAGTATGCTTTGGTTGTGTGATTACTAAGAGGAATCGTCCTGGGCTGTTGAGCCGGACTTGCCCCTATATGGGATGCCCACGCGGTGGATGTCGGTCGCAGTAGAGGCTGGGCCGGATCGATGCTTCTTCGGGAATGCCGTCGACGTAGTGATGAAGCCGTGCTCCAAGGGGGGAGACGATGCTCCTTCGGGAATGCCGTCAACGTAGTGACGAAGCCGCGCTCCAAGGGGGGAGGCGATGCCTAGCATTAATGTTAGAAGATAGCCGAACTGCGAGTAGACTATCCCATTGTGTGGCAGTGAATAATAATTGGAATGCGTGCTAAGTGTGATTGTGATTTATATGAAAGTGATGGCGTTCCAATTGTTTGAATTATTATTACTATCTGAGATTATGTGATACAAATTGTGCTAACCTGCAGGAAGGAATTGAGGCGAGGTAAGTTCTCTGTGTGATGTGGCTAGGCCACCATTGGGCGTATTTTCTTTCTAATAGGGCTTTAGGGGGTTGAACTTGCTAAGACATTGTCTCATCCCGGTTTGGAGATTACAATTTCAGATCCCTGGTGGACGGAGCGGCTAGATAGCTTTGGTTGGTCTTGAGGAGTTGCAGAGATGAAGCCATAAGGAGTGGAGAACGTGTCCGACTTGTTGGTCGTAGGACAGTTCATTTTTAAGAGCCGGTCTTTTATAAACTTTTGATCGTAGACCTCTGTTTGTAATTCTGTTGAATTATGAAAGTGTTATGTTGTGGTTTTGCTTCCTTTTTTTCTATCCCGTATTTCATTGTCAGGGGTTTTATAATACGTTCCGCTTGCGCAATAATAAATGAATGGGGTCGGCGACACTACCTGGGAATGTCGCATTTGCATGACCATAGTGGGATGTTGGCGCGCTCGAGGTTCGGGGCGTGACAGGTAAGGCCGCCTTTGCCTATGGCAAGGCTAGGGCGAGGCTGGCCTCACCTTGATCTGGGCAAAGCCACCTTGCCCGCGGCTCTGGGCAAGGCCGAGCGAGGGCTGCGACCCTCGCCGGTGGTTGGCAAGGCGTCCCTTGCCTAGTGGTCGAGGAGCCTTCAGCCTGGAAGCCCTCACCTCCACCCTAGCAATGGCCGCCATGTCCTCGCCTAGATCCAAGAGAAGTCACCTCACCGGAGGCCCTAGGAGAGACCGGGTGAGGGCCGCAACCCTCGCTGGCCAACGCCAAAACAATCTAAGGAGGAAGAAGGGAGAAAAGAAAAGGAAAAATTTCAAAAAAAATTATATATATTAAAAAATTACCACATCAGCATCTGGCCACCGGTCGGCGTCCACGTCAGCATTGGTCAGCAAAAATTAGCTGGATGGACTGAATTGGTACAAATGTAAAAAGGTTTAGGACTGAATTGGTCGAATTGAAAAATTTATGACGGAATTGGTACCAATGTAAGAAGGTTTATGACTTTTTTTGTACTTTTCCCTATGTACAAAACTACCAACCAATGGTTGATGAAATGAGGTGCCATAGAAAAGGTCCACCTTGGCATTAGGCTTGAGTGAGATACTAGACACTTGAGCAAACGCATGCGCAAGAAATAACAAAGCAAGCCCAAATCTTTCATTCCAAAATGATAGCGAGATATTGCTTGAAATCCATCATCTCTCGATGTCATTTCCAGTAATGATATCATCCACATAAAACAAAAACAATGAAATGCCTTTATTGTTATGACAAGCAAATGTTGCTTCATCATGAGAGTTGGATTGAAATCCATATGGCTTGTTAATAGTGTTATGTGGTGCCTATTTCAATCCATAAAGGGACCTTTAGATATATGAAGACCTTATCATGAGGACAATCATGGCCAAGAGGAGGTTGCGTATACACTTCCTCAATAAGATGATCATTCAACAATGTGCATTCTTGAGATCCATATGAGATCAATTCCATCTCATGTTGATACAACCTTGGCTTTGGAGTTGTTTTGATCTTGTAGATCCATTTGTGGCCCATAGCAACCTTATTAGGAGAAGGGAAAAAACTATCAAAAACCCAAAACTTTGTCTAATGTGACAAATTTATCCTAAACTTATTTTTGTGACATGAAAAATTCCAAACTTTGCAAATCGTGACATATTTACCTCACCAGGGCATTTTCGTCTTTTTTTCCTTTTTCTTTTTTTTTCCTTTTTTTTTCTTCTCCATGGCTAGTGGAGGGAAGTCGGCGTTGGGCGAGGGTTGCCCTCACCGGCGTTGGGTGAGGGTCACCCTCGCCAGATTTGGCGAGGGAGGCCTTTGCCTGACCCAACCAAGGGCCGCCCTCGCCTAACTCCAGCTTCCCTCCACCAGCTTTGCCATGGCCAGCGGAGGGAAGAGAGAAGAAGAAAAAAAAATTAAAAAGTAAAAGACCAAAATGCTTTATAATTTAGGATAAATATGTCACTCGAATAGAAATTCAAGGTTTTTTGTGTCATGAAAAAATGTTTGGGGTAAATGTGTCGCGGTGAACAAAGTTCAGGGTTTTTTATACCACCAAAAAAAAGTTTAGAGTAAATTTGTCACTCTAGATAAAGCGTTGGGTTTTTTATAGTCTTTTTCCCTTAGGAGAATAACCAATGATTTTGCACCAACTCCAAAGCCAATAATTTTGGCTCTTATAACAAGTTACGGGTAATAGAAAAAAAATTGATATCACTTCAAGCTATAATATATTACAATTAATTTTTTTTTACTTCAACGATATATATACAAAAATGGAAGTAATCTAACGAGAAAAGAAACCTACCTAAGAAATAACAAAAATTACATAATCAATTACAATCTCATACAAAAGTTTGGAGTATTCTGACAATATTCTAACTTTAAAGTTAAATATCTTGTACCTTTGAAACATTAGTCTTGAGACCCCATCCCCTATATGGTCGATCGTGTCGAGATCTTGCAATCACTGCACAGAACCAGAGTGTGTATGCGCGTGGACACGTGCAAAACATCACAAACATGAAAATGAAAAAAAAAAAAAAAGGAAAGCTGGCAGAGACCAAAAAGCAAAGGAAGACTTTCTTCCATTGCAGAGAATACAGAGGTTGGCGAGGATCGTTTCAAATCCATCCTTTTTCTCATTCTTATATAAAACAATTTTGAAAATTTGGACGACTCCTTTAACATTTTCTCACCTTGCGATGACAGGCCTGAGCTTGACCTTTTCTGAATATGTGCCACCAATCAAAATTTCTGATTTGGCTAGAAGTAATTTTTATAATTTGCGAGGCTGATAGAAAATGACATTCTGAACATCCAACAAACAAACGCAGCTTATCTTTATAGAGACTAAATAATATGTATTTAGATATGGGGTGGTTTGAGATTATCCTGGGCCATCATGCACGCATCTTTCACTGTCGCCCGGTCGACCTCCATTGGGGTCATCTTGAGTTTGCAGTGAAATGTCATTTCTAGGGTTTCCATCCTGACCTCGAAGGTCCAGGTCTTTTGGTCGATACGTCTTTCCCGATTGAGCGTTGCATGCTACACCGAGGACCTGACACGTGTCCGTTGATTGTCACTTCAATGCCCGGAATAGCAATTGCCTGTTCACTAATCAGTTCTCGGTCCTCACCCACGCAGGCCTATCTTTAAGCAAGAAACGAGGCCTGACCTCATAACATCTCATCTTTAAGCTTGTGCTACGTGAACATTGGATCATTGCATGTTTTGTAGCGTCGGCAAAATCTTACATATCTTCATTCGATGTACACACACATAATCATAGCCATTAACCGCCTAGGATCCACCCCATTAATGAAATAACCATGTTATGCATGCATTGAGTCTATAAAAGGCCCAATGTCTTAAAAATCCTCCAACTTTACCTCTTACGTCAATTTTACATTTTGCTTCGTAAAAGACCTCCGACTTTAGGTTATATCCTAATTCTGCCATAAACCTTTTTTTTTTATCATAAAAAACCCTCAACTTTAGGTCCATTCCCAATTATGCCATAAACTTCTTTTGTCTAATAAATAACTCTCACTTTAGGTCAAGTATCAATTTTACTTCAATTATTTTTGTCTCATAAAAAATCCCAAACTCTTACTTGAATCCCAAATCTATTTTCCATTAACCCTCCGTGAAAATCATCCTTAGTAATTTTGCGTTTGTCAATCTCTTGTGCTTGGGAGTGTTACATTACTTGCGGTTGGAGAGCTCGCGCTTGAGCCACTTGAATAGCTTGTGCTTGGAAGTTTTCCATCTCTCGATTGTCAATGAGACATTTTGAACAGAGGGATAATAGGGGCAAATTTGTTACTCAAGTAAAAGTTTATGATTTTTTATAAGACTATAAAAATTTTATGGAAAAATTGGGACAAGGCGGTGGGTAGGATTGGGATAGAATCCAAAGTTGAGAATTTTTTATGGGACAAAAGAAGTTTATAATATAATTGGGACTAGATTTAAAGTTGGAAGTTTTTATGAGACAAAAGGAAAAAATGGGAGGAAAGCTAAACTTGGAAGTTTTTTAGGGTATTAGGCCATCTATAAAGACCCTTTTGGTTATTATATGTTGTAAAGTTACATGTGCCAGTAGGTCAGGAATCCGATTTTAATAAGTTAAATGTAGAACTAATTATTTTATTGTCGGCATGATTCGTCACATCATCATCCATGTTGGACCATGTACTAAATAACTGACATTATTCTGTCCTCCAGTCCGGCTGAGAAATTCCGCATAACTTTCACCATTCTATTTTTCTGTTCTGTTTCAGTATTAAAAGCCAGAAATAGCCGGCCTCTCCATCTTCTGTCTCTATATATCTATGAAGTTTCGATAACCTCCAGCTCAAGCACAAACGTAATCCGTCGACCAACTCGCTTCGCCTTCGCCTTCGCCTTCGTCGCAACCACCCTCCATGGCTAAGCGCTTCAAGCTCAGACTCTCCCGCCTCCTCCAAATCTGTCGCTCCAAACAACCCCCGACTTACCCGCAGAACCGGTCGAGGGCGGAGGCTCACTGGCTGTTCCAAGCGTACCCCACGTCCCTCGACATCAGCTTCACCAGCTTACCCGCCCCGCCTCCGTCGACCCCCGACGACTCCTTCATCGCCCGCCACGTCGCCTCCGTCCGCTGCAGGTCCTGCGCCGACTCTCCATCCGAGTACACGTGGCAGAAGGACGGACAGTTGCAGGTAGTCTCGAGACGGAGCTGGAGCCAGAGCCAGGACCAGAGCCATCCCACGCCTCGTCGGAAGATATGCGGTGTTTCGAGATTCGACGATGGCGACATGGAGACGACGTCGCCCGTCCAGGTGAGGCAGGGCGACTGGAGGATGAAGCAGAAGAAGAAGAAGAGCCGGGGGAAAGGCAGAACGACGTCGTCTGTCGTCGGGAGGAGCGTGACCTCCAGCGACAGCGGGTGGTCCAGCTCGGACGGCGGCAGCGACAACAACGGGGACGATGAGGACGAGACTGACGCGTTACTATCGACTTCCAGAAGCTTTTCGAACGACATGTTACCCGAATTCTACCGCACCACGAGATAGTTGCTGGAGAATCAGGCGACGAAGGAAAAGCAAAAATCCCCCCAAGACGAGGACAACGACACCGATGAGAACAGAATGAGGAGGCTGAGGCGCTCCACCAGCGGGGACCAAGAGGAGGCGGCGGAGGCGGCCGGGGAGAGGAGGAGGGAGGTGGTGATGGGGGAGAGCGTGGCTGTGGTGAAGAGGTCGTAGAATCCGCTGGAGGACTTCAAGAGGTCGATGGCGGAGATGATAGTGGAGAAGCAGATGTTCGGGACCGGGGACCTGGAGCATCTCCTGCAGTGCTTCCTGTCGATGAACTCGCGGCACTACCACGGCGTCATCGTGGAGGCGTTCGCCGAGATATGGCAGGTCTTGTTCTTCGATTCACTTGGCGACACGGAACGGCATCGGGCCGTCTCCTCGTCTGCCTCGGGCGCGGTCGAACGTTGTTAAAGAAGATCGAGCGACTCTTCTTCTCTCTCGTGGGGATTAATTAATCAACACTTTGGATATTTCCTTGACAATAAATTACTGATTTCTTTTTCAATGGTGGAAGAATTTATGTGCTGGTGCTTGGTGTATATTTGAAGCAATAAAACGCCTCGTCTTTCTTTTTCTGGGCATAGATTGACACGTGAGATATGCTTCGCTTATGTTTTGGGCGATCGATTCCTAATCAAATGCCTTTTTAACTTATTTAATTGATACGATTCGCTTCTTCCATTAATTTTTTTTTTTTTTTTTTTTTTTTGGTAAAGTCGCTTCTTCCATTATTTGTTACTAGTAATTTGATAAATTTTCTTGGTGTTGCTTAATTAATGTGGCAAAGAATTAGGTGGAGTGTTGCGATAATAGTAATTTTCTTTTTTAAAAAAAGAAGGGCTTATTTTCAGTGAAAATATTAAACTTTAGATTCAATCTTAATTCTGCCCCGCCCCAAACAATAAATTATAAACTTTCAATATTGTCCAAATTTGCCCCGCATCCAAAAATTGACAATAGTTTCTCCTAAATTATCAACATTAGGTCAATTAGAGGTTCATTATCGGAACCTATATCTTCGACAACACTATCACATTCTTATGGAACAATAAAAATTTCTTGTATCAATATTTGGACATGGAGTAGATTTGGAATTATAATGAAAATTTATAATTTTTTTTTTTAGATAAAATAAAGTATAGGACATAATTGGTATTAAAACTAAAATTGAAAGGTTTTAAAAAAATTAGGCAAAAAAAGGGGGGCAACCTCTTTGCCCTCCATGGCAATTGGCTCTCGACATGAGCAAGGGCATTCAAAGGGTAGTTAACAAGATTTTAGGATGTTCAGTATTTGTACTTAATCATTAGGGGTTGCTCAGGGTGCACATGACAAAATTTCTAGAACATAAATTGATTTCTGGTCAGAAATTGATTTCTCAATTTCTATTTCAGAAACTGAGAAGCTAAAAATTTTAGCTTTTGATTTCTTCTTCAAATCTATTTTTGGAATAGAAATTTATTTCAGAAATAGAGAAATCAAATTGCGTTACCAAACAGATTTTTGTTCCAAACCTATTCCGAGGAACAGAGAAACAGAGAAATCAAGAAACATAAATTTTATCATGCGCAAGAAGATGGGGAACTTCTTGGGGGTCTAGGTAAGGACATGTGAGTAAAGGAATGGGATCTACAACTTACGTACACCATATAGTAATTATACAATAGATAGAGGATAAAATCATGATGCGGGAGCATCCAACGTAGCTTCATCGACCAACTCGGAAACATCGATGCTTATCTAAGGCAAGAAAGAAATTGGGCATCATGTGCTTTGATGGATCATTTTGAATGAATAATGTCAATTACTTATCGAATACTTTATGGAATGTCGATAACTAATGATGGGAGGCCATTTTAGACGTCTTGCATGACCAATTGATGAAGTTTCATGAGGGTCATTTTCTAGTCAAGGGAGGAGCAAGAATTTTGGAAGGCTAAAGGTTCAAGAATGCAAGTTCCCATGCTAATAAATGCATTTCCTAAGTTCCTAGGTGTCTTTATTGTTATGTAGTTTTCAAGAGTCAAATGTTTTAGTTCCTAAGTCATTAAAGTCTATTTTTTTATATTTCCTAAGGCTTAAATCCTCCTATAAACAGGAGAAAACTATCTAATGTATGGACATACGAATTTGATGAATAAAAATTGTGAGAATTCCTCTGCTTGAGTGAACTTCTTCGGAGAGTGGATAACTCCTTTCAGTCTCTTTATCCTTGAAGCGTAGATCACTCCTTGATGGTGAGCCAAGAAGCCCTTTATCCTTGGCTGGTGGAATTGTCACGCCCCGAACCTCGAGCGCGCCAACATCCCACCATGGTCATTCAAATGCGACGTTCCCAGGTTAAGTCGCTGACCCGATCAAATCTTTAACGCACATGTGGAAGCATATTATAAAACCCCTGACAAATACGAGATAGAAAAGCAGGAAACAAAATCACAATATAACACTTTCATAATTCAACATAATTACAAACAGAGGTCTACGACCAACAGTCTACAAAAGACCGGCTCTTAAAAAGGAATTGTCCTACAATCTACAAGTCGGACACATTCTCCAATTCTCATGACTTCACCTTTGCAACTCCTTAAGGTCAACCAAAGCTATGTAGCCGCTCCGTCCATCGGGGACCTGAATTTGTAATCCCCAAACCGAGATGAGATAATGTCTCAGCAAGTTCAACCCCCTAAACCCCTATTAGAAAGAAAATACGCCCCAGGTGGCCTAGCCACATCACACAGAAGACTTACCTCGCATTAGCCTTCATCTGCAGGTTAGCACAATTTATATAATTCAACAACGTGCAATTATGATAACCAAACAACCATGGCACAGTCACATTATCAAAACAATTCAACCACTTGGATCGACTCGGCCGATTACATGTCATTCTAGCAAATCAATCACTACTCTCAATCACGGCCCCATAGGAAGGTTTAACAACCAGTGGCAATCACGGCCCCACTCAACAAAATTAGAATTAGTGGCATCATGGCCCCACTCGGCACAACCTTTAAAAGGTGGTAGATCCCGGCCCGATAGGCACGGCCTCTAGTAGGTGGTAATTCACGCCCGGTTGGGCGCGACCTTTATCAGGTGGCAATTCACGGCCCCACTGGGCGCGACCTTTATCAGGTGGCAATTCACGGCCCCACTGGGCACGACCACTAATAGGTGGTTAATCACGGCCAATCTCCCATAAATTTCAACACTTGAGACTTTATAAAAAGAATCTCTATTTACCGCAATCACACTCCATTTGCCACAATCAATCATCAAATTCAAATTCTAAATACACAACAGCGATCGGCACGAAATTCTAAGAGAATAAGGTCCCGACGAAATTTTCGGAATTTAATAAATAATTAAATTTATTTCCAAAATTAATTAAATAATGATATCCTCCACACTCAATTTATAATATCCAATTATCAATTTCAAAATCCGAATACACAGCAGCAATCGGCACAAAATTCTAAGCAACCGGGGTCAAAAATAAATTTTCCGTTTTTTTTAAATAATAATATTTTAATAATTTCGGATTATAATATAATATTATAATTTCCAGAATTTCGAAGCAATTAAATAATTCAAAATTAAAATCCTATTATGTCCCATCAAGGTTTATTATTAAATAAACTCTCTTAGCCTTTAATTAAGCATACTTTAAATTAAACTAACATCTTAATCTAATTCACAATAAAATAAATTAAACTAACCACATAAGCTTGATTAACTTAAGCTAAGCACACCTAAAGCATAATTAACCCTCTAATCGAGGTTTAGTGAGTTAAACTCACCCGATTAATGAACCGAGCGAACCAAAACGACGGGGACGACGCGAGGATCGACTTTTCTCAAGGCGGGCCGAGCATCCGAGCTCGGGAAAGTGGCCAAAACAAGCCAAAACCAAGCTGAAATACCCATTTTCTGCAACTTCTGTCTTGGGGCCGACGGAGGGCTGCACGGCGGCGGTTCGGGCGTGGTCCGGCAGGAAGGGTGTCGGCAACTCGGGCGGGCAACGCGGCAGCTCCGGCGACCCTTCGACGGCGGCGGCAGCAGCTCGGGACGGCCTAATCAACGAGCTGGAGGTGCGGGCTGAGCGCGAGCCGGCCGGCGAGCTGGCGCGCGGCTTTGCACGGATGCACGGCGGCGGCGACGACTGCGGCGGCTCCGGCGGCAAGCTGGCGGCGACAGGCGAACGGCGAAGGGGCTCCAGTGGCTGGCTAGTCACGCACGAGCAGCTCCCTTCCTTCCCCTTCCTCTGTCTCTCTCTTTCTTCCCAAGGTTGAAGAAGAAGTTGGTTTAATCTCCCCCCTCCACTTGTCAAATTCTTCTTCAATTTGGCCAACCACCATGACATAGGGTGATGTCATCTTCCACTAAAATTCAAATCCTCCACAACTATCTTCATAGGTCCAATTTCATTTTCCGCTGCGCATAAAATCTTGTACTTTAAATTCCTCAATTCCAATCAATTCTCTTCCAATTGAGTCCAATTAAAATCCATAAAATTAATCAATGTTCCTCATAAGATATGTGACACCCAAGGACTTCCAATTTCTTAATTCAATCATAACTTCGCGGTTAATTTCACTATGGCACGATATTAGCGCATCCTGACCTACCGGGTAGCTTTTAGAAATTTTCGTGCATTTGACCAATGGTTGATCAATTCAAGCGACAATGTACATCTTTGATACATTGGCGACTCCCGGTTGTCGGGATGATCTCAAGGTTTCAAACACGGACACAAGGTGCCCAAACGACAGAAAAGCCGGTCCAGTGCCGATTGACAAGAATTGTGCGAACTAGTGGAATCACCCACACTAGATCACATGTCTCTGTCGAGTCGACCTATCTCCGGTCTCTAATCGATTTTTAATTGTGCCGTAATGACCCTTATAGATTAGCTCGGTCGAAAAGTCGTTTCCTGGTCAAATTCTCGAGTCCAATGCATTAGAATTTCTTAACGGCTTCACCTGATAGATTGGTTTTCACATGAGTGGCCGACTCAAGGAAAAGAACTATATGCGTGCCAACGAAATGCCCGTCTCAACTTATTGAAAATAGAATTGGAAAATCGGGATGTCACGGGAATCTTTAGGCCTTGGTGGTGAGCTTCTCCTATCCCAAAGTCCTTTATCCTTGGCTGGTGGAAGCTTTAGGCCCTAGTGGTGAACTTCATAGATCTCAATCCTCATCTTCGGTTGGTGGCGTGGCCTTTATACCTTGGAAAAGATCATTCTGTCTTTTCTTATTCCCCTTTATTTCTTCCCCGTATACACTACTCCATACAGTTAACCAAAAAAATCCCAAAAGAAAATTTCCGTTCTAGAATCACTCGCCCCATTACGGATCAAAAGATTGGTATCAAAGCTCAAAGTTCAACTCATTTGAGTGATTCATTTCTTTCTTCTATTACAAATTCTTTATGGTTGATCAAGTTCCAAGAGGCTTAACTTTAAAGCAAGCACACAACGAAAGGTGAGATCGCGCAATCTAAAATCTTCAACAACAAATGGAGCGAGTCCTCAATATTCTAGAGAATCCGGTGAGACATGGATAGCCAGTAAGGCGTCCCAATGAATAGCATCAACGTGACGATTTTGAATCTCGTCAAAGTTCTAATGGCAATTCCCATTCCACTAGAGACAACTCTAGTGATTCTGAATATCAAATTCGAAGACGAAGAGGGAGGCATAAGGAGGATGAAAGAGACATTAAAGTAGAGGTCCCTGAGGTTGACGGTAATCTCAATCCTGATGACTTTTGTGGATTGGCTACACATATTGAATGAATTTTTGACTTTAAGTCCTATTCAGATGAGAAGAAATGTAAGGTTGCTGTCCTAAAGCTGACAAAATATGCTTCTCTATGGTGGGAGAATCTAAAGCATCAACGAGCAAGAGAAGGAAATGGCCGAATCAAGTTTTGGGAAAAACTCAATAAGAGATTCTTGCCCGACACCTATAAGCAAGATCTGTTCCTCAAACTGAATTCCCTAAGACAACAAGGGATGAGTGCTGAAGAATACATTCATGAGTTTGAACAACTGTGAAGTTCCTGAGCAAACCATCGCTCGTTTCCTTGGCGGCATGAATCGAGAAATTGCTAATATGGTTGAACTTCAACCTTATTGGTCCTTTGAAGACGTATGCAAGTTAGCCATAAAAGTCGAAAAACAATTGAAGAGCAAGAGGTTTTCCTCCAAAACCTCAACAAAGGCGACATCATATTTTAAGGGTACTTCCTCAAAGCAAAGACGAGAGTACGTCGACAAAAGACAAGGCAAGGAAAAAAATGCAAAGCCTTCCAAAGAAGTCTAAAAGAAGTTTAAAGGCGAAGCATGGAAATGCTTTAAGTGCCATGGTTTTGGGCATTTTCAAGCAAATTATCCAAATCGAAGAGTTATGATCTTCAGGAAATTAAGGAGATCAATTCGGTGCTTCAAGAGGCTAAGGACAATCAAGACCAAAATGCTTTTGAATCTGAAGGGGAAGAAGAAATTGTGGAGAAAGCCGATGATGACAAGATGTTGTTCATCCAAAGAGCATTGCATGTTGAAGTTTCTCCTGATAATCAGCAAAGGGAGACTATTTTTCACACTCGTTGCACTATTAACGGAAAGGTTTGTTTGGTGATCATGGATGGTGGGAGCTGCACCAATGTTGCTTCAACAACTCTTATCGACAAGCTGAAGCTTCCAACAACGAAACATCCTCAACCATACAAGCTCCAATGGCTCAATCAAGGGAATGAACTCAAGGCAACCAAACGAGTTCTTATATCATTTTCGATTAGGAAGAACTATCAAGATCATGTTGTATGTGATGTGATTCTTATGGAGGCATGCCACTTGTTATTGGGTAGACCGTGGCAATTTGACATAAATGCTATGCATGATCGTTGGAAAAACACACACTCTTTTTATAAGGAAAAAAAATGCATTACTCTTTTACCCTTGAGTCCTTCTTTGATACATAATAATCAACCTGGGGAGGGAAACACTTGTAAGGAATTTAAATCTATTCTTGCGTGAGACACGAGTTGAGAGAGCCATTAGCAAACAAATGAATGTAGTTGCTTTGCTTGTGGTCGAGAAAAAGAGTGAGATAGAGTGACCCATACATCCAAAAATGCATTGCTTGTTGAAAGAATTTGCAGATGTGTTCCTGGAGGATTTGCCACCTGGATTACCTCCTATAAGAGGTATTGAGCATCAAATTGATTTGATCCCCAATACTCCGCTACCAAACAAGCCAGTTTATCGATGCAATCTATAGGAAACAAAGGAGTTGCAAAGACAAGTCGATGAACTTATCGACAAATGATACGTTCGAGAAAGCATGAGTCCATGTTCTATTCCGACTCTACTTGTACCTTAGAAGGATGGTACATACTGAATGTGTGTTGATAGCCAGGCCATCAACAACATCACCATTAAGTATAGGTACCCTATACCTAAACTTGATGATATGCTTGATGAATTATATGGTTCTTTTGTGTTTTCAAAGATAGATTTGCAGAGTGGTTATCATCAAATCAAAATGCGAGAAGGTGATGAATGGAAGACGGCTTTCAAGACCAAGGGAGGCCTTTATGAGTGGTTGATTATGCCATTCGGATTATCTAATCCTCCAAGTACCTTCGCGAGACTTATGAATGAGGTTCTTCGTTCCTTTATTGGTCAATTTTGTCATTGTTTATTTCGACGATATTATTGTTTATAGCATGAACAGGGAGGAGCATATCTCTCATTTAAAACAGGTCTTGAATGTCTTGAGAGAACAAAAACTATATGCTCAAATGGAGAAATGTGAGCTCTTCTCTGTAAGCCTTGTGTTTCTTGGTTATGTGGTTTCCAAAGATGGAATCTCTATTGATCACGCCAAGGTGGAAGCTATGAAGACTTGGCCGGTTCTGAAGTCCATTTATGATATAAGAAGTTTTCATGGACTTGTTTCTTTCTATCAACGTTTTGTCAAAAACTTTAGTACCGTCATGGCTCCTTTAACTAAATGTATGAGGAAGGGTGCTTTTGAATGGACAAAGGCTACTCAAAACGCCTTTGAGGTAATCAAGTAGAAACTTTATGATTCCTCTATTCTTGCACTTCCTAATTTTGATAAAGTATTTGAAGTTGAGTGTGATGCAAGCGGAGTTGGTATTGGCACTGTTCTTGCCCAAGTATAAAAACCATTGGCATATTTTCAGCGAGAAGTTAACCGATTCCAAGAGGAATTATTCAACTTATGACAAAGAGTTCTATGCCATTGTCTGAGCTCTTGATCATTGGAGTCATTATTTGAGGCCAAAGAAATTTATCCTTCATTCTAATGATGAGGTGATGCGGGAACATCCAACGTAGCTCCATCCACCAACTCGGAACCATTGATGTTTATCCAAGCCAAGAGAGAAATTGGGCATTATGTGCTTCGATGGATCATTTTCAATGAATAATGTCAATTACTTATCGGTACTTTGTGGTATATTGATAACTATCAATGGGAGGCCATTCTAAATGTCTTGAATGACCAGTTGATGAAGTTTCAGAAGGATTATTTTCTGGTCAAGGGAGGAGCTCGAATTTGAAGGTTCAAGAATGCAGAAGGCCGAAGATTAAAGGCATTTAATTCTCGTGTTAATAAAGGCTTTTATTAAGTTATTATGTGTCTTTATTGTTATGCAGTCCAAGAGTCGAAGGTTTCGGTTTCTAGGCTATTAAGGTCTGTTTTAATATGTATTATTCAGTTTCTAGGCTATTAAGGTCTGTTTTTAATGTGTATTAAGGTGTCAGTTTCTAGGCTATTAAGGTCCGTTTTTAATATGTATTAACACTAAAACTCTCCTATAAAGAGGGCAAAACTATCCAATGTAAGGGATACGAATTTCATGAATGAGAATGGTTAGATTTCCTCTGCTTGAGTGAACTCCTTTGGAGAGTGGATAACTCCTTTCGGTTTCTTTATCCTTGGAGCGTAGATCACTCCTTGGTGGTGAGCCAAGAAGCCCTTTATCCTTGGCTGGTGGAATCTTTAGGCCTTGGTGGTGAGCTTCTCCTATCCCGAAGTCCTTTATCCTTGGCTGGTGGAAGCTTTAGGCCTTGGTGGTGAGCTTCGTAGATCTCGATCCTCTTCTTCGGTTGGTGGCGTGGTCTTTATACCTTGGGAGGAGATCGTTTTATCTGTTCTTATTCCTTTCCATTTCTTCCCCGTATACACTACTCCATATACTTAACCACAAAATTCCCCTTATAAAAAATCTCTGTTCTTGAATCACTCAACCCATCACGCATCAAAATATTGGTATCGAGCTCAAGGTTCAACTCATTTGAGTGATTCCTTTCTTTCTTTTGTTACAAATTCCTTATGGATGAACAAGTTCCTAGAGGCTTGACTCTGGAGCAAGTGCACAACGAAAGGCGAGATCGTGCAATCCAAAATCTTCAACAACAAATGGAGCGAGTCCTCAATCTTCTAGAGAATCCGGCGAGACAAGGACAACCAGCAAGGCGTCCCAATGAGCAGCATCGGCGTGACGATTCTGAATCTCATCAAAATTCTGATGGCGATTCCGAGTCCACTGGAGACAACCGAACGATTCTGCACTCTAGTGATTCTGAATCTCCAATTCGAAGACGAAGACGGAGAGGGAGGCATAAGGAGGATGAAAGAGACATTAAAGTGGAGGTCCCCGAGTTTGACGGTAATCTTAATCCCGACGACTTTGTAGATTGGCTACACAAAACCGAACGAATTTTTGAATTCAAATCCTATTCGGATGAGAAGAAATGTAAGGTTGCTATCCTAAAGTTGACCAAATATGCTTCTCTATGGTGGGAGAATCTAAAGCATCAACGAGCAAGGGAAGGAAAAGGCCGAATCAAGTCTTGGGAAAAACTCAAGAAGTTGATGAAGAAGAGGTTCTTGCCCGACAACTATAAGCAAGATCTCTTCCTCAAACTGAACTCCCTAAGACAACATGGGATGACCGTTGAAGAATACATTCGTGAGTTTGAACAACTCAAAATGAGGAGTGAAGTTCCAGAAGTTCCCGAGCAAACCATCGCTCGTTTTCTTGGCGGCATGAATCGAGAAATTGCTGATATGGTTGAACTTCAACCATATTGGTCCTTTGAAGATGTATGCAAGTTAGCCATAAAAGTGGAAAAACAATTGAAGAGCAAGAGGTTTTCCTCCAGAATCTCAACAAAGGCGACATCCTATTTTAAGGGTGCTTCCTCAAGCAAGGGCGAGAGTTCGTCGACAAAAGACAGAGGCAAGGGAAAGAATGCAGAGCCTTCCAAAGAAGTCCAAAAGAAGTTTGAAGGTGATGCAAGGAAATGCTTTAAGTGCCATGGCTTTGGGCATTTACAAGCAAATTGTCCAAATCGGAGAGTTATGACTCTTCAAGAAATTGAGGAGATCAATTCGGCGCCTCAAGAGGATGATGACAATGAAGACCAAAATATTTCTGAATCTGATTGGGAAGAAGAAGTTGTGGAGAAAGCTGATGATGGTGAGCTGTTGATCATCCGAAGAGCATTGCATGTTGAAGTTTCTCCTAATAAAGAGCAAAGGGAGAATATATTTCACACGCGTTGCACTATTAATGGAAAGGTGTGTTCGGTGATCATCGATGGTGGGAGCTGCACCAATGTTGCTTCGACAACTCTTGTCGACAAGTTGAAGCTTCCAACAACGAAACATCCTCAACCATACAAGCTCCAATGGCTCAATCAAGGGAATGAACTCAAGGTAACCAAACGCATTCTTATATCATTTTCGATTGGGAAGAACTATCGAGATGAGGTTGTATGTGATGTGATTCCAATGGAGGCATGCCACTTGTTATTGGGTAGACCGTGGCAATTTGATATAAATGCTATGCATGACGGTCGGAAAACACATACTCTTTTCAGAAGGAACAAAAATGCATTACTCTTTTACCATTGAGCCCTTATTCGATACATAATAATCAACCTGGGGAGGGAAACACTTGTAAGGAAAATCTGTTCTTGAGTGAGACACGGGTTGAGAGAGCCATTAGCAAACAAAAGAATGTTTTTGCTTTGCTTGTGGTAGAGAAAAAGAGTGAGATAGAGCGACCCATACATCCAAAAATGCATTGCTTGTTGAAAGAATTTGCAGATGTGTTTCCGGAGGATTTGCCACTTGGATTACCTCCCATAAGAGGTATTGAGCATCAAATTGATTTGATCCCCGGTGCTCCACTACCAAACAAGCCAGCTTATCGATGCAATCCGGAGGATACAAAGGAGTTGCAAAGACAAGTCAATGAACTTATTCTCAAAGGATACGTTCGAGAAAGCATGAGTCCCTGCTCTGTTCCGGCTCTACTTGTGCCTAAGAAGGATGGTACATATCGGATGTGTGTTGATAGCCGAGCCATCAACAATATCACCATTAAGTATAGGTACCCTATACCTAGACTTGATGATATGCTAGATGAATTATATGGTTCTTCTGCGTTTTCAAAGATAGATTTGCGGAGTGGTTATCATCAAATCAGAATGCGAGAAGGTGATGAATGGAAAACAGCTTTCAAGACCAAGGGAGGCCTTTATGAGTGGTTGGTTATGCCATTCGGATTATCTAATGCTCCGAGTACCTTCATGAGACTTATGAACGAGGTTCTTCGTTCCTTTATTGGTCAATTTGTTGTTGTTTATTTCGACGATATTCTTGTTTATAGTAGGAATGAGGAGGAGCATATCTCTCATCTGACACAGGTCTTTAATGTCTTGAGAGAACAAAAACTATATGCTAAAATGGAGAAATGTGAGTTCTTCTCTCCAAGCATTGTGTTTCTTGGTTATGTGGTTTCCAAAGATGGAATCTCTGTTGATCAAGCCAAGGTAGAAGCTATGAAGACTTGGCCGGTTCAAGTCTATTTCTGATGTAAGAAGTTTTCATGGACTTGTTTCTTTCTATCGACGGTTTGTCAAAAATTTTAGTACCGTCATGGCTCCTATAACTGAATGCATGAAGAATGGTGCTTTTGAATGGACAAAGACTGCTCAAAACGCCTTGAGGTAATCAAGCAGAAACTTTGTGAGTCTCCTATTCTTGCACTTCCTGATTTTGATAAAGTATTTGAAGTTGAGTGTGATGCAAGCGGAGTTGGTATTGGTGCTGTTCTGGTGCAAGCACAAAAACCATTGGCATATTTCAGCGAGAAGTTATCTGATTCCAAGAGGAATTATTCAACTTATGACAAAGAGTTCTATGCCATTGTCCGAGCTCTTGATCATTGGAGTCATTATTTGAGGCCAAAGCAATTTGTCCTTCATTCTGATCATGAGGCGCTTAAGTTTATTAGTGGCCAACGCAAGCTTAATTCGAGACATGCCAAATGGGTAGAATTTCTTCAATCCTTTTCTTTCGTCTCAAAATATAAACCGGGGCACACTAATGTTGTAGCAGATGCTTTATCGAGAAGATATTCTATGCTTGCGGTTTTGGACTCTAGAATTCTCGGATTTCAATCAATGAAAGAACTTTATTCTGAAGATGCGGAATTCTCCTCTATCATCAACAATTGCAAGCAGGGAGTTCAAGGTATATATTCTTTGCAAGATGGGTTTCTTTTTAAAGGAAATCAATTATGTGTGCCGAAGAGTTCTTTTCGCGAATTGCTGATTCGAGAAGCGCATGGTGGAGGATTGGCTGGTCATTTTGGTATTAACAAAACTCTTGAGGTTCTTCAAGAGCATTTCTATTGGCCAAAGATGAGTGGAGATGTGCATGCTATCATCTCAAGGTGTGCAACTTGTCAAAGATCAAAAGCCATTTCCATCAAGGTTTGTATACTCCACTTCCGGTACCATTGCAGCCCTGGGAGGATGTTAGCATGGATTTCATTGTGGCTCTACCAAGAACTCAAAGAGGAAAAGATGCTATCATGGTGGTCGTCGATCGGTTCTCTCAAATGGCTCATTTCGTGCCATGTCACAAGACCAATGATGCATCTCATATTGCTGATTTATATTTCAAAGAGATTATCCGCATTCATGGAGTACCAAAGACCATTGTGTCGGATCGTGATTCCAAGTTCTTAAGCCACTTCTGGAGGACTCTATGGAGAATGCTTGGTACAAGGCTCTTATTCAGCACAGCTTATCATCCCCAAACGGATGGCCAAACGGAGGTAACAAATCGTACTCTAACCACTCTTCTTCGTGGTATGGTGAGTAAATCGTTGAAAGATTGGGACTTAAAGCTTGCGCATGCTGAATTTGCTTACAATCGATCACTAAGTTATACTACTGGTCGATCGCCATTTGAAGTTGTGTATGGAATTAATCCTCTCACACCCATTGATTTGATTCCAATTCCGTCTAACTCTCAAGTGAGCTTTGATGGCAAGAAAAGAGCTGAGTCAATGAAGAAGCTCCATGAGCAGATTCGATCCAACATTGAAAAGGCCAAGGAATCTTACAAGAAGAAAGCCAATCAACATCGCAAGAAGACTCAATTTCAACCGGGCGACCTTGTATGGCTTCACTTGAGGAAGGAGAGATTTCCATTTCGTCGAAAGAACAAGCTCATGCCCAGAGCTGATGGTCCCTTTAAAGTTATGGAGCGAATTGGTGACAATGCTTACAAGATTGACCTTCCGGGAGAGTTTGGAGTTTCAGCAACATTCAACGTGGGAGACCTTTCTCCTTACTTGGAGGATGAAAACCTTCTAGATTTGAAGACAAATCTAAAACAACCCGGGAGGATGATGCGGAACATCCAACGTAGCTCCATCCACCAACTCGGAACCATTGATGTTTATCCAAGCCAAGAGAGAAATTGGGCATTATGTGCTTCGATGGATCATTTTCAATGAATAATGTCAATTACTTATCGGTACTTTGTGGTATATTGATAACTATCAATGGGAGGCCATTCTAAATGTCTTGAATGACCAGTTGATGAAGTTTCAGAAGGATTATTTTCTGGTCAAGGGAGGAGCTCGAATTTGAAGGTTCAAGAATGCAGAAGGCCGAAGATTAAAGGCATTTAATTCTCGTGCTAATAAAGGCTTTTATTAAGTTATTATGTGTCTTTATTGTTATGCAGTCCAAGAGTCGAAGGTTTCGGTTTCTAGGCTATTAAGGTCTGTTTTAATATGTATTATTCAGTTTCTAGGCTATTAAGGTCTGTTTTTAATGTGTATTAAGGTGTCAGTTTCTAGGCTATTAAGGTCCGTTTTTAATATGTATTAACACTAAAACTCTCCTATAAAGAGGGCAAAACTATCCAATGTAAGGGATACGAATTTCATGAATGAGAATGGTTAGATTTCCTCTGCTTGAGTGAACTCATTTGGAGACTGGATAACTCCTTTCGGTTTCTTTATCCTTGGAGCGTAGATCACTCCTTGGTGGTGAGCCAAGAAGCCCTTTATCCTTGGCTGGTGGAATCTTTAGGCCTTGGTGGTGAGCTTCTCCTATCCCGAAGTCCTTTATCCTTGGCTGGTGGAAGCTTTAGGCCTTGGTGGTGAGCTTCGAGATCTCGATCCTCATCCTTGGTTGGTGGTGCTGCCTTTATACCTTGGAAGGAGATTGTTTTTATCTGTTCTTATTCCTTTCCATTTCTTCCCGTATACACTACTCCATATACTTAACCACAAAATTCCCCTTATAAAAAATCTCTGTTCTTGAATCACTCAACCCATCACGCATCATGAGGCGCTTAAGTTTATTAGCAGGCAATGCAAACTTAATTCAAGACATGCAAAATGGGTAGAATTTCTTCGATCCTTTTCTTTTGTCTCAAAATATAAACCTAGACACACTAATGTTGTAGCAGATGCTTTATTAAGAAGATATTCTATGCTTGCTATTCTGGACTCTAGGATTCTTGGATTTCAATCAACAAAAGAACTTTATTCTGAAGATGCGGAGTTCTCATCCATCATCAACAATTGCAAGCCGGGAGTTCAAGATACATATTCTTTACAATATGGGTTTCTTTTTAAAGGAAATCGATTATGTGTGTTGAAGAGTTCTTTTCGCAAATTGGCTGGTCATTTTGGTATTAACAAAACTCTTGAGGTTCTTCAAGAGCATTTCTATTGGCCAAAGATGAGATGTGCATGCTATCATCTCAAGGTGTGCAACTTGTTAAAAATCAAAAAGCCATTTCCATCAAGGTTTGTACATTCCACTTCCAATACCATTGCAGCCCAGGGAAGATGTTAGCATGGTTCATTGTGGCTCTACCAAGAACTGAAATAGGAAAAGATGCCATCATGGTGGTTGTTGATCGGTTCTCTAAAATGACTCATTTCGTGCCATGTCACAAGACCAACGATGCATTCATGGATTACCAAACACCATTGTGTTGGATCGTGATTCCCAGCTCTTAAGCTACTTCTGGAAGACACTTTGGAGAATGCTTGGTACAAGACTCTTATTCAGCATAGCTTGTCATACACAAACCGATGGTTAAACGGAGGTAACAAATCGTACTCTAACCACTCTTCATTGTGGTATGGTGAGTAAATCTTTGAAAAATTGGGATTTGAAGCTTGTACATGCTGAATTTGCTTACAATCGAGCACCAAGTTATACTATTGGTTGATCACCATTTGAAGTTGTGTATAAAATTAATCCTCTCACACCCATTGATTTGATTCCAATTCCATCTAACTCTCAAGCAAGCTTTGATGGCAAAGAAAGAGCTGAATCAATGAAGAAGCTCCATGAGCAGATTCGATCGAATATGGAAAAGGCCAACGAATCTTACAAGAAGAAAGCTAATCAACATTGCAAGAAGACTCAATTTTAACCGGGCGATCTTGTATGGCTTCACTTGAGGAAGGAGAGATTTCCATCTCGACGAAAGAACAAGCTCATCATGCCCAGAGCTGATGGTCCCTTTAAAGTTATCGAGCGAATTGGTGACAATGCTTACAAGATTGACATTCCGGGAGAATTTGGAGTTTAAGCAACATTGAATGTGGGAGACCTTTCTCCTTACTTGGAGGATGAAAACTTTCTAGATTTGAGGACAAATCTCAAACAACCCGGGGAGGATGATGTGGGAGCATCCAACGTAGCTCCATCGACCAACTTGGAACCATCGATGCTGATCCAAGTCAAGAAAGAAATTGGGCATCATGTGCTTCGATGGATCATTTTGAATGAATAATGTCAATTACTTATCGATACTTTGTGGAATGTCGATAACTATGTTCAAAAAATAATAATATCGCATCATCAAATGTGGCATCCCAAAATTCATGGCAACCTCTAGTCACATTTAGGTCTATGAATAGGAGATGGAAGTACCATTAAGTTATTTTATGGCCATTTAATCCATAATTTGCAATAAGACATATGGCCAAGCTTTTAAGGGATAATTATGTGATAGGAAAGAAAATTCTATCATTGGCCATGTGCATCATAAATTGGAATGTATGGATTTGTGACTATAAGTTTAATGGCCTTATTATTTATGCAATTAGATATTTATTTAAATGATGATTAAGATATATTATAAAAATAAAATAAAATAAACTTGGGCCATTTAAGTTTGGGCTTTAGGCCCAAGTAAGATGGGCCTAAAGTGGGCCATAAGCCCGGCCCATAGAGCCCATTGGGCCGTCGGTTCATGGAGGGGGAGGGGGAGGAGGAGCAGCCGCATGGCCTCCAAGTGTCTTCAACAAAGGAGACACTTGTCTCCTTCTTAGGGACAAGTGTCCCCCATGCAAAGAGGGGATACATGCAATATAAAAGCCACCAAAAAGGAAGAGAGAGAGAGAGTGAGTGGCTGATGGTTGAGGGCTGTCGTCCAAGAGAGGTGCCGAGAGAGAGGAGAGAAAGAGAGAAAGAGAGGAGGAGAGGAAGAGAGAAAGGAAGGAGCTCGCCCGCTCGCACGCCGTCCGTCCGTCCGTCGCTGGTGTGCCGTTCGTGTGTCGATGTCCGCTTGGTCTTTGAGGCAAGTTGGGGTCCTTTGCTGCTCTTGCATGTGCGTGTGTTACATGTATGTTTGGTATAGTGTCGAATTTGAGTGATTGGAAGGGGGAAACCGAAGCTTGGATGGCTTGTTCTTGAGTGGTATTGCTGTTTTCGCTTGAACAGTTTGAGTCAGAATGTTGTGTGAGCTTGCATGTATGTTTAGAGTCTGATTTTGGCCTCGATCTCTTCATGAAAGTTGTAGCTAACATCTTAAAATACAACATACTAAAATTTCGTGGAAAATGATGGAGATTTGAAGGGTCAAACTCTCATCTTATGGAGATGTCAGATCTGGAATGTTTTCGCATGAATCCGCTCGAGTCAGAATGTTGTGTGAGCTTGCATGTATGTTTAGAGTCCGATTTTGGCCTCTATCTCTTCATGAAAGTTTTAGCTAACATCTTAAACTACAACATACTAAAATTTGGTGGAAAATGATGGAGATTTGGGGGTTAAACTCTCATCCTACGGAGACCTCAGATCTGGAACGATTTTACTGACCTCTTGTTGGATTTGTGGTTGCATGTTGATTTGTGCTAAGAATATTTCTTCGATCTCTTCATGAAAGTTGTAGGGGACATCTTAAAATACAACATACTCAAATTTGAAGTGAAATGAACAAGTATAGCCTAGTAAATCGACTAGATCTTGAAGACGGTAATTCTGGAGATGTATTTCGGACACCCGAGACTTCATGGACTTAAATGACGACTATAATCTGGTTATTTGAGTTAGATCTCTTCACGAAACTTGTATAGAACATCTTGATGTATAACATATCCAAATTTCAGAGGAAATAAAGAAGAATAGATAGGTGAAAACTCAGTATTTCGGAGAAGCATATACTGGACGTTTCGGTGATGGATCCAGAAGCTTCGTGAGATTGTAGAAATTAATCTAGAAAGAATCTGACTTGGAAGTCTTCAAGAAAGATCTACGAAAATGTCTTGGCTATAACATGGTAAAATTTCGTAATTGTTGGAGGTCGTATGGATATTTTAATCAAATTTCTTCGGAGACTGTGCATTCTGATTTCATCCGAAAATTATGTGCTGTTTTGAGTGAATTATGAAATTGTGTGGAATTTTTATTGGCCGTGTATTTTGCAAGAAATCATTATCCGATTGTCTTATTTATTACTTGCCTTAATTTTATGATTTTTGAGATTATATAAATAATTAAATTTAATATTTTTGAAAATGACATAAGCTGGAATTTAAATAAATGAAAAAGGGCATGATAAATGGATTATTTTAATTAGCATAAATTCCATGAATTATAATTTATAAATAATTTCACCATGTAGTATGTGTGATGGGGTCTTGATGTATGCATTGAGATGCATGTGTGAATTGAATGTTGATCATGATTTTTGATTGCCATTGCATCATATGCCATGCTAAATTGAGACCGAAATTGGTGAACATGAATAATGTTAAATGAGGAGATTGATGTGGCGGATGATAATGCCCCGGGAGTGTCGGGATGCCCGGTGGTATACGGTACGTAATTCCGGGGAGGCCTCGTGGTATGTCGGTACATAATTCCGGAAGCCCCGTCGAGGTCTCGCCCGAGGGGAATGCCTCGCGATGCCGGGATTGGGGTGCGGGATGCCCGGCCAGGAGTGTAAATGCCGGAAGCCCCGTCGGAGGTCTTTGCCCGAGGGGAATGCCTCGTGATGCCGGTTGGGATGCAAGATGCCCTAATGTGGGGGCCGGATGCCCGGTGGCCTGGAATGGCTGAATGCCGGAGGTTTTCTCGCATGGGATGCGAGTGTAATATATGAGATGAAATTGATGATTTGAGGAATGGTGATGTGATGATCAAATTGAAAGTTAAAAGTGGAAATTGAACCATGCATGATATGAT
The DNA here is from genome assembly GCA_014182375.1 of Eucalyptus virginea. NCBI lineage: Eukaryota > Viridiplantae > Streptophyta > Magnoliopsida > Myrtales > Myrtaceae > Eucalyptus > Eucalyptus virginea. Next base: position 25,665,570 of record CM024519.1, read on the forward strand.
ATGACATGATGATGATCACCCATGGCATGATGATATGCATGATGATGATGATGTATGATGTGATATGATGATGATCACCCATGGCACGATGATATGCATGATGATGATGATGTATGATGTGATATGATGATGATTACCCATGGCATGATGATGATGATGCATGATGCGATATGACGATGATCATCCATGGCATGATGATATGCATGATATGATGATGATATATGATATGGCATGATGACATGCATATATGTTGTGATATGATGATGTCATGATGATGATGACATGTGTATAATATGATGATTATGACATGTGTGATATGATGATGTCATGATGATGATGACATGTGTATGGTATGATGGTGTCATGTATATGATGATGATGACATGTGTGATATGATGATGTCATGATGATGATGACATGTGTATGGTATGATGGTGTCATGTATATGATGATGATGACATGTGTATGATATAATAATGTCATGATGATGATGATATGAGTATGACATGATGATACACATGTATGTGTTATGATTGTGGTGATGATGCATGATAGTATATGCATGGCTTCCAGGTAAGTAACGCCTTCAATGCATGTATGACTTGTATGATGCATTGAGTGGTTATTGGATTCCTTTACCTGCTGAGTGATTGTACTCACCCCTTTTGGGGACCAACATTTCAGATTAGTAGATGAATTGAGCGGTTGGATATGACCGCAAGGAGAAGAAGGATAGCAAAGGAAGGAACTTTTGGACGCTGACACTAGTCGATTGACCTTAAGCATACGATTGGGAGAGGAGATATCGGTCATCTTTTGAAGTGTAGCTATGGCATTTTGATGTACCGATGAATGATGTCCATATGGTTTAAGTGAACAAAAGTGTACGGCTTTTACCTATAAATGTTTAGTTGGTGTGCATCGATTTCTGAATGTAGGGAAGGGAATTGTTGGATATGCTTCCGTTATGTAAATTGCGCAAGGGACCGTTAATAAAAGATGTAAACCCCCATGGTTGTATGGACCCGCTGCAACTAAAAATGGTATCAGAGCGACATGTTATTTGGGAAAGAAAAAGGTAAGCGAACTGTGGCGACCCTAATCGAATCGGGGGCCGTCGAGGGATGCCACATCAAAATTTGACCCTAAACAAATGTGGATTGATATTGAATCAACCACAAGTCAAGCTCACGAAATCCCTCAAGGCCACCAATTGGTTTTAATTATGCTAAAAATGCATTTGATCAATTTCACCAACAAATTGTAGTCCAGTTAAGGGTATCATATTGTAAAGGATTAAAAGACAACCATTAAACAATGCTTCATTAATTTCATTATTTATCGGTAAACCTTGAATTTTTTAATAAGTGAAATTGGATCGAAAATTGGAAACCTAATGGGCCCACAAATTTGGAGAGGCCCAATGGATCACATTTCCTTTAAATTTTGGCCACAAGTTCCCAAAATAAGTGGAAATTATGGTTTTGCCCTTTAAGACCCATTTTGGATGGATTATTTTGGGAAAATTATACATAAAGGTCCCAAGATGGCTAGAAATGAAGTCCAAGGACAAGCCCATAGACAATTTCAGCTGTAGCAAGAGCCAAGAGGAGGGAGAAAATGCCGAAGCCCATTTTAAGTCCTTGTGCTTAAATAGTGAAATGTCTTTGTGTAATTTCCTTTTTGCCCCTTCTAGAAGTCTAAACCTTAAAAACCAAAAATTATGGGCATGAAGAAGATGAGGGGTGCCCAAGTAAAAGGAGAAGAGAGAAGATAACATCACTTAGCTTATTCTACCTAGTCTATTTCCTAGTTCTAGCTTTAGCATGATGTTGTGCATTTAATGGAACTTGGACGGGAAGTTTGCAAGAAGCAATCCTAGCCATTGATCTTGGATGAAGCATGAGACATAATGGAGGGTCAAGATGTGTTATTGCTCTCCAAGTTAGGACATTAAGTCAAAAAGCATTAAAAGGCCAACTTCTTCCCCAAGTTTTCCTCTTTTTCCTTCATTTCTTTTACTTTGTCTCTCACCACCCTTTGGAAGAATTTCCCCCTTTTTTTCCCTCATCTCATACCCATTTCTATCTCATTTTCCCTCTTGGATCTCACCTTGTAGCCCTTGCTGTCCACCGTCCATTGTCTACCATCTGCCATTCAAGCTCATCGTCCTCACTGCCTTGCCGAGCTCATTGGCCATGATTTGCCGCTATCCAGCTCATCCATCATGCTGTCTATCACATCTAGACCCACTCGGGATGGGTGACAACACGCGCTCATCATCATTCATTTCTTTTAGGTCATTCGATTACGACGCCCTAGGAGGTGTCGCTAATCCAATCACTTTATTCGATTAAATACACAAGCAGAAGGATAAACAACTCACCCAATCAACAAAAAGGGATAGTCTTAACCACACTCATATATGTATATATGCATAAGAAGATTGTCATATTATTCAAGCGGTAATCAAAACAGCTTAAACACACCAAATGAAGCCTAGTTACTTGCCACATTTGATTGGTCTACAAGCGCGGCCATGGCCTTCACCAAAAAGGGATTTGAGGTAAACCTAGCACCTCTAGTACTATGAAGGCGGTCCAAAAAGTATTACTATCCCCAAATACCACCTAACTATCTTTGGTACTCCATGAATGCGAATAATCTCTTTGAAATATAATTCAGCAATATGAGATGCATCATTGGTCTTGTGACATGGCACGAAATGAGCCATTTTAGAGAACCGATCGATGACCACCATGATAGCATCTTTTCCTCTTTGAGTTCTTGGTAGAGCCACAATGAAATCCATGCTAACATCTTCCCAGGGCTGCAATGGCACTGGAGGTGGAGTGTACAAACCTTGAAGGAAATGGCTTTTTGATCTTTGACAAGTTGCACAACTTGAGATGGTAGGATGCACATCTCTACTCATCTTTGGCCAATAGAAATGCTCTTGAAGAACCTCAAGAGTTTTGTTACTACCAAAATGACCAACCAATCCTCCAAAATGTGCCTCTTGAATCAGCAATTCGCGAAAAGAACTCTTCGGGACACATAATCGATTTCCTATAGAAAGAAAACCCATCTTGCAAACAAAACTCTTGAGGTTCTTCAAGGGCATTTCTATTGGCCAAAGATGAGTGGAGATGTGCATGCTATCATCTCAAGGTGTGCAACTTGTCAAAGATCAAAAAGCCATTTCCATCAAGGTTTGTATACTCCACTTCCAGTACCATTGCAGCCCTGGGAAGATGTTAGCATGGATTTCATTGTGGCTCTACCAAGAACTCAAAGAGGAAAAGATGCTAGTCGATCAGTTCTCTAAAATGGCTCATTTCGTGCCATGTCACAAGACCAATGATGCATCTCATATTGCTGAATTATATTTCAAAGAGATTATTCGCATTCATGGAGTACCAAAGACCATCGTGTCGGATCGTGATTCCAAGTTCTTAAGCTACTTCTGGAAAACACTATGGCGAATGCTTGGTACGAGACTCTTATTCAGCACAACTTGTCATCCACAAACTCATGGCCAAACTGAGATAACAAATCGTACCCTAATCACTCTTCTTTGTGGTATGGTGAGTAAATCGTTAAAAGATTGGGATTTAAAGCTTGCGCATACTAAATTTGCTTACAATCGATCCATAAGATATACTACTGGTCAATCGCCATTTGAAGTTGTGTATGGAATTAATCCTCTCACACCCATTGAATTGACTACAATTTCATCTAACTCTCAAGTAAGCTTTGATGGCACGAAACGAGTTGAATCACTGAAGAAGCTCCATGAGCAGATTCAATCCAAGATTGAAAAGGCCAACAAATCTTACAAGAAGAAAGCTAATCAACATCGCAAGAAGACTCAATTTCAACCGAGCGATCTTGTATGGCTTCACTTGAGGAATGAGAGATTTCCATTTTGATGAAAGAACAAGCTCATGCCTAGAGCTGATGGTCCCTTTAAAGTTATTGCGCAAATTGGTGACAATGCTTACAAGATTGACCTTCCTGGAGAATTTGGAGTTTCGGCAACATTCAACGTGGGAGAATTTCTCCTTGGAGGATGGAAACCTTCTAGATTTGAGGACAAATCTCAAACAACCCGGGGAGGATGATGTGGGAGCTTCCAACTGTGGCATCTAAAATTTCATAGTGATCTCTAGATGCATTATGACCCATGAATAGGTGATGGAAGCACCATCGGACTATGTTATAGCCATTGGACCAATGGATTACAATTAATCAAGGCCGAGCATTGAATGGACTAGTGTTTTGATTGGGAATATATCATATGCTCATGAGTGTTCTAGATTGTGTTAAAAGATGAATTGATGAGAAATTTTCTATTCTTGGCAATGTACTCTATAAGTTGGATTACCATTGATTGATGTTGCAAAATTTTATGGTCATGTGACTATTTGAAATTAAGTAATTATGAGTGGGGATTAAGGTGGAAAATTTAGAGCAAGTGTGGGCTGATTTCTGAAGGCTCATTTTGAATGAATAATGTTAATTACTTATCGATACTTTGTGGTATATCGATAACTATCAATGGGAGGCCATTTTAGATATTTTGTATGACCAATTGAAGAAGTTTCAGAAGGATTATTTTCTGGTCAAGGGAGGAGCTCGAATTTTGGGAAGGCTAAAAGTTCATGAATGTGGTTCAAGAATATGGAAAGCCAAAGGTTCAAGAACACGGAAAGCTAACAGTTCAAGAATGCGGAAGGCTGAAAATTAGAGGCATTTAGTTCCCGTGTTAATAAGGGCTTTTTATTAAGTTCCTAGGTGTTTTTATTTTTATGTAGCTCAAGAGTCGACTGTTTAAGTTCCTAGGTCATTAAAGTTCGTTTTTAATATTTCTTAAGGCTAAAATCCTCCTATAAATAGGGGAAAACTATGCAATGTAGGAGATATACGAATTTTATGAATGAGAATGGTGAGATTTACTCAACTTGAGTGAACTCCTTTGGAGAGTGGATAGTTCCTTTCGGTTGCTTTATCCTTGGAGCGTAGATCTCTCCTTGGTGGTGAGCCAAGAAGCCTTTTATCCTTGGCTGGTGGAATCTTTAGCCCTTGGTGGTGAGCTTCTCCTATCCCAAAGTCCTTTATCCTTTGCTGGTGGAAGCTTTAGGCCTTGGTGATGAGCTTCGTAGATCTCAATCCTCATCCTCGGTTGGTGGCGAGGCCTTTATACCCTGGGAGGAGATCGTTTTATCTTTTCTTATTCCTTTTCGGTTCTTCCTCATATACATTTAACCACAAAAATCCTCTCTGAAAAAATCCGTTCTAGAATCACTCACCCCATCACGGATCAAAATATTGGTATTAGAACTCAAGGTTCAATTCATTTGAGTGATTCCATTCTTTCTTTTGTTACAAATTCCCTATGGATGAACAAGTTCCTAGAGGCTTGACTCTGGAGCAAGCGCACAACAAAAGGCGAGATCGTGCAATCCAAAATCTTCAACAACAAATGGAGCGAGTCCTCAATCTTCTAGAGAATCTGGCGAGACAAGGACAACCAGCAAGGCGTCCCAATGAACGGCATCGGTGTGACGATTCTGAATCTCGTGAAAATTCTGATGGCGATTTCGAGTCCACTGGAGACAACCGAACGATTCTGCACTCTAGTGATTCTGAATCTCCAATTTGAAGACGAAGACAAAGAGGGAGGCATAAGGAAGATGAAAGAGACATAAAAGTGGAGGTCCCTAAGTTTGACGATAATCTCAATCCCGACGACTTTGTGGATTGGCTACACAAAACCGAACGAATTTTTGACTTCAAATCCTATTCGGATGAGAAGAAATATAAGGTTGCTGTCCTAAAGTTGACCAAATATGCTTCTCTATGGTGGGAGAATCTAAAGCATCAACGAGCAAGGGAAGGAAAAGACCGAATCAAGTCTTGGGAAAAACTCAAGAAGTTGATGAAGAAGAGGTTCTTGCCCGACAACTATAAGCAAGATCTCTTCCTCAAACTGAACTCCCTAAGACAACATGGGATGAGCGTTGAAGAATACATTCGTGAGTTTGAACGACTCAAAATGAGGAGTGAAGTTCCAGAAGTTCTCGAGCAAACCATCGCTCATTTACTTGGTGGCATGAATCGAGAAACTGCTGATATGGTTGAACTTCAACCGTATTGGTCCTTTGAAGACGTATGCAAGTTAGCCATAAAAGTTGAAAAACAATTGAAGAGCAAGAGGTTTTTCTCCAGAACCTCAACAAAGGCGACATCCTATTTTAAGGGTGCTTCCTCAAGCAAGAGCGAGAATACGTTGACGAAAGACAAAGGCAAGGGAAAGAATGCAGAGCCTTCCAAAGAAGTCCAAAAGAAGTTTGAAGGTGATGCAAGGAAATGCTTTAAGTGCCATGGTTTTGGGCATTTACAAGCAAATTGTCCAAATCGGAGAGTTATGACTCTTCAAGAAATTGAGGAGATCAATTTGGCACTTCAAGAGGCTGACAATGAAGACCAAAATATTTCCGAATCTGATCGAGAAGAAGTTGTGGAGAAAGCCGATGATGGTGAGCTATTGATCATCCGAAGAGCATTGCATGTTGAAGTTTCTCCTAATAAAGAGCAAAGGGAGAATATATTTCACATGTGTTGCACTATTAACGGAAATGTGTGTTCGGTGATCATCGATGGTGGGAGCTGCACCAACTCTTGTCGACAAAAAAAAAAAAAAACCCCAAACTATATTTACTGTGCAACAAATATCTCAATCTTTTTTTTTTTGTGTCATCAAAAACCCTAAATTTACCCATGTAACATAAATATTCACAACTCTTTTTTGTGTCATGAAAAAACCTAACCTTATACATGTGTGGCATGAATACCTTCTATTTCACTTATATTCATGATATATATGTCGCATCCAAATAAGTCTGGGATTTTTATGACAAAAAAAATAGTTAGAGATAATGGGTAAATTTAGGATTTTTAGTGACATAGAAAAAATTTCGGAATATTTTTATTACAATGTGCATCATTTGAAGTTTTTTGCAACATCAACCTTTTAACTATGATGTTACAAAATTTCACCCAAAAAAAAAAAAAACTATGGTGTTACAAAATTCATGGTTTGGTTCCCAAAACTTCTTTTTGTTGTGCCATTTTGCTTCTTATGCTGCATTATACGGCGAACGTGTGTATTGAAATTCTTAAACATGACAAACTGACAGATCTTTTTTTTTTATTAAAAAGAAAAAAAATTGAAGAAGACTTTTTGAATTTCGGGTAACATGCGAAGGAATCAATACCCAGATTCGAAGCGAACAGAGGCTACTTATGACCAACATCAGAAATTCATAAGTTAGACTGATTCGGCCGGTCAGGCCTGCAATCTGTTGTCGGATACAGCGTCACGAGTACAATGAAAGATGTTTGAAATGTAGGACTTTCGCCGAGTGGGCTTTAAGCCTGTATCCGTAAGTCAACTCTTACGCGGACACTCGAGTTTAACTTTATTTACTCATTATTTAAGTCATAAGTACAAACAACGCCGGGTGCGGCCTTTTTGACGTTTGGTGTAAATTTTGGTAAGTACATATTATAGCCCACCAAATTTCGTATAAAGCTTTTGCATCCTACTCTCTACAAAATTCTTTTATCCCATCTATCTTTGATTTAAGTGTCTTTGCCCATACGATATTTTCATATAATTTAGTGAATGAAAATTATTTAATCATGAAAAAAGCAATAACGTTAAAAGTTGTTTCTTTACTTTTATTCGGAATTCAAAATCATCTCTCCGTTTGTTTTTTCTTTAAAATGGTCCATGTACTTTGAAAAATGTACTACCAATAGTCCCAGTATCGTTTCAGTGACAGATTCTACAAACTTGGACTTGTTGCCATTAAAAATTGCTAATGTAAACTTGATTAAAAATTGCTGATTTAGACCTTTTAAGGGAAAAAAACGTGATGTGGAGTGCGCGTGTGGTTTTTTTTTTTTTTTTAAATTTGATGTATTTTTCAAATGTTCTCGTTGTTTAACATTTCATCACCATTTGTATAACCTTTTGGGCTAAAAGCTGTAAAAGTTCTTCATTTTTTCTACTCAAAGACATCTTCAACTTCAACACCCCTAGCTGATCCTTGAACAAGCTCAACCTCTTCTAGTGCACACCCTTAATGGCCTGCATGGTAACATTTCTGCTTTTCCCAATTTCTGTTATTTTGTTCCCTGAAATAAAAAAAGAATAGAAATTCGTTTGTTAACACAAACTTATTAGTCTATCTCCAGGAATAGAAAAGTAGCCAACGAATAGATTTGGAACAGAAACAAGAAACAAAAAATTAGCTTCTTATTCCTAGGAACAATTTCTAGAAATAACCCAATTTTTTTCTTC